>CM020042.1:6585000-6595000 GCA_009769605.1 Bucorvus abyssinicus | reverse complement strand
GCCCTGACTAAACTGCATGAGACTCCTGCTGGCCCATTCCCTCTAGCCTGCCTGTCAGGGCCCCTCTGAGTGACAGCACTGCCTCCAAATTTGGTGTCATCTGCAAACTTGGGGCAAGTATACTCTTTTGCATCCTCCAGGTCATTGGTAGAGATGTTAAACAGGAATAGAAATTAATAATTGCAGCTCCATGAAGAGGAAGAAGTGCAAAAACTTACACATTTTTTAAAGCTTACTTTTTCTGCCCTCTTTTTATTTAGATAATAATGTAAAATACAATCTCAAGCTTCTTCTGTGTGACTACCTCCTACTGATTATTAACATGGCAGTAGCAGGTATATAAGGTCAGAATATCCTCCCACCTTCCTCTACCTTCTCTTAGCAACCTTAAAAGAGAAACTAGTAACATGAGGCTTTCTACACTTAGCTTTTGCTGAAATGTTTTTTTTTTTTAAAAAAAAAAAGCAACGAGATGCAGTTTACATGCTCAAGTTGAGTGATTGAGCAGAGCAGTGTTGGTATCCATCGCTTCTGTCGAAATGCATCTACAGTCCACTTCCCAAGTGAAGGCAGAGAGATAGAAGGCAAGAATTAGTAAACAGTTCTAAAACAAGCATTCTGCAGCATTACAAATTGCACAGTACAGCTGTAATTGTTAAATTTTAGACAGTGTGTATAATAAAAGGTAACTCAAAACTCTGACTTCAAAATTGTCTAGTATATTTATACAGCACACATGACATATTTACTCTGAGAACACTACCTAAATGAGTCCCTTGTATAACAACAATCCTTGAAGTACATAAAATTCATTTCAAAGTTGTATCACCTCTAGTAGAAAACGCTTCATTTTTAGCTTTTAGAAATTATTTTCAACTCTGAAGAAGCTCTTACGCAAGAATCTCAATTGCTTAAATCTCCAGGAATTAAAATATATATTTGAATAAGTCTTATTTCACATTTTTCTGTATTACAAAGTGTTTGCTACCTGATATATATACTGCAGGAATATGCTTCTGAGAAGTGTATTACCATTGACTAATTATCAGAGTGCACTAATCCGGAATCCATAGAAATGAGGATTTGGTTTCAGGCCGGTAGCCGGGAATTATGTTAAAATACAACACACTTAAGAGAATTTGCTATGTGCCTAACAAATCCAGACATACAGGACCCATCACTAGTTTTTCAGGCTGTGAAAAAGCTAAATGCAATATGTTTCTGATCGTAAAAACAATCTTGGATGTAACATTATCTTCACTTTATCTACTCAATATACGAAATCTTCAATTGTGATAGGCTGCCTTCTAGTAAAAATTGGAGGTGCACAGGAGGTCTTGGCAGTGTTCTGTTGGACTTTTATGTGTGCATTTTTCCACGTGGATGAAATTTTGTTCAAGCCAATTAGTGTCAGAAAACAAGGGCTTTTTACTTAAGAGTATTTTGCTGGATGACTGTGGTCAATTAAGTTTGCCTTCTACTGACTAACAGTTGCTTACACTGTTCAAAAAGATAAAGTTATGTAAATTACAGTTACTTTGCATTTGCACACATATTAAATACTGAGAGAGTCTTAAGAAAGTATCGTTTGTAATACTGACCAATTGTGGTGTTTCTAAACAAATATTTGAAGCTACTCTTTTTTCCATTTCTCCATCTTCCTATCTTTGAATTCATACTGATAATGCAGAATATTTTTACAAAGGCAGGGTCAGGAACTATACCAGCTGTTTAAGCTCTGGTCCCAGAAGTATAAGTTCCCTTTCTGGAAAAAAAAAAAAAAAAAATCCTTGTTTTTTTTAGATACCTCATTACTGTGCATCTTACTCTTGACTATGGGAAACATCCATGTTCCTGCACTTGCCTTGTTGAGAATGGTAAGCTGGTGGATGGGGACAGCTTTCCAAGCAGATTAGTTGCACCAGTGAAAACAAATTCTACATCTTCAAAACAGAAGCCAAAACGATTCCTCTGCTTGCATGTCCAGAATGGATTCTGCCTTTGAAATTAGAGTACACTCCGGTTTTTTCATCTGCTTGTCAGTATTCCGCTTGTTTTCTTTTTAGGAATGGGGAGCTGTTTTTTCCTTCACCGTAAGACTGACTGTTAACAAGCTGCTTTTTTAATTGGCTGTGTTACAGTCTTGTCACGTAGGGATGATGCTACAGAACAGGTCTCATGCAGGTGTTCAAAGCAAACTTCTCTTAAAGGAGAAAATTGGCAACTGAATTAAAACTTTTGCTGAAGAAACCGAGGAGTGCTTCTCGAGTCCCAATGCTGGATACATGCAAGCAGCTTATTTTCATCCTATTAACTCTTGGGGAAAAAAAATACAGTGCAACAGAAGCGGAAGGCTGAGGCTACAATGCAAAAGAATAGTTTTCATGTGACTGGTTTTACTATATATTTTCAGCATGAATACTGATGTTAATTTAGTGAAGCCAGCACCCTTGGTCTTTCTTTCCTTTTCATATGTGGGAAAATATTTGTTTTTATTTCAGCTTATTCTGTACAGCGTGCACAGCTGAGGTGAATGATGCTGATATGACAGGTTTCTAACCCAGTACACACCACCTTCTTCTTGATGCTCTTGAAATATTAGCTTATTCACTAGCCATGCTGGAGTTTTGGTCCAAATCCTACTCCCAGTTTACAAATGAAACAGTTGAACCATGAACAGGTTAATTAACTTGGCCACAGTCCTATAGAGAGCTTGTGTCAAAGCAAAGACAAGGATTCAATCTTACGCTTGACAGGCATGGATTTATGAGAGCTAGACACTTCTGAATCCACATGTACTCATTCCCTGCTTCCTCTTTAGGCTAGAAGGGGAAAAAATGGATGAACAGAAAATGCAGGGCAATTTTTCTTTTTAACCTCTATAAGTCTGTTGTCCACTTTTTCAGAGGAAATTCAGTAGCTTTTCTATAACACTGAGCAAGGCTCAGTGTTCCCATTTCTGTATAAACGTCTGATGAATGCAGCCTCGGTAGCACACTGATAAATCGGTGCTGGAGAGAATTTTTCTTGAGACAATATTGCTGAGAAAAGCTGTTTGCCTTCAAATCCTTAAAGTTACTTTTCTTTGGACCATTCCAATCTCTTTGTCTAGAATAGGTTAGAGAAGGCCTATGTCCTAAGTAGACAAAGAACATGCGTGGTGTTAAGCATCGCACATCGGTGACCTACTTGACCACTGCAATTTCAAATTTTAGATCATGGCCCTCAGGTAAGTAAGTTGTTGCTGTTTATAGAAACGAGTATCTTCAAACTTCCAGGAGGTGAACATCCTTCAGTGTGAGATACATTCCTTCCGTAGCAGATTCACCAGCATCTGTGCAAATACTGCTACTTCAGTGTAACTTATCAACCGCAGCAGGAATAGGCCTTGCTGTGTACTCTAAGAATGCCTTTCACTGCAAATAACCCAATTTACGCTTCTCCTCAAACCTCCTCCTAGCATATATGGAGCACTTTGCTGAAGCACAACCATTAAATCCCTGGAACATCTTACCATCAATTTTGTCCTGAATAACTACAGCATCCATATCCTTTGTATTGGAGGAGCCACAAAAGCATTTCGTGACTTAATTTTGCTCTCCTTCAGAATGACTCTGCTTGAGCAAAAAGCATAAAAGCTAAAAAGGGTACTGAATGCAGTGCCTGAAGGGTGTTACTGAGACATCTCAATCAAAAAGCTGACTATACAACAAAATGCAGGAAGAGTAATATGAAAGGGAAATCCCGGTGTTTGACATCTTCAGAACTGTCCTAAGCAGCCAAGGAAAACCCCCAAAGAAAGCACTGAAAAGCAGTTAGAAAAGCATTTAAAAACCAATGAAAAACAATTCTTTGAGGGCTGCTGTTGGGGTTGGTTTTTTGCGTGTAGGATCCATGACCCTGAAAGCTCTCCTTACATTAGGTATTCTAACCTTTTAGTTAAAATAAAACAAACTCCTTTTTTTCTTCCTTTTCTGGGTCTCCTTTCTCCAAAAGATTAGCTAGAGCTTGCAAGCAATGAACTTACCTGAATTTAATTACTACTTTGACTGAGGATTGGAACCCACTGTTTGAAAATCAAAAGAAAATAAACAGGTCAACAAAGTATAATGCTGCCAGCTGAGATCAATTCTGATTTTTAAATGAATAGTTAAACATCAGGTAGGCTAAACAGTGCGTGTAGACCCCTCAGACAGGAGGGGAAGTCATGACATCCCAGCCCTCTTCCGTCACGTTGCTTCGTGGTTGCAGCATAGTCAGCACTGTGCGCTTTGATGCCTTTGAGACCCTGATTCAGCTGGGCAGCAGAACGGTGGGCTTCCTGTGCGTTAAACCACAGCTGTACAAGGGAGACATTGATCCACTGAGGTGAGGTCAGTGGAAGGCCACCAGGATGGTCAAGAGGCTAGAGCACTTGCCGTATGAGGAGAAATGAGGGAACTGGGGCTTGTTCAGCTGGGAAAAGAGATGGTTTCAGGGGGGCTGTAGAGCAGCCTGCTGGTACCTATGGTAAGGTTATTAGGAAGACAGATGCAGGCTGTTGACAGTAGTGACATGGTGGTAGGATAAGAAACAGGTATAACTTGAAACACAAGCTGTGTGCAACTTAACAACTTTAAATAACTTCTGTAGTCTATTAATGTTGCGTATTCTGCTTTTTGTTTCCCTGAAATAGATGTTCATTACTTATAAAATGAATTTTGCAACAGATTTTAAAGATTAAAATTTTCTTCTGTAATTAACCCTTGAACTTGTTTTGGTGAGCCTTAAACTTGTGGTGTTAAAATAATTAGTGCTGTTATCCCAAGTTTGTTGCATATGTATTACTAAAGAAAGAAACATGATCTAGGTGTGATTATCTAAGGAAAAGTCCTACAGAAGATTGAAATTGAACATGGTAACTGTAATTATCTAAAAGGAAGTCTATTACTATATGATAAAACTGTCAAAATAATGCTTGGGGGTTCCTACAAATCATACAGAAGATCAATAAAGCTAATCTTACATCATAGCTTGAGAATTTAGAAATTGTATTTTGACCTTCATTCACGACGGAGCCATTCAAAACATATTTAATATGTTCTTAATACTTCTTCTTAATTAAAATTTAAAACTATTCCCAATAGTTTTCCTTAGTGAAATAGGGAGTATATTTCCAGACCACATGATGTGCATGTTATTTTACTGATTGCTTTTTCTTTTTAAGGAATTATTAGTTGACTTTGACCATCTACATGAAATTTGCAGTGATACCTCTCTGAAAAAAAATTCTTCATGGCTCAACAACCCTTAGGGATGATAAAAAAAAAAATCTAGTCCTTTTTTCCCTATGATTTACTTTTTTTGCCATTCTATATAGGAGCTTATCCTTCATTTATCCTGCTATATCTGAATGCATTCCAGGAGTGTGCTAAGCTGTATGATTGCATATTGCTTACGTGTTGTCTGTTCTTTCCTTCTCTCCCAAGGAGGACAAGCATACGCAGTGAAGTGTTTTGTTTGGTGGGGTTTGCTTTGTTTTGTTATAGATACATAATGGTTCTGTGTTTGTTAGATGAAAGAAATGCTCCCTTTTGTGGGAAGCAGGTGGGAGTGGGGGCCCTGCATTCACTGCACAGTCTCAAATGGGCTCTTCAGAAGAATCTCCATTTCTTCCTTTCTTCATTCCCCAATACATATAAATTTTACTCTTACAGCATGAGTTCTGTTGGAGTAGACAAGTACAACCTTCCACTGCTTAGCTAAAATGCCTTTCTTCTGCAGTCTTCCCATGAAAATGGGTCAGGGGAATATTGCAGAATGTGGATGAGTTTGTTCTTTCTAAATCACTATGCAATGTGTGTGTCTAGCTTTTTTAGCTCAAATTCCTTGAAACTTTTTTAAAAACTGGCTTTTAAATGCTGTTTTAAATGGTTTTAATTTGGTACGTGGTCCTCAAGTAGGTGCCAGAATAGATCTGTGGTAAAATGGTTGTTTTTGCCATCCTGCAGTTACAGCATTCTTTGACTCATTGGTATTTTTGGTCTGAATCACATTATTAATGTGATAATTGTCATAGCAGATCAATTAGCGATCTTTTCTTAAGCATAAAATTGTTTCATTTAGGTAACAGTTGCTGCAGCTATGAATGCAGCCCTAGTCGTGATGAGCTTCAAAAAATTCACTGAAAATATGTTTCTCCCAACTCTGCACAGCGCCCCCTCCAGTTACAATCTAGATGAAATGTTGCTTCTGTCCATCATACCGCAAGATGGGAAAACACTAAAGGTGCAGTAAGACATGTCGACCTTCAGAAGGTGACAAAACCGGCCCTACGTTATTCCATAGGCTAGGATCCTGTGTGTGTCAGTAGGTAGTACTGGGCATTTTGGAAAGTGGTGTTTTATGTGGTGGGAGGTGAGGGCACAGCAATTCTCTGCAGTAGGCACTTACAGATAACTTTTATCCATGTATTTTTTGTCTCCCAAAGAAGTTCTTAAAGCAAGTTCTGGCTTTTGTTCTGTATCACTTTGAAAATGCTGATCGTTTTTTGAGAATTGCTACTCTTTCAGTTCGCTTGGTTTTCTTTCTATTTTGAATACTCCGAATTCTAAATATCCAGCATTTTTTTAAATCCTGTGATACCTTTGGCCCTGATGGTTTGTAGCTGTGAGTTTTCTAAGTACGTGTATTCGCAAAGAAAAAAGGTTTAAATCCAAGTGCTTTCTTCAGAGTTATTTGAATGTCCATGGGTGTCCTGACACTCAACAGAAATGGTGTTTCCTTTTGTGGTGTCCCTTTTTTTATGGGTCTTCTAAAATAAATGTTTTATTTGCCCAAGCTTTCTGAGTTTTTTCAGACCACCATTGATTATTTTCTGTCTTTGAACCCCTGGTACTTCCAGTGGAGATTTGTGAGATAAGATGACAAAAATGAATATTGTGGTTCCAGGTGAGTCTATCAAGAGGTATCAGTCATAAGGAGTTTGTTAATGTTACCAAGTCCATTTCTTCTTGTTCGTCCTAATTAGACTCAGTCATTAGGGACGCACAAACTTGTTTCAGCCAATTTGAAGACTAGTAAAGTGTAGAAATAACTGACCTGTTGCTTCCAGTGTGCACTGCTGGATGCTATGATTTGGGAATATTTTCTATCTTGGACTCTGCTCTAGTGTCTCTGAAGATGTAATTTCCAAACGCTGAGCTGCAAATTCTTGACCTTTTCAACAGCGGAATCCCGTAATTCAGATTAATTTTAGACTGGGAATTGCAATGTAATGTATGGGTTTGTTCTTTAGGAGTTGCAACCGTGTCTGCTCCCTGTTTTTGATTTCTTTAGGAAAGCAAGGAAAAACTGAAAGTTCAAGTTATAGAAACAGATTTTTTTTAAAAAACTTTGAATTAATATTTTGAATCCTTAGTAATACAGTTACTCCTAAGCTTATCTTCAAGACTATAGACTTTCTCTCTTGCCTGTCTCAAGTTCCCAAATCAGAATTCCATCTACTTTTCTGAAAAACTTTATTCTTTCTCCCTGCTTCTGGGCTGATTCAAGAATTGCTTGATTTACAGTTAATTTTAGGTTTCTCTTCAGACTGGTAAAACAATTCAGTAGACAGAATGAAGAGGCATACATTTCACTTAGAAAATTCTTTTTCTCAATCTGCTGTTAAAGTATGTATTCATTTAGCCTTAATCTTATGCTCTGGGATTTCTTTGCCTTTCTTTCAGTAAACTAAGTGAGGGCCCAGCCCTGAAAAGCCATATGCAAGGCCACCCTGTGCTTGACCTGAAACTTGCAGCTACGTGGAGCTACAGCTTTTCAATAGGTGCCAGTTTACTCAGATTAATCTGCAGATCATTACCTGAGTTTGACATATTTGAATCCCCTATAACCTCATGACTTACTTTTGTTAGGTCCTTACAAAACTTTTTAAACAACCTGCTTAGTTTTGTGTCAGCTTACATCTCCCCACTGTTAACTTTTGCTGTGAGGAAATGGACATGTATTTTTGCTTGTGCTCAGAGTCTAGTCCTTCGTTTGTGTGTGTGTGACTAATTTGTTTCCCTAGCTGCTACTAATGAACTTTAACCAAGATTTTTTAAAATAGCCTTTTTTTCCTTCAATTTTCTTTTGTGTCCAAAAATTGCAGGAGATTAGTGATGTTCCTTTCCTTGGTGCAGCGGTATTGGTCATTCCTTAGTGTATCACAGCCACTTAAGTGCTTGTTAGAGTGATCATTAAAAACATAATGTACTGGATATAGACTTTATTGTATAATTCCCTAATCACTGCTAACTTACCTAAGCATATAATTGGCACTAATATTTACCCCCTTCCAAGTCTGCTCTCCTATTTGCTGGAGTGTAACTTCTCAAAGTAAGTGGATAGCATAAATGAAAGATTAAATCCTTGCCTAAAGAAGATTTTTTTTTTCCTATTAATGAAAAATTATTACACCTTAGTGAAAATCATGACCAGGATGTTTAACCACGTATGCCAACAGGGATGTGCGGATGCAAAAGAATTGCTACTGGCTTTGCATTTTCAGTGCCTTTTGCTTGTTGTGTTTGAATAACATGTTATTTTATGAACTGTGGTAGAATGTTTTAAGTGTCTTTATAAATTTATGAATTTTTTAACTAGTGGCTTTGCTGCAAACTGAACTTTCCATCTCATCATATAGTGAGAGGGATGATAGTGCTGACTGATCTGTTGTTATTTGGCAGGTATTCTGTCAGCTTTAGTCTGCTGGTAGGATTTTGCTGTGTGATAGAAAGGAAAGTTTTGTTCATTAAGAACAATAAAAAGAAACTAGTTACTGCGAAATTACCTGTTTCCTTATTCCTGGCCTAGTATTGGCTGGCCAGTACAACTTTTTTAACCTGGGAGAATATCCCTGTGCCAACCACTTGATGATAGTAGTCCACGTGTAACGAACAGGATCAAAGAAATTTTGGAATCAGACAAAATATTATTTCAAAATTGTTTGCAGATCATATTTAGAATAGCAGCTTTTGGAAACCCAAACAATAAAATGTAAAAGGTAAAGGGGGTTTTTTATACCAAATTTAAAAAAACTCAAGAAATTTTATAAAAGATTGTATGTATTTCTGCCTATGGATTAACATTGCATTCATTCCATTTAATCCATTTTCTCTATTTGAGTTTTTTCTTTATACCTTACCCACCTAACTTTAGACACTCTAAGGGCTGCTTCTAACTTCATCAGACTTTCCAAACAATATATTATCTGCTGTAAAACATAATGCACTTAATTAGGAAAACTTAAATCACCAATACTAAGAAAAGAGGTCGTATTTCTTTGCACAGATGGAAAAATAAAGAACTAGTAAGTTGAATGTGAAACTGGCAGTCATTAACCATGAATTTCATTTGACCCAGATAAGATATTTTCAAATATCAAATTGCTGACAGTATATCAAAATTAATTATCATCCCTTCCCCTTCACTTCAATTTCTAGCGTTTCAGGATGTTCTTAGGTATTTTTTTAGTATTTCCAACTCACCGTATTTTGAATACTATATCATACTTAGTTGCAGTGATAAGGATTTTGCCATTGTTTATGCATTGAGTTTTGCTCCGTAGCCTTATGTAGGGGCAGAAGGTGTGTCAGAAATATTTTAATATACCAGGCATTAGCACCAGAGCTGACATGGTGACTAAGAAAATCACGTTATCTAGTTATGGTTAGTTTTATGATGTTGTGAACTGTCAAATCATTTGGTATGAAAAGCAGCCTTCAAAATGTAAATAAATGCTATAGAAAATTATCTGATATTCTCTCTACTATTTTTTTTTAAACGGCCAAGTGGTCTAACTTTTACCCAATCTAGGCGACATTCATCAGTTTGTCATTTAATGGTAGGGTTGATCAGAGCTGAATCTTGTTACTTCTTGGAAAAAGAATGGCAAATCAGTTCATAGTATACTAAGTGCCTTTTTATTTTTGAATAATGAGATGGGAGCAGTTCATTAGCTACTGGAGGGAAAAAAAAG
>CM020042.1:6455000-6580000 GCA_009769605.1 Bucorvus abyssinicus | reverse complement strand
CAAATCAAGTCTATCAGGTATTAATCACAGTTGTCTTTTTTTCTTTTTTTTTTTTCCTGTGGCAATGCTGTTATCTGCTTAGCAGACTAAAAGATTTTAAACCTCATTTAATTACTGTCATCGTAAACTATCAGTGAGGTCAGGGTGCACCATAAATGGCAATGCAATATTTGTGAGGGGAGCATTTCACTTTTTAATAGCTTGCTTTTATAGTGAATAAAAGCATGCAGTTTTTGTTTTCTGTGATTAAATCTGAACAGCATTTGATAGCCTTTTTGAAGAAAAGTAATTACTGTTTTTAAGATACTGTTTAACTGTAATGGTTTTGTCATTGCCCATCACTATACTACTTCTCTTATTTGTCTGCAGTGTACTGTGAATGACTGTTGTTATGGACCACTGGTGGACTGCATCAAACAGTATCCTTTCCCATAAAATTTTAGGTGCACAATTGACGAGCTTAGACTGTGTGGAAGAGATGTGTCTAGCTTTAACCTGACATAAAGTTCTGCTTCACAAAACATGTTTCGTACTCCTCTGTTCTACATTCAATCAGCTAGAGGGTGACTGCATAGCTTTCTTTTATTCTGTTTAACAAAAATCAGATGGACCATGGGAAGTTGTCAGTTTGGTGGCTACACGTTCATATGCCTGATTGAAACTCTTCGGTTTTGATTAGTTGGAGTGCGTGTCTGGTTTTCTGTTAAGACAGGTTGACTGTGCTTTGAACGGTGGAGCTGGACTAGGTGATCTCTGGAGATACCTTCCAATCTCAACTACTCTGTGCTTAAATTAATATGTTGCATAGAGAGTGTTCAACATTATGGCATTTTATCGTTATGAATATGAGTTTTCAGTTGGAAAATTGGAGTTTTCAAACATCAGCATGTTTTCAAGGGCAATTCAGGTGTGACTGACCGATTACTTGTATGTGACATTCCAGTGCGGTTATTTTACTTTCTCTTCTTAAAGGAAGTGAGGCTAGCTGTAGAAAAAACCCTACGTAGCTTGAAAGCTACAAGGGTTGGAAAGCTACAGTGATGTTAGTTATACATGAAAAACAACGCTTCTTATAGTGGTTTTACATGTGGTGGTCATCCCTTAAAAATGTCTTCTTTCCACTAGAATTGGTTGCCTGCTGTCTACTACAGACCCAACCCTGCTCCTGTTTACTTTAACAGCAGCAGAACAGAGTTCTAATTGTATTTGTATTTTGTGGTTTTAATGACAATTTTAAGTATTCATTGACACTATCTTCAACATTAAACATAGCTCTCTGAAAGTGGATTAGTCTAATAAGCTGTGCTTTTTAAAAGGTTTTTAGATCACTGATTTTCATATCCAGAATTTTAAGATTAATATTTTGTTGAAGAACAATCTGGCCGTAGTCTTCTGTAAGTGTCATCTTGAAAAGTAATGGTAACACATATGTAGAATTATGAACAGATTTTAAGAATAACTTGCCTGTGGTCTAAGAAGGGCTTTCTATCCTCTTCAGGTTCTGGTTCAAGTGAAATTACTGAATATGCAGTGACATCAATGAGAATAATACAGTTTTTCATTCCATTTTGGTACAGAAAAGTTTAATACTAAGCTGTGCAAGTGCATTATCTCCAAGTATGTTGCTGAATTAGATGTTAATTTTGAGGTGCATAAAATAGTTAAAAATCAATTTAAAGTTAAGGTTTTAAAAGCATAATGTCTTCTGAAGGATTGCATATTGATTTTAAATATAACTATCTAATTGTATATGCATGGACTAAAGTATGAAGTCAACCTCTTTGTAAATGCCAAGAGGCTATTTTTCAGTAATAGTTCAGATGCTTACGGGAAACTAGGCTGCTAGATTGCATGAGTAGAAAATGGCTTGTGAGGTTATTTACAAGTTTTGCCCCATGGTCATTGCCATACATCAATAACAGGTATTATTATAGACTAAGTCTAAGTGTTTCTGCTTATGGCGCATTATAAATTCTGTTTGCAGTATTTTTCTTACATTTTTGCTGTTCTTCGTTTGCCCCTTTTGTTCTGTAACTGCTAGACTGCTTAACTTAATACATAGTTTCAGTTGATAAGAACTGTATATTTATACGCAATGATTCCATATAATTAGGTTTTTTGCTGTTCAGCATAAAGTGTTGATATAAATCAAGTAATTAACTCTAATGGTAAGGTGAGCTGTAGTTTCAGAAGTTTTTCTAAACAGAATTAGGAACTTCATTGTTTTTAATGTAAGATCCTTTATCATGATGTTCCATAAGATTCTTCTTAAAAGCTTCCAGAATAGAACTTGGACCTCCAGAAGGATACATTAAAATTATTTGATGTGGTGACTTTTTTATGTATTGCTAAGAACAGCACATTGGATCAACAGGCCATCAGTATATTTTCACTACAAAATATAATTTCATCCTTCCCTGATATGAATTCATGCTTCTGAAAAATCGGTTAAAAGGATGTTTTGTTACAGTAAGGTGTTTTAGATGGATGTAGTGCCTATCAAATTTCAGAATATAAAGGAAGTCCAGTTTATTTCATTCCTTGCTGAATTAGAGAGTTGATGCACTAGACAGTGAAGAGCAACTTAAAAGGTATTTGAGGACATGTTTTAAGCTCACACTTTCTTTTAAATTTGGGGAGGATATACAACAAAAATGAAAATATTACTCATATTTATACTGAACAAATATGATCCAGTGGGTTGAATTTTGTAAAATGTATGCTGATGATGCAGTAGTCTGATTTTCACAAAGTGCTAAATGCCTCTGAAAATCCCTGTAAGGAATTTCAAAACTTAGAGTTCAAATCACTGATCACTTCTGTAATGCAGATGACAGCCAATAAATTTCATCATTAATTATTTTACCTATGATGTTATTCTGAAGTTGGTTCTTTTCCAAAGTAATCTTCTATTTCTTAACCTAAAGCTGTCAGCGCTATTGGGCATGAACATGAAGTCTTGCTGCGGGAAATGCTTTTGGAAAAAAATCTCTCTTTCATAGGTAAGAATCTGTAGTAGGGGCTAGCCAAGGGATCCTTACCTTCAAAGATTTTGGTGACTGTTTACTTAAGAAAAACATAAGCCTCAATGCTCTTTGTATTAGGTAGTAAAAGAAAAGTAAAATATGATTGATGCTGTACATGTTATCT
The DNA here is from genome assembly GCA_009769605.1 of Bucorvus abyssinicus. Classification (NCBI taxonomy): domain Eukaryota; kingdom Metazoa; phylum Chordata; class Aves; order Bucerotiformes; family Bucorvidae; genus Bucorvus; species Bucorvus abyssinicus. The sequence continues at coordinate 6,576,850 of CM020042.1, read as the reverse complement.
TTTATTGATTTAGAACTGAGCAGGAACTCAGTTACCTAATACCCTATATATACAGCACATGCACAGGCTTGCAATTAATATTTTATAGAATAAGTAGCTGAAAAAAATGCTTTAATATCTGCTGCAGTATTACTTTTGGTGTCATGAGATATTAGCCATAATCTAGGCCTTATGAGACTTAGGAGGAAGCATAAGAAATATTAGCTTCAAAATGCTTTATGTATTAAAGAACTGCTAGAGGATTCACTCATTTAGCTTTCTGTGCAGTTTCTGCTGAATTTTTGCTCCCTGCCTCCCATCCAAGGCAAATGATCTTTTCACAATCCCTATATTTAAAATTATTTTAAGGATTAATTAGTTAGGAAGTTATTTTAATTTCTTCTTTTAGCCTGCACTACGTTTCTTGTATATGAGTATCATATAAACTATGTTTAGTGTTTAAAGTGTCATTTCTCTTATTGTGATAATAGACTTAACAATGACATCTTAAATCTTGGATTTTTTGTGTGATGAGACAATAACAAAGTGAAGTGCTGTCTTCTGTTAATGGTTGAGATTGTACTAAATTTGTGTGATTGGGGAATTTTGCTGGTTTTACCAGAAACTATGATCTCTCTTAAAGTTAGATTCAGGTTACTATTTTGGAAACCTTAAACAAATTCAAGAAATTAGAAAGAGTATTAAGGTTTTGAAAAGATTTGTCCATATGACTAAGGAACAGAGTTAGTGTGCTCTTTTGCTTTACAGTAAAAAAAAAAGACAGAATAACTATGGAGTACAAACTTTCAAATGATGCTATGAAAATGTGAGGAGGTAGTTTTTCCTACTTGGCTGTAACAGCAGAGTTACCGGTGATAGACTTAAGCTGTAATTGCAGAGAGGATGTTGAGTTAAAACACTAAACAGTTCTAGGAACAGTAAGTATAAAAAAAAAAAGCCAGGGAAGGTTATGGAATCACCTTCAATGAAAAATTCAAGGCTAGACTTGACACTCATCCATCAAAGCTGGTAAGGAAATTAATCCTATCACGATAGAAGGGAATGGACTAGATGAGTCTCTAATGGATCCTCAACCCAACAATTATCATTTTATTTGGCTTGTGCAAGCTTGTGTAAAGCACCAATCACATTTAAATTTTAATGTTTCATGACCTTGGATAAGCATCAGTTTTGTCTTTAGAAATAAGGTCTAAGAAATTTGTCCTGTCAAATCAAAATATTTAGAATGGGTTAACTCATGAGAATATAAAGATATAAATGAGAGACCTTAAATTATTGTTTACACTTTATGTATACTGAAGTATTGTTTAGTCGTGATATAAGATATGTTAAGTGATTATTATTTCTGTGCATTGAACATGTCTCAGGTTCTGGGTGTGATTTAGAAAAAAAAATATAAAGCTTTTCCTAAATATCTGCAAGATGAACCCTACTGAACCTCTCGCAAGAAAATCTTCCCTTTCTGAAATATTGGTTCCAAAACTGCTTGAAGAAAAACTCAGGAAAACAGAAGTGATGACAGTATTTGGTATAGGTCAACAAATTCAGGCTTTGTTAGGCTATGAGTAAGACTGCCAGTTTTGAAGATGACTTACGACTTAAATTGCCGTACTCGCAATTCCATTACTTTTTAACGCGCGTTAAAGAAGCAGTTCTTGCAGTTCCCATGTTAGTGTACTATTCCAGTGCACTATTCTTCAAGAATAGTGAGTTTTTTGCATCAGCAGTGTTCACTTGGGCAGCAGAGAGTCTATTGCAGAAGAAGAAAGCGCAAAGAACACAGTGAATATAAGTTGCTCCAGGATAGTCTTGGAGCATGAAACAGCTTTCCAGGGTGAGGTCTGGGACGTAATTTGTCTGTTTCTAGAGCAGTCGGCTTTCAAAGCCTACAGATCAGAAGTAGCACCTTCAGCTTCACCCAGAAATTGATGTGAAACCTATACAAACTAATGGGGTTTGCATTTTATTAATCCACAGTTCATGAGAAGCACATCACATGTCATGTCCTCTCTTCACAAAAACACAGCTCTGAAGTCTTTATCACTTTGCCTGAGGTTAAAGTGATCGGTGGGAGCAATCTCTCGAAACAAGCTAAGAGCTGCACTTGCCGTACTAAAATGCCAGGAATTTCTAGGTTCTATATAGGGTCTTTATTTTTTTTTTTTTATATCTTTGCCATGGGTATATCAGGAAAGCTTTCAACTATATGGGGAGATACCGACCTTTGTCTGGAATCTTATCTTGCTTTGGTTCCCACCATGATGTCCCTCAGTAGTAGCCTGGATATAAGTCATGAAATATGATCAGTGTTTTCTGTTGTAATCTTAAATTTGCAGTTGCTGCTCATTCATGCACCAACAGAAGAACATTTGGTTTCTTTGTTATATCCAGAGGCTAGTATAAGAACAGTGATGTGTTAAATGGTTATGATTGAGTGTGAAGTTATGGTAAAGATGAAGCTGCAGTTTTGTTGGAAATCTAAATTAATGGGGAATCTGTAGACAAACTACTTATTAGGGATGTTTCAACATAATTTTCAAATCTGAGGATACATAAATGTACCTGTCAAAGCTGCTGTGGGCTGACTTTCAAGCAGTTGTTAAATTATTCTCTTAATCCATGCAGGAGCTAAAAGATCTCTAAAGGTGCAGAATGCAATCTCTGTGGTTTTTGGACCAATCTGAAACATACCGGGACTGAAAAGCTAGAACTTCTTTTCTTTTGGTGGAGTTTTGGGTTGAAAAAAAAGTTCATGGTGATTGTGGAGAGTTCCTCTAATTCTTCCCCCCCACACACACAGTTACAAAGCTTCAAAACACTTTAAGAAATACTAATATCTAATAATTTTTCTGCATATGATAGACAACTCTCATCAATAATAAATGTGGGTTTTAACCTATTTTCCAGTGTTTATCGCAATACGAAATGTAAGGAGAAACCAAGTGAAACATTTAAATTTAAAGAATTTTGTTTTAAGAAAAAATTAAGATTTAAAACAAAACCCATGGGTTTTTTTCAAGCCATGCATTAGTATTAAATTATTTTAAAAGTAATTGTCTGTCCTTGAAAAAAGAATCTGCTGAAGAATGTTAACTCCAGTTCAGAGACCTGCCAGGCTGACATATCAGGAAATGTGTTGACATCTGTCCTGGTTTTCAGTGGGTTTTTTTAAGGTATATTACTAGCATCTGTTAGTTGTGAAAGAAAAGATTTAACTTTCTGTTGCTATTTGTGTGTTAATAAATAATGAAAATTTCAGCTGAGACATCCTATTGTCTTTTTAGACTGTTGTAAACAATTACAACCAGGTTACAGTTAAATAGAGTTGGATAAAACTGATTTTTTTTTTTTATTATTTTTATCAAGATTAAGAGGTTACATAGAACATTAATTCATTTTTATGTTACGGCATAAAACTCTCTATTCGTAGGTTCTGTTTAAATTAGAACCTTGTTAATCTTCACATCTTTTATCAGTATACCTGACAGCCTAAGTTTGAAAAAACAGCCAACAACCAAGTCTGTCTCCAAATCCTAGGGAAGTTTAATAGCTGATCGGGTGATACAATGAAGAGCTGCGTTGCAAAGACTTGTATTTACAACATAGCATGCTTACAGTGAAGAAATACTCCCAAATTTCCAAAGAAATACTACAGCTATCAAAAAGAATAAACCACTATGGCAGTTTGCGCTTAGGTGAATGTACAACCCCTATATTACTCATGCCCCACTTTCAGTATGGGTTCACTATATATAAAAAAAAAATACTTAAGACTTACATTCTTCGGTGAGATGGAGAGGGGAAGTTTGCTTCAGGCACTTCTGAAATATTTTGTTTTCTAAGAGTGTATGTTTTTCTTGTCATTAAAATGTTACTTGGACTCAAACTGCTGACCTTTCAGGATATGCACAAAGTATTCAAAAACTGAGTTCTGAACATTGGCCATGAAACTACTGTCCTAACCTGATAAATGGATTGGAAATAAGCTACCCAACAGTGAGAATGGACCATTAATTTTAATCAAAGGTGATGTAGAAAGGCGAATGGGATGCATGACAATGTCAACAGCCCAGTAGGTGTTAAGGGGCTACACAGCCTTACTTGTTACTAGGTAGTGCCATTAGTTGAGCTTGGGTGAAGACAGAAAGCCATGCCTGGAATTGAATGACCAGGTCACTCCAAATTCTAATGGAGAAATGGTGTTTCAGAAATACCAGTATAATGGTATCGGAAATCAAGGACAATAGTTTAGAAAATATTAAGGGCTTGCTTGCGCTTTTTTTTTTTTTAAAGGCAGCAGCTTTTGTCTTTTGCAGCTTTATCTTGCTCACTCATTATTGTTTCCTGAAATATTCAGCTCTAATATTTGTAAGCAATAGAGTTGTATTGTTAGCAGAATTTCTAAATCTTTGTATGTTCTGAAACTGGATAAATTCTGTAGAATGCAGGATACAAGAGAAGCTAAAATTGTGGTTTCTCTCTCCTTTAATATACATCTCGAAGAGAAGGATTTTCTTGTTCTTTTTTTAGCAACTTTATGCTAACATTAAAATAAAACGAGGAAGGCAGCTACAGCATATCTACATTTGTGGTGTTGGTAGGATTAATCTTAACACTTTCTAATGTGGAAAGACTTCTTTCAGTCAGCTAATATACCTCTTTATTTCGAATATTTGGGGGTTATAAAATGCTATATGACAGCTTGAATTAATGATGTTTATAATGAAGACATAAAAATGCAGGGATGACAAAGAAGTATTTTTATATCCATGCTTCAGGTTTTCTACAAAGGTTCATTTAATCTGACACAGCATTGCATGCATAAGAAAGATATGCATTAGTAATTCTTGCACTCTTATTTAAAATAAAATTAATTATTCTGCTGTCTACTTCATAGAGTAGTTTTATAAACTATAGTTCTTTTTCTCTGTGTATAGCTGAAGATCAGCTTCGTGCGAAGGGTTATGACAAAACACCAGACTTTATTTTAGAAGTGCCAGTAGGTAAGTCTTTCTTTTTAAAGAGTTTTTATTATTTTATTTTGTGTAGAAGTGTTCATGCTAAAATATTACGGCTATTTAAATGTAGTGTATTACAGGATCCTACATATCAGTCTCTTTTTTCAGTAGTTACCCAACAAATTTAAGATCTTCTGGCCTGGGTCAGAGAGGTTGGATCAAAAGTAGCGTTACCCAGTGTTTCCTCTTTGGACTCTGCATGTTTTTGTCTTATTATCAAAAAAGAAAAACAAGCAACAAGAAGAACCCCCAAATCCCTACTCCCTCTAACCTGCTCTGCCCACTGTCTTTATGAACTGAACTCTGAAATACCTATAATTGTCTTAAAATTCCAGACCAAATCAGTTAAAAGCAGTCTCAACAGCATTACCATTACACCTATAGGTCGTAGCGTAAAGGTTTGTCATTGTGCAGTTATTCTTTTGCCATCACTTTGCATCTAAATACAACTCTGCAGTTCTCTATTGTTTTTTTAAAAAGCCTGCATGGCAAGAAGCAAGAAGGAATAAGCGTACATATAAAGGTCATGTCAAAGTTCATCTACATTTTCTGGTCTTGAGGCCATGTAAGCAGGTAATCAGATGACCTAGCGACTGGAGGAAAACACACCCATGTTGTCCAAGTGTAAAGAATTATTAATCACCTTTTGTAAGCTGACTTCTCGTTTTCCTCCATAGAACGCAGCACCTCTCTGTGCAGGTGTCTATGTCTGTGCCCATCAGAGAAAATAAGAAGGCTGAAAGCACTGTCTGAAAGTCATGCACATGACTAGTTTTTTTGTTCTTCATATTGACACAATTGGAATTCTTACTGAGCTAACTAATTTGTACACTGGTATAAGGAATTGTGTGTGCTATAAAATGTCTCTGTACTCAGAAGTGCTCGAGATGCCATCTTTCAGCACACTAATCTGTTATCTAATAGATAAACAGCTATGTATATGAGAGCCTTCTGCAAAGTTTTTAATACTTTCCTTAGCTCAGTGATGTTTGTATTCCTAATCATTGCCCAAAACCAAAAAATGGTAGTGATCTTAATTAATATGAGGTTATATGTGCAAAATAACAACCACCTTTGTGGCTGAAGCACTCCATATTTGAAACAGTGAGATGTGGCATCCTAATTATCTGCAATTCACTCTTGTCAAGCCACATTTTGATAGTTTTCAATTCATTTCTACTCCTTCACTTCCATACTTCTTTGTGGAAGGTCTCAGGAAGCTAGTGGATGAGGGACCAGTTGTATCGGCCTACACAACTTAACTTACTTACTGATAGCAGGGTGGTGGTGACCTATAGAGCTTAGTGTGGTGACTTTATGAGTTATTTCCCAGATTTCCTAAGTAATTGTACATCTGTAGTCAATCATGCGCTGCCATTGCCTCTTATAACCTTTTTGTATTGTGCTTCTGGGTCTGCATGCTCTTGGAGTACCTCATCCCAGGTCAAACTTAGGCTAAGACATCATGGCTGTGGATATTATAGGCAACTGAAAATAAAGGAAATATTTGTAAAGACCTCAATAGTGATACCCCACATTGCCTTTTTGGAGAAGAATGATCTTTTAGAGCAATTCTCATGTTTTCTTCTGCAAAATTAAGTTGTCAACATCAAAGATGACTTTCCTTTTACCCAAAGAAAAGATTATTTTATTAATATTAGAAATCCACTCCTGCGATAAATGAGGAAAGACATGAACCAAAGCAAGTCCCACAGCACTGAAAGAAACAGAAGTTGAAAACCATGATTTTCACATCAGCCTTCTTATTCCTGACTTAGTTCTGGTGAAGCATTACTGACTTGGCAAAAGTTAGGAAGCAGACACATATCTGTGATAAACTTCCTTGTCATTCTCACACCTTCTACTCTGGATTGGTGAGAAGATTCTGTAGTTAGCCGCTTAGCTAACTGTTCCTGTTACTCACCAGAAGTTTTCAATTCCTTACCTGGCAACTCTGTTCCAGCAAAACAAGGTGAAAGTAGGATGCGGTTGTACCTTAGTCTAGTCTCTTTTTCTTTACGTTCTGTTTGTCTCAGAATAAATGCAGATGTCTAGAACAGGATGAAATTTAACTGAAATTGACATAATTCTCCATTAAAATATTTTCTGGTCCTGGTTTTTAAAAAATGTCCTGTGTGAAAGATATTTTTACAAACATGTAACTCTGTTGCAAGCATTGAATTATGTTGTAGATTGAGGGGCGGGGGTAGATAGAATATTTCGAAACACATTCTTACAGGCTGTTGAGTGTGATTTTCAGAGTTCAGTTTATTTCCTGCTGTCACCCTAGCCGTTGAAGGACACATAATCCACTGGATTGAAAGCAAAGCCTCATTTGGTGATGAAAGTAGCCACCAAGCCTACCTGCAGGACCAGTTTTGGAGCTACTGGAACAGGTACATTTCGGTTATTTTTCCTTATAGATAAACAGAACTGCATTTTTTAAAGAACTTACTGGAAAAAAACCACTAGTGTCTTTTATATTAAGCCATGTGAATAAAATACATGTTACTAATTTGGCATTTTGAATGTCATTAATTATTATGTCAAATTGGAATGCTGAAATATGTGAAAAATTCACATCACAATTGTTAATGTGCAGCAGGTAGATATAGTGGTTTTACAGTGATGCTAGGTGACCAAATAAGTTACCTTGGTAGAGACGTTTTATGTCAATTTTTTAGTACCTGACCTTGAAGGAAGATTTTGCTGTAACATTTTGTAATCTCTGCAAATTTCCAAATTTGGTATAAAGTCTTCACAGTCTAACCGAGTGGCTTTGTGTGTAGAGAACTTTATTGCTCACTGTAATTGTATCTAGGACAATACTTTTTCACTCTTGGGTTTTTTTTTTTTAAATAAAGTGGTGGGGGGTTGTATGTTATATATGTTTTAAGCCATAATAAAACTTACCTTCAAGCTAAAAATATAGTTAGTATTTGCAGTAACATAAGGAGGGAAGTAAGTTATGCTGGACAGAATTTTTGAACGTGTTGATGGTATTGCTGTAATGATTTTTCTTTTAGAGACAGTTAAAATAGTTCTGCTTTGTTCTTAAAAAGGTCATTGTATATTTTTATATACCTTTCCATGGTACTAGAAGCCTCCTCACTGGAGGATTTTTCTTCCAAAAAAAATCTTAAACAAGATGCTTCATCTTCAATTCCATTTATGTATGTGGGTGGAACCCTAAGCAAGGTAGTGAGTGAGATAAAAGCATAGACTTAGAAGTCTGCTCAGTGTTCACAAGAGAGCGTCAATGAAATCTGGAGGATAGTGGAGAAGATGGCACAAACACGTGTGAACATGCACCAAGTAGCATGTGCCAACATTGGACGCCGGTCTCATGACTTATTATTTCAGTGGAATATGAGAAATGCCAGGGTAAAAATAGCTAGCTCTAGCCTGGGAAATACCTTAAAAGCAGATTCTATAGAGGCATCAGAGAAAGGGAAATCAAATCTTAAGAATGACATCATCAGAGTTCAGTATTATGCTCTTAATTGGCATGAGAAGGACCTGCTCTTATTTGACAATCCCAGAAAGCAGTGACTTGGAAAACCTGAATCAAGGTAATGGGAACCTCAGGAAGACTATCAGTTGTTGGGTGAAGATACTATATTACAGGAAAGTTGTAGAAAAGAATTTGTGATATGTATAAGCAGAATAAGAGACTTAGAAGTCTGAGCATATAATATCTGGACAAATGGTGAGAACGACAGAGAAGATGCTGATGCAAATGGTGCTGAACTTGCATATCAGTGTAAATAAGAGGAGATGGAGAAGCTCAGGTTGGGAGGAGACCATTCGATGTACTGGCTGGAATATCTTCTGAGGAGAAGGGATGTGTTTGAAGGGATCTGTGATGGTATCAGAGAAAAGCAGCTCCAAGGAGTGCATTTTAAATAGATAATATGAGCACAAAGTTACTCGCTAAGTTGAGATGAGGTGAAAATGAGTAGACAAGTAGGATGATAGATTTGTTGTTTGCAGTAAAATTGCCATTGCAAAGTTGAAGTTGTAGTTTCTGTCTTTTTTTGCGATGAACAAAATTACTATCCATGTTTTGATTTGGGCTATTAAATGTGTAAAACATCTGAGAATAGCATGTACCATTTGAATCTGACATTTCCAAAAGAAACTTATGTTTTTATCAGGAAACTAGGACATAGCTAACTTAATTTTAATTTTACCATGTACTAATTAATAATGCAATTTCAGAAGTGGAATAACATCTCCCACTTTAATGTTGCAAAAGCTAGACTGAATGGACATGTGGATCAATAAGACTTGTTTTAGCAGTAGTTTTGAGATTTTGCCAAATCTTTTGCTATAACTGGTTTTATTGAAAACAACTACAAAAATTGTTGAGTTTTAAATATAGTGACCTTACATTCATATAAAGTAAACTGGAAACCTCCTTAGTGAGATTTGTTACTCTCCAAATCCAGAATTTAGTGATAGGTTAACTATGGAAACTGGCAGATTTCTGTGGGGTTTGCTAAAAGAACAAATCCTGTTAGTTTTGATTTTGGTACCGCTCAGCCAAACTAACAGTATCACACCATCTTCTCCAATGATTTCTGTGTTACTGTAGTTTCTAATATACTGACAGTTGGGTTAATGAACACATGTTGACAGATTGGGTTGCATGTAGGTTAGACAGTTAACTTCCAGTCCTCTCTGAAACTACTTACAGTTAAGGACACAGGTGTAGCTGCACAAACTGAATCAATTCTGTATGATTTAATCAGCCTATGCAAGGATGTCTCAAGTGAGAACCAGCTTCCCAGTCAATTCACCGCACCTGCGTGTCTCCTTTCCTCTGGAAGGAGGAATCGTTTGGAGAAGAAGCATCAGCTCGCGATAGAGATTCATGATTCTCAGCTGATAGTTTAGGGGCTTGAAAACCTGATCTGTTGTTTGAACTTAAAGCCAAAATGAAATTGGAGAGAAAACCTGGCACATCGCCTGTTAGATGTGGATAGAAGTACATGTTTAGATACTTGGAAAGGAGTGAAGGTGAGAGGTTTTAGACCTTTTCCATTCAGGTTTTTTTTGTTGTTTCTCTGGAAAGTAGGAGTGAGACGGGAGAAGTTTCCAGGGTTTTTTCCCCGCATCTGTCACATCTGTAATATTAATTCTGCACACAATCTGACTGAAAGCTTTGAACATAGCTGTGGTTTGTTTGCTGTTATGTGTGTATTTCATTAAATCCTGTACTCCCTGCTAACTAAATCTGTGAGTGTCTTAAATTGGTCTGTACTGACAGGAAAGAAATGGCACTTTCTCATTTAACAGAACAGCTCCCTAGATGCAGTCAACCATGTCTGTTCACCTCAGTGCAAAAGAACACCTTTTTATTACTCTGAGTTCTGCAGGGACAGCTTAGCAAGGTTTTTTATGGCTCATACATCACTGGTATTGTTAAGCAATTTTCAGTTGCAGTGCTGCACTGCAACCTCATCTTCAAATTAAGCTTCACATTAAAAATGTACAAAGTGTACCTTGTCAGTGGGTTTGCACAGCTGTAATTTAAGATGCTGTTTCGATATCAAGATTTTTCAATAATATAGAAGTGGGAAAAGGCACATTTGGTTGTGCGTATTCCCAGACTGATTTTGCAGAGTGATGTCTTAGAAAAAAGCTGGTTTACACGCTGAGCAAACTTAGTATAAAATGATTCGTGTACTTACAGAATCCTTTCCCTCGGTATGTTTGTTCCTTCACAGTGGTGGCATCCACTGAGCAGGCTATAGCTTTCACTGCCACTGGGTAAACAAGACAACTGCATGTGCAAAATAGAATTGCTTTGTACCTGTCTAGTAGATATCACACTTCTCGTTGTTCACTGGCCTACATCAGTGTGTCTCTTATAACCGTGAGGATAAACGCTGTTCCATAGTCTGTGTGATCAAAGGTAATTTGGAGAGCATGAATGGGAAGTAACACAGATTGCACTTACAACGTGTTCTCAGACCCTGTTTTAAAATTAGTTTAGGGTTTAAATGCTGGGTTTGTGTTTTGGTTTTTTTTTTTCCTGTAGTGTCTAATTTTATAATTTTTCTAACTTAAATTAAAAATTGAAGTCCTGGCTGTAAAAGTCTGTTACTCAGAGCTGATAGGCATGACTGCTGTTTTCTAAGAGGCATACAGAGATCACCAACTCACGATTCAAGTGGTAATTAGTGGGTGCACTGTCAGTGACTCACTGTAAGGTATAAACTCAAATACAGCAATTTGCCTTTTCTATCTTCTGCAAGCCTGGGTATGGCATATGTATATTCTGAAAAAGTAATTTCTAGAGAGTCCCAGGAGAAAGCTTGACGGTGTTATTAGCTAAAGAAACTTTACTGTATGTGAGGAAGACCATAGGAAAATGTCATATTTGACATTGATATTAAACTAAAGGCAACTTCACATAGTGAAAGAGAAGTGTTTCATCTTCTCTTTGAGTAAGAATGGTAAGTCATCCCTGTACTAAATTACTTCCCTCGTTCAGTTGTATTCTAAATGTTGTTAGTCCCGTGCTTCTGCTTTTCTGAAAGAATAAATGAAAACAAGTTTCCCATAAGTAGTTTTAAAATAACCACCTCACTTTTTGGAAGCCTAAATTCGTGCTTAAATGTGGTGTTAATTAATACGTTATGTTTGATCTTGAGACTTCAGTTTATAACTAACAGTCATAGTAAAATTAACATAGAGTCCTATAGATTAAGAAAGGTATTTATTTCAGATAGATGAGAACAGAAACAATGCAAAGGATTGTATTTCAGTCACAAACACTATTGATGTGTTCTTAGGGTTTTTTCAGAAGAGCGTTCTGCTCAAATTCATTTGCAGTTGATTATACCAATGAATCATATGTGAGCAAAGGGGAAATCAGAACGATAAACATTTTTTTGCTGCTCAGCTGTTTAAAGTGGTTTGACATGTTACTGTGAAGACTGTTCAAGTAATAATTGTTGTCTGATTGTAGGTGGTAGGGGAAGAGGGAGTGATGCTGCGGGTTTAAGGATGTCTATTCTGTAACAAGGTCAATATTCTCCAGTAGTGAATGGTTTAAAAAGTTGTACTGGTGAGTTGAAAGCCAGTGGTATAACAGCTTGACTGGGAGGAAACCCTGGGAGTTGCGTTTGTCAAGTGGCTAGGAAAACTGTTCATGCATACCCAGTATCCAAAGCTTCATTGGCAGCCCAAACAGAAAGATCTGAAAGGTCATTCTTCTTCTTGCAGTATGATGGTTTGTTGACATATTTTGACACACTGGTACAATGCTGAAAGGTTTTGACCTTACTGGAACACTGAGGGACTTAGGGTTTGTTTAGCTATCTAGTGCTTGTAGATTTTCACACATGCTGGGTTTTGCTCTGCTCCTTTTTCTCTCCTTCCTGGCTCCGCTTGAATTAGTAAATTAGTCTTAAACAAAGCTGGCTATAGATAGAAGATAGAGTTCATGATGATTTTTGCTGCCTAGGACTATAGATAGATAAGTTACTTCAAAAACAATTCAGTTTTTTAAAATTTGCCGTGCGAACTTGATAACTACTAGCACTGAGTAAGATATGTTTGTTTCTAGACAAGAAGAGAATCAAAAGCAGTAGAGTGCCATTTTCTGCTAGTTTACTGATTCAGTAGTTTACTTTGAAGATGATAAAATCCTGTTTTCTCCTGTGAGATAAACAGATATAGGTGTACACTCACATACGTATATACACACACACATATACAGGCATACCTCTGCACTTCATAAATGTTATAGATACATTTAGCTTATTTCCAACAGCATTTGATATTAATTATTGTTATTTTTATTTAATGACACATGAACATACTGTATTCATAATGGCATATTCATTGGAATGATTGATATTAATCAAGTATATATTTTCATGCATTGTTCTCCTTAGATATTGTATTTAATATGGACATGACACTGGGATTCCCATTCTAATTTAATTCTATTACTTAAGCCTCTTTCACTGCTAGATTGTTACATTCTCAACTTAAAAAGTAGTAAATTAAGCACTGTATAGCTTTGTTTAAATTATTTTTTCCCTATATTTTTCTGTACCATCTTAAATATTACCATGTCACAGGAGACTCATGTAGTGCAGATAGAGCATTTCCAGCTTCCATCCACATTACTGCAAGGCTTCAGCTTCAATTTTGCTGGTATTTCTCATTCAGATTAGACAAGCATCTAAGTTTATGTACGATAAGAGCTGACAGCAAAGATCCTGCTTCGCTTGCCAAAGGCCTGGTTGCAGACACTCCACTATGTCAAAGAATGTCAACCCCCCACAGACCTTACCTTTCACAATTCCTTGTAATTTTTAATTGACATTTACATCTGACATTTTCAATGTATTTCTTAGTGTCGAGTCTTTATCTACCTAGTAATAGTTCAAACCAAACCAAAGCGAAAAGGATCCCTTCCTGTAAACTATGATATCATATATTTTTTATTTAACAAGGTCAAGTTGCTGGGCTGAAACTCAAGAGTGACCAACTCCCCCTTCCTTTGTGCAATTCTATATTTGCTAGTCTAATCCATTTTGAATGACAATTGAGGAGGGTAGTAGGAGTATAAAGTGAAATTTAACTCTTAGTACCAACAAAGCATACTATTATTACTATGCATCGTGCAGAGTAAGGATACAGGGTTTCGAAGAAATTTTAATACTAATGGAGATTTTCCTTTGAGTCAGGTACTTGACTATTGTAAGCGGTACCTTCTTACCTATATTCATATGCCATGAACACGTAAACAGCGTAATAGTGCGAATGAGGTGAAGCTGGCAAGTATGTCATTTAGCTGCATGTTGCAGTGTGTTGTGCTTCCTTGCCTTCAGAAAACTGGAGTCTTCATTTGGTTTAAAATACTAAGAGCCTAATAAATTAGTATGAGAATAATTATCCATCTATTAGAAGTTAGAATGAAGGACTACAGTTGATTAAAAACGTCACAAAGCAAAGAAGTAGAAGCAGCACTTTGTCACAAATAATGCTGCTTTTCTTCTAATTAGTTAATTTGCATTTTACAAATTAAGGGCAAGATTCAGACAGGAGATAATCTAGTAGCATATCATAGCTTTACTGACCTGTATTTGTATATGCCAAATTTAAGTTAATTAGAAATGTAGATGCTGTTTGTTTTATCTGTCAAAAAGCTCATCTTAAAAAAAAAATCCAGACACACTTTTTCCCCCAACATTTATCATCTAAATAATAGTCTTGCCAAGATGGCAGCCTCATAATAAACTCTTTTCAGTGGAGTGATGGGTAATGAAGCTTGCTTGTGAAGGCAGCGAAAAATGTTGTCTAGCCAAATGTGTGAATATGATGGCTAGAGAATCAGTGGACTTTCTCAGTCATCAATCTTTTTAGTAGCCTCTTATACATCTGAATATTTTGATAGATGATCTAATAATTGAGTTATCTATCTTTCTAACTATCAGAGTTGCATAAAAATTATTCTCACATGCTATTGAATATTATATATATTGGGCATCCAGTAAATTTTTCAAAAAAGGTCCAAGAGGTGGAGGAATTTACTTGTTTATTAAAGCAGCCTTTAATTTATTAAATGATAAACTACTATATATAGAATATAAAACTATTTGTACTTATATAGAAAAAAGTAAATAATGTCAATAGCTGATTACAGAGAGGACTGACAGTAAATAAAACATGTGAAAACATGAGACTGGTGAGGTTAGTGCACACTCTGAGAGAAATCTTTGGTATAAATTGAGTAGATGCAGTAGTCCCTGGCCGGTTAATGGACAACAATCACATTTACACGCAGTTGCACAAGTTCCTCGTGTCTAGGAGATCTTGGCTTAGGCAAAAAGAAATAACAGTGTCACTGTAGAGTCCCAAGTTACCGTTCAGCCTCTGTGAGAGCAGTTTCTCATGACTAAAGCTGAAAGGTATATATTGAAAAAGTATATATTGAAAGTATTTTGTTTATTCTAGGGCAATTGTAAAACAGAGATTTGTATTTCTATAGCACGAGAGTCTGCTTTCCTATGGCACTGATCTTGCATTAAAGGAGGCACTCGGTATTTGGATAAGTTGAATTAAGCACATCATCAGGTGTGTCTTACTAGGGCTTCTGAGTAGCAAAGTAAAATGATTGTTGGTGTTGGTGTATTTTTTTTAAACGCTACATTTCAATCAGACATATAATTCTTGACTTTGAATTCATTTCTACTCAAAAGATCAGGTAAAAAATTATTTTAACACTAATAAAAATATTTTTACATTAAGAATATGTTTAATTCCAGTATCTTTTTTCCCCTTCAGCGTTACCGGTTTATGTTCAATTAGATACTATTCTATTGATTATAAAAAGGTCCTTGTAAATTCTTGAAAACTGGCTGGGGGGACACACTCGTTTTTTTAAGAAGCACAGTTATTCTGGATGACAGTATATTTCCAATTTTTAGTACTTCATTTGTAGGTTTCATAACTACAGCAAAGTATAAACAGGTATGTTTTATGAATAGTTCTCCAGTTAGCAAAGCGGCTTTTCTTTCTCTGTTTGGACCTAAGAGTGACCAGGGTACTTTCTTGAGGCTATCAAACAGTTGTTCACTCATTGCCAAATTTTAATGGAAAATGTATCAGAGGGATCAGCTTTATAGCTACTATCTGCTTAAAGCAGAAAGAGGAAGATGGGTTTCAAGGAGTTGGATGTTATCATCGTTTAACGAGTACTTTGTGAAAGTATCATTGGGCCTCATTGGACCTTGCCGCTGCAGATAGATCTATAAATTTAACAAAGTTTTGGCTGTCTCACTGACGGTGGTTGTGACTCTCATGCTTAGAAAGCAAAGTTCTTGATGTATAAGAGTTCTTGTTAAATATGAGTAATTAGTTTGATACATTTTGGGTACGCATAAATCAAGATACTGAAATAAGATGACTTGAGTATCAAAAATGTAAAAGCTTGCAATAAAAATTTGATTCTGAAGTTCTACACTTTTCTTGCAATATTGCATCCCATATAAACAGTCGGCATTTTTTTATCAGTAATGTTTACATTGATTTTTTTGCAATTTTAAAGTACATAAGTGTAATTTCACATAAGTGTAATTTAAACCTAGATCTAAGGCAGTGGAAACAAAAAAAGTTAAATTATTCTTTCTCATTACTTAGCAAGTTTTACTATAAGAAAGTTGAATATATAAATTCATAAGCAATTAACTGGAATTGATCAAAGCCAGTGTTTTATTTTCTTTACTGTATGTGCTACTTCTGACCTTAAGTAAATTGGCAGTTATTCTAGTTAGCATTTGTAGCATATCTACTTTAGAACATACCAAGCTCCTATGCATAAACAGTGTGTTATACAAACATCTATATATTTGTGTGTATAATTTTAGAATGTTTATATCTTAATTTAGGAACGAGATCTTCATTTCCTCTCCTAATCAAAATAGCAAGCATCTGTGTTCCTTCTGGTTTGTCATTTGATTAGCATGCTCTCATCCATCACCAGTCTTTGATATGAGCATCAAGAAATCATGTCCTTTTGTTTTAAATGATAAATATGCCTTTGTCATGAATACTTACAGACATTCCAGAATTTACATCTGAATCGTCAAAGTGTAACTGCACAGCTTCTCTGATGTGTGACATTATTAGTAAAATAAAGAACTTTTTAATTTTTCATGGATAGGCCTTAAATATTGACATTACAAGGCTGGTTTAGCTGTGATGCTGAAAAATTTTGTCCTTCATCCACTCTTTTTCTAAGAGGTATTGTTTATCAACAAGAGACAATCAACAGCACGAGAGCCTCTGTGGACAGTCCTATTTGCATGGACCATGCCTGTCTCTTCAGGTTTCATTATTTCGGTCTGACGTCTAGTTAGCTCTTATCAAAACTAATGCCATCTGAAGTACCAGGCTTCCGGTGGTCACACAACCAACAGGAAAATTTCTGCAGTCTGACTAATATTATTAAAGACAGTATCTCTTTAAACTTGAGCTTTGCTTCAATGTCTAGACCAATTACATCTTGTAAATGTATTTCCGTGGATGTTTCACTGCTTCTTTCCGTAGATGAAATACGACTCAATTAAATTATATTCTGCACATTTTTACATTTAAAAAGTAGAGAAAATGCAGGTGTTTAGACTGAAGCTTTGCTACCATTCCTACTATGTCTTGATGCTGCTAAGGCAGAAAGAACTACGGTGTTGTGGGCTTCTCATTGTTGGAGTAGTACAGTAAGTTAAGAAAATTTATAAAGGCAAACACCTGGATGGGTTTTTATCAACTATTTTATGAGCTATTTTTAGCAAAAATTGAGTGGGTCATGCAAATATGTTATTTAATTATAGTTCCTACAGAAAGCGGGTGTTTCTTGAAATCTGTGGGTTCGCTTATGCACGATAAAACATTATTTCCTGTAATTTTTTTCTTGCTGTTGTTCTGGGTTTGTCTTGCTTAAATTCATTTTATCTTCTAATTGCTGTAAAACTGATTCTCTGAAACTTAAAATTTCAAGATATTGCAATTTGTAATCTTTGACATTTACAAAATAGTTCCTGGAGGAATTTAGCAAGAGATCTCACAGAATGATTTAAGGGCCCATGATCGTGCTTATAATTGCAATGTTTTGTAATACCGTACATATAATACACTGCAATATTTAGGGTTTTTTCAACTTTTTATTGTTCTTTACCTCAGAGACTTTGACCAAAACATTTTTTGTGTAATCGAGTTGATTTGATCCCAAGTTTATTTTAATTATAAGTCATGTAAAATTGATCACATTATTTATATCTCTTTATTTGGAATGTACTATTTACTTGACTTTAAAACAATGGAAAGTATATATCGGGCTCTCTGCAGAAGACTAATTTGGAAAGTAAGTTCTCATTTATTTGTTTCAAAAGGAGAAATATCTTCCATCCTTTGCAGCACAGCCCCATAAATTGAGATTTTCTGGCATATGAAGAATGCATGTGAGTTTTTGAGACACTGAAGCTGTAACCCAACTTGAAGACGACAATGATGGCAGTGAGCTTCTGTCCAGAGTTAATCAGCTGCAGAATTTGTAAACTGCGTATGTGTCAGAGTTGAAAATGTTAGCACTCTCATAGAAGCTTGAAAAGGTTAGACCTGATAAAAGCCATCAGCAGTTAAAGAAAGTGATTTATGGGAATGTAACGACACAAAATGCCTCATTTATCACTCATATATGGATAGGTTAAGGTTTCTGTGTCATACTTTAAAAATTTGACCACTTAGAATTGTCAAAATAGGTACTTAATTGTCCATCATACATTTCAGTTCAAATTTCCTTTGCTTGAATTTCAGTGATATTACTGTTTTGCTTCTCATATGGTTCTTTTTAAAGTTATTCATATTTCATATTTATTTCATATTTGTTTCAAATGGTATGCTCAGTGCTCTGTTAGAACTTTTATTAGGTAAAGCTGTTGATTTGAGTGCCATCCAAATCTTCTGGTGATTTACAATTTCATTCAGCCTAACTGTAAGGAAAACAACTGAAGGTTTCATTTTCTTTTCTTTTTATACCACTAATTCTCATCAAGAGTTTACAGCTTTCTAATTCAATCCTTACATTTCCTCTCCAAACTGAAATACGAGATTCAAAAGTGAGATCCATCAATTGGTTTCCAGTTCCAGTCGCTTAAGTTACTGTTTATCCTCATACAAATTAAATTTAATCCAAAACTACCAGTACAGTTAAATGATCCTAAAACAAAATAAAAATGTTAGGGAAAGTGCACAATAGTACATTATCCTTTTACTGGTTTAATCTGAGGATAACAGCAAGCAAATCCCACAGATTTGAGAATGACTGTTTGGCTCTTTTTTAACTGTCCACAGTTCCATCACAATGCTGAAAAAAAAGTTAATGGGTAAATCCTCATTAGGGAATTATCTTTAAAAACATAGTTGTAAAATAAAGCAGCTACTCTAAAGACATTGCATAAATACTAAAATACGGGTTCAGCTGTCAAAAGAAAAACTGTGATGATGAAGTTTGTGCGGATTTCTCTTTCTTTAGCTACTTATCTTTAACTGTTTCATCGTCTTACTTTTTTAATTGATACAGAAAAACCTGAACAGATTAATTTTAATTTTAACATCAAAAAAACTTACCCTTTTGTTAGCTTTCACAATTTATGGCCCCAGTTGTATAGCATTCTGTTTGTTCAGCGATGACCTTCCAGGTTCGATTTAAAAAGAAGTCAGAAGCATTTGTCATGTCTGCTCGATCTTGTCCAGAGGTACCTATTGTAATTATAAAGGACTAATAAGGTTGTTTATAATATAACAGTCTGACAACCCTAAAAAATCTTCTGGAAAGCAACTTTTTGTGTGTGTGTGTGTGTGTGTGTGTGTGTGTCTCTCTCTGAAGGAAAAATAATCGGTAATCTTCTCACTTCATGTTGCACTGTGTCTTTTCAACATTTAGTTGAGAAAGCATAAAGACCTTATATCTCAAAAAACCCAGCTTAGTTTGAAAAGCTAAGCTGTACGATTTGCTCATTAGTACTACCTTTCAGAAATACTCAGTAGTAATGTGGCTGTAGTACAGTTGCACCCTGTATTTAACTGGTGTGTGTAGAAGTGATGATGTACTTAGAAACATTGAATTCCTTTTGCAGTGTAAAAAAAAACCCAAAACACCTATTAACATGTCTGTTACAAAAATGTGTGATACATTAATATAGTGAGCTCTGTTTCTTAAACAAAAAATTCTAAATTAAGAAAACCTTGTTGTTTATTCTCTTATAAGCAATATTAAAGTACTGCTGTAAGTAGGTGTCAATCTAGTGGTATTTTATGTCAGTTTTTTACGAATGACTTATGATCTTTTTTCCCTTCATATGTCTTTGTCTTGCTTCTTCCCTTCTCTTCCTCCCTCATTTCAGCATCATCCAGCAATACCATATGCGTGTATATAAGGTATATACTTATGCATGTATATAAGGTAAACAAAAACATAGTAAAACCAATGGAATTTGAATGCTTGACAGAAATGTTTACCTCTCATGTAGGGTATGTAACAACACTGTGGTATGATCAGGCTACCATGCATCACTTAAATACCCTTAGACAGCAAAAGCAAAATCTTGATAATTCGGTAATCTCATCATGTGATTTCAAAAAGGGTTTTTTCATATCTACAATTGAGACAAATGGATGTTGTATATATTTATGGTTGTTAAACTCAAAATTGTCTCATTTCATTAATTTTTAACGTTGTGCTCTCTTAATGACTATGAAGAAATGTATTAAAATGCCTTAATTATAGGGCTAGAGGAAGAGAAAGCACAAGTCTTTTTAGCATATGATCTTTCAATTGTTCACTAAAGGATAAAGAGGGCATTCAAGCGTGGTTTAGATAACTGTCAGCAATAATAAAATGCAAGGTAGTTTGTAGAGCCTTTAAAGACCTTTCAGGAAATAGATTTAATTAAAAAACAATAAAATGGACTTTTCATTTCAAAGAAATCCAAAATGTTATAAAATTTCAGGATGTTACTGTATTGAGAATAATGCGCGTTTCTAAGGATGAGGAAAAATAGCTGTGGAAATATTCTGCCATCCACAGAGCAGTGATAGCTCTATCCTTGTGTGTATAGATATACGTCCTTCAGCTTCTAACTCGCAGGCTGTGGAGCGTATTAGAGCACATTTCAGGTTTTCTTAACTGAGTGATTTGACCTGTATTGAGTTTTTTTAGTCTGTTGTGCTTTTAACGAGAGTTGGGGGTTTTTTTTAATATAAGGTGAACACTTAGCTTCTGAAGGTAAAACTGTGTTATCGCAGTTATCCACAGAACAATATAACTCACATATTGGCAGAAGTCAGTAGGCTTCTACTCATCAGAGGTGTCTATGTTATATACTGTGAAAATATATTTCTTATTTCTACTTTTTTCTTCTCATATAATTAAAAATTGAATTTTCTGTTAATGGTTTGGCTCTGTGGTGTTTTGAAAAGTTCAGTTAAGCACTTGTTCTACACTAGTGAGTTATACCCCTTCTGGCAAACTAGGAGCAACTTACCTTTTATGTGATAGTGGTTTATAAACAACATTGACTGTCATATATTTCGAGTACTTTTGCTCCCTCACTTAGCCTTGTGCTTTCCTGAGGAGGTTTTCGTAAGTTGTTTTATCTCATCCTGGTGCACACGCATCAGTAGCATTGACCAGTTGGTTTGTCGTAGCCGAGTACCAAATGAAACTGCACGCAAGTTGTCTTTGTGTAGCAAGGTTTTTTTATGGATAAATTAACTTCACCAAAGTGTATTTTCAGCAAATGCTAAAAGTCTTATCAGTTTTGTAGTTGTAACTGCTGGCCCAAGTACATTATAAAACGCGTTCGTAATGAAAATATGACTTCAATATTTAGGGTCTTGTTACATCCTCTAGTAAATTAATTTTGGATTGTTAATTCATGTTGGTTCACTTTGTCACTGACTGATCGTAGAAATGGAAAGTCATCCCTGGATTTCATGGTTTTTCTTTCAAGAGAAATAAAGGTTTGTTTTCTGCTTGCACACATCCCTTGGACCTGGAGCTTAACTGAATAGCACAGCCCCATACACTGCAAAATGACCATGTGAGAAAGATAGCTAAGATGCTGCTGAAAATGTACAGGTGTGTGGCACTGTTCTGCATAAAAATGCCTCATTGTTTCCTTTATTGCTGGGCTTCCTGAGGCTTGAGGACTCAAAACTACTCAAAGTACGACAGACACATACACCCTTAGCTTTCACAACCTTTCTGTATGTAGTGTGCATGGTTTTGAGAAGGAAGCGCCTCATGTCGTGCTGTCATCAAACTCCTTTCTGTTTTTAACTGGTTGTGTTCCTTTCTTCCCAGTCAGCCCTCCTGATGTGGTAGGGCTATTAGCTGTGATAATGTTTCAGGAGAATATACTCTATAATCTGATATTCTCCACTCCACAGCTGATGGGCTCCCACAGAACTGTTAGTTTTGATCTCTTCTTCTGGGCTTCCTTAGAAGTTCAGTGGAACTTTGTCAAATGTTGAGTCTGCTTGCTTTCCCTTTCTACTAGTGATTCATCTTCCACTCACTGAAGTTTTGTGCAGTTGGTTTCTTATGACTTTGTTGCCATGTGTCGTATCAGAGGTGACTGGTTTTCAGAAGTGACTTCTGTACACTTTGGTAATCACACGAAGCTCTCACTGAGTAAAAGTTACTACCGTATAGCGTGTTAATTCTGGCACAGTAATTTTTACTTTTTCATGTGTAGGGTTTTTTTAATGTTTTTTCTTTTGTTAGAAATCAGATTTCCTAGATCTAAAGACCTCTCCTTACTGATGAAAATAGTAGAAATTTTGTATCACTACTTCAAAATGCAACATTTGAGAGAAAAGTGCATTATCAGAGGGCTGAAAACTTAATCTTCTTGTAGAGCAGACTCTATTTCTTTACCTGTTTGCCCAATAGTTAGCACATCTAGCCTCAATACAAGCTGAGGGTTTCATGATGCAAATAATAAGACAATCAAGATAGAATAATGGTCTTCATTTACACTGTTATGCATTATGGTTCTTAGTAACTGATTCTCCTGCACTTGCCTCTGGACAATGGAAAGGTTAGCTATAACGGCTATAAATTCAGCTTTGAATCTCTGTTCCATCACTGATCTGTTTTATACTCCCAAGCAAATTACTTGTTGCTTCTCTATTTAAAATTCACTACCTGTAAAAACCTGATATTGCATCAAAATACTGAAAGGGCAAACTCAAAATTTATAAGGTATTTTCTTAACTCAGGATAAAAGTTGCTACAGATGAAGATGTATGAATATGCTCTGTTATGAAAAATATCTATTCTTGTAGTAAAAGTGTTAACCTAAGCACAGATCTTCCCGTAACTTTAATTTTCTTATTACCATTTATAGCATGTCTGGGAGGAGGAAAAGAATCCAAGAGGACTGTCTGTGTTTTGGCATAAAACATTATGAAAACAACATAAAGTTCCAGATGTTTTTTGGCTTGTGTCAAGGAGATAAAGGATAGGATTCTAGGAAAAGTACAAATCATGTCAAACTACCACTCAAATCATGCTTCTCTGCAAAATGTCCAGGGGAGAACAAGTTCAGAGAGAACAGTCTGTGTTCTCACTTTTATGGAAAAGACTTTCCCAGTCGTAAAAGCACACTGTACTGTCTTTTGTGAGCTGTGCTTTTCTGGCCCTTCACTGTAAAATCATCCTGTGGAGCTCGGAAAATTAATACCCTTTCTTGTAGATTTTTTTTTTTTTAAATTTAATTTCCACAAGACCAATAGGATGTAACAGTACTAAGACCCTTAGCCTGCTCAGCCTCTGCCCTCTCCCTGCCTTGAACAGTCCACAAAATTAGGCCAGATCTATGGAATATGGCAGGAGAATCCCCTTCATTTGAAAATACCAGGGAAACATCTGCATTATAACGTAGGTCTTATCACAGAATATATATATATGTTTGTGTGTATATAAGCGTGTGTGTGTGTGTTTAAGTATATGTATGTATGGCTGAATTCCATAAAGTAACCAAAATCTGAACTTTAGACAATACTGTAATGTTATCATGGTCCTTTTAATGCATATTAGTAAAATAATAGTTCAAAATTGTGCCTTGCTATTGATACAAATATTTCTCTACGCCCTGATTTTGCCATGATACACATGAGTGAATGTGTCTGAACCAAAACTAGTAGAAAAATTAACTTTTTAAAAACAGAGATATATGTTAATATATTAAGATTCTTTAGTTAATTGCAGGTAGGATGAAAAAAAGCTGTTAACATCATGGAATATTGTTTTACCCATGGAGAAATACACTGTGCTGCCTGAGTCTTTTCTATGACATGAGGGAATTTGTGCAGAACATTCCTCTTGGTAGCTCACTCTGTATGTTTTAGAGTATTAATTACCTAGTCAGATCTTATTAGAGCCCATTGAGTTTTGCATAATTAAAACTGTAGCAACAGCTAAATGGTATGAGATGTGGAATGCAGATTCTGTGCTTCTCCAGGGTTTCAAAGAAGGATTGAGGAAGTGGGAGAAACTTAAAGTCAAGTCTGACACTTAAATAAATTTGCCATAGATGCATATTTACCTCTGTATAAAATTTAAGCATAATAGATTTTTATGATATGTTGTTCTTGTGCAGCAGCAATAATGTTATGTGTAGAGTTTCTGAAGTAGTTATTAATTTTAAAATGCCAAGCTGTAGCATTACAGTAATGGATAACTGTAGACTGGTTTCTGTACACCTGCAAGTTAAACATTTTAGGTGCAGTGTGAGAAAAGTTGTTTACTGTCTAAATACTATCAAGAGCATATAACTGAAAAGAATTGTCATTGCATTTTATGTGGCCATCATGTGTATGCAGTAAATATACATTTTACGTCGAACCAATCTGTCGAGCAGAGGTCTAGTTGTGTTTGAAGTTGGTGGAAAAGCTTGCGCTGTCTCAGCGCAGGTAAGAATAAAGCAGCCATCAGTACTAGTTTTGACCTGTGTGATGATTTGGTCCTTTATGTAAAGGGATTAAGTAGAGCATAAGATCCATGATTGTACTGAGAGAGACAGTAACTTGCAGCAAATCCAGTGAAGGACCACAAAGATGATGAAGGGTCTGCAGTATCTTTCATGTAGGAGAGGCTGAGAGAGCTCCAACTCTCTCAGCCTGGAGAGAGCCTGGAGTTTAGTAACAGTAACAGTAAACAGTATGAATCCAGGCTCTTCTCAGTGGTGCCCAGTGAGGGGATAAGAGGTGATGGACACACACTGAAATATGGAAACTCTATTGAAACATAAGAAAAATCTTTTTTATTGTGAGAGCTGTCAAACCCTGGAGCAGGCTGCCCAGGGAGGCTGTGAAGTCTCCATCCTTGGAGCTATTCAAAACCCGACTAGACCAAGCCATGAGCAACTGTCTCCAGTTCACCCTGCTTTGAACAGGACTAGGCAGCCTGTAGAGGTCCCTTTTTATCTCAACTATTCAGTGTTTCTGTGTGATTTCATTACTCATCTTTTTAATCTGTATCATTTTTTTTAAAAAAAGTCACAGAGGAAGCGAGGTTTAATACATGGGAGCAAGAGAGATCTGAAGAGCTTTAGTCCAGTGGATTGTGCTGCTATAATATTTAATGCCAGATTTCCTAGATTAGGAAATCCTTTCTTCAATTTTCAGGCTGAAGAAATTGAGGAAAAACTTTTATCTACCTGTTAATGTTTTTCTGAAAACTAATGATGTTCTGAGCATTGATATAATATCAAAAACTGAATTAATAGCTTTGACAGTAAGAAAATAATGAAGGACTAATGAAAGGATAGTACTAAGAGGGAGGTTTTATAAATCCTGTTGGTCTGGAGTTTGAGTATCAGTTCCCAGAAGAGTACACAAACGTAGACCTACAAAGTTAGCAGTAACTGCCGACAGATCCTAGTATGTTAAAGGTTGTAATCTTTTGAAAGAAGTTGGTTGGCTTTCCTGTTGGCCCTCCTATCAACTTTAACCTCCAACCTTCTCCGGCATGTATCACTACAAATAAAACTGCTGAGCTTTGACAAGAGGATATAAAGTCACTAGGCCATCGCACAGAGATCTCTACATGATTTTCTTTAACCTTAAGCTTAAACGAACACTGCTTTAAGTCAGGGTTTTTAATAAGAAGTCATAAACACTCACTCATATCACTTTAGTTTTAATAATTACTGTTTTAACAGAGAAGAGAAGAAGTATACATAGTAAATTATGTTTGACAACTGGAATTTGGTGGTTTTGTTATTGGTTGTCTTTGACCATTACGTGAATTGCTGTTCTTCATTTTAATGTATACTTTTTCATGCAAGCGGCATATGATATTGATATAAACATGGCAGTTGTATACAGTATTAGAAATGAATTTTTAGCTCTTGATTAAGGCAAACCAGATGACAAAAACAACTTACACATTTATATTTACCCATGTCAGAATAATAATCTTTAGATCTGTAGTCACCTATGATGATTTCGGCTTTTCTTTGTCTATAATTTTTCATGTGCTTTACACAATACCTTTTAACCATCTAGGAACTTTGCAGGCCATACTTCCTGAAAGTTTTTCTTCGCTATTCCACTCCTGAAAGCTGCCTGTATAGCATCTCCATTTTGCCGGGGAGCGGCCGTCCACAGTATTAACACTTGCAGAGTCCCTGTTCTTATCAGCAGCTGATCTCTGAACATAGGCTGTACCTTACTGAAACTGTATTACAATCCTAAAATTATATTTCTCTCCAGTTCAAAGCCATACCAGTTTAAAATCAGGTTTTCTGTTTTGCAGGCTGTTATTTCCGTGACAAATTTTGTGGTGGTGTATAATAATTCTCTTCAAGCTTTTTATTGCTCTTAGGTTGTCATCTTTTACACTCACCCATATTTTTTTGCGGAGTGATTACTTTAGGTGCTGTATAAGCAATCTCTTCTTCTTGAAGTCCTTCCTTTCTGTGCCCAAGTTCTGTTCCATGTAGGAGCCACTCGTGTCTTCATCTCCCAACAGACCGTACTTTTTATCCAAGTCCACTTTCAATGATTACCACTCTTTATTTGATCATTTACGTAGATCTTCTAGTCTTAGTTTCTGTGGCTTTTTCGACTTTCTTCACAAACGTAACTACCAGATACTGGGGAGCACTTTTTTGTGTGTCAACAGGCCACACATCCAGCCTTTCTGCTGATTCCACTTCGTTAAAACGTTTTAATTGGCTTTCATTTGTTTTTATTTTATTAAATATAAGCTTATTGCATAAATGCTTTACTGTTGTAGATGTAATCTGATATTGTCTGTAATCTAGGCCTGTGTTTTCCATCTGTGCTTGTACTGTATCTAAGTGGTCCGTGGAAAGTAGTCAAGGAAAACAAGCCTCTTGTATGTCACTTTATATTCTTTATATATATATATTTATATATATATATTTTTTTTTTTTTTTATATATATATATTTATATATATATAGGAAAACTGCTAGGCATTTACAAGTTGTAAGAGACAAACACTGATGCTGATGGAAGACATAGCAGACTTGCCATAGCTTTCTGGTGCTACCTGTGTTCTGGGAAACGGTGGATTTGCCGTTTGTCAAATTGTCCAGTATGTAGATTTTGGACTTTGGATATTCCTGAAGGATTAAGAGCTGATCGAAGGGGGATAAGGGGAAGCCTTTAAAAAGTTAAATGTCGTTTAGTTGTTTGTTTCTCCCAGCAGGACCTTAGACTGCATGATTTAATATCATAGCAAGAGGAGTATAATTTAGCTGAAAAACTGGTTAGAGAATTTGGTCACTCTGTGCCTTTCACCCTGTGAGAATCTGTCCATCCCTGACTTTGAGTATAAAGAGAATACTAATCTTCAGGTGATACTACCTCTATTTTCCTCTGCAAATGAGAATAATCAGTGTGATATCAGTCTGTGTTCCTTTATGATTCCCCATAGCATTTAACTCCCATCATCTTCAAAAAGTGGGCAGGAAGCCAACTGGAAAGGTACAGATGACTTCCTCCTGAGG
Source organism: Bucorvus abyssinicus (assembly GCA_009769605.1). Lineage (NCBI taxonomy): Eukaryota > Metazoa > Chordata > Aves > Bucerotiformes > Bucorvidae > Bucorvus > Bucorvus abyssinicus. The sequence goes on along the minus strand of CM020042.1, from coordinate 6,549,262 downwards.
AGACAGGTAAGATGAGTTAGCAATTGAGTTAAAATATTAACACATTAAAGCAAAAACTGTTGACTTCTAAGTTTCTTTCCTCTGAGTCCACCTATATTATGTTCAGAAGACTATAATGTAATGCACTAGCAAACCCAGAGTATAAAAAAATGGCTTTGGGATATTAAAGGTTTAGCTGGTGGTAGCAGATATTTCTGATATGTTTTATGTAAACAGTATCAACTACCACATTGCTTATCAAAGCAAGTGGGAAAATGTTTTCTGCTTCTGAAAGGTACAGGATGGTCATAACAGACAGGGGCACCAACATCTGTCATGGCACTACGAGAGGATTACCCGCTGTATTAAGCTGTTACACTTATTCACTGGAAGCTGTTGTCTGGACGCTTTCAGTGTAAGAATGTATTTGCAGAGGAAAAATTACTATAATCTCAACATTCTCAGTTAAGGCTTCAGTGTCATACTCAAGAAACAATGTGTATAGAAGTGGCAGAACTGAAATATGAGTATAAAGTTATTAATTGAGGAGCGATTAAGATAGCGTGTGAGATCCATAGATGTTCAGAGAGCTTTGTGATGGGTACAATAGCAATGATTAGAAGAAGGAATGCTGATCCCTTCATGCATGAAATAGTTTATCCCACTATGGAGCCCAGGAAACTAATAAAGCTTCTGTGGACCAAAGCCATAGAGGCTTATTTTGACCAGATTAAGACATTTTCTAGAAATGCTTGCCGTTTTTTTCTTTTTGTTTTGAATGACTTAGGGAACAGTTACATCAGAAAAGGCAAGTAGTAAAAAGAATCATTTTAGAGTTACTCTTATCACAGTAGATCAATGATTATCCTTGCCTTTTCAAAAAAATGCAAATTTTAGCCATGTTTAAAAATAGGAAATTGTTAAATTAACTTTTTTCATTTTTCACAATGAATTTCAGTGACTCCAAAATGCCTGTGATTCAGGAAATATGAACATAAATGAATCTGATACTGATTAGAAACCTGGAAATGGATCAGCAGAACATAATGCAGCTATTGCACATATGTCTTAATAATGTCTTAATATTCCCAAATGAAACACACACATGAGGATTACAAAGAATATTATTTTTCACAATGTTCATACCATTTCGATCTACTCTTTTCTAGAAATACTTTTCTGTATTTCTCTATCAAAGGAGTTTTTAAGAAAAGTAAATGCCTTAAATACACCTTGGGATAGTAGACAATCTATAAACACTTCTCGCATTTCTTGTATGTATACTATGTGTTTTTTCTTTGAAACTATGGTTACCAAAAAATCACTGTAAATCTCATTATAAGTTTTTTGCATCAGAATAAAAAAATATAATACCCTGTATAATTAAGAACTGTAGCATTGAGTTGCTGATATTTTCCATTGAATGTGAATACCAAGTTGAATGATCAGTTTTTAATACAGAGATAGCGTTGGTTTATACCTCTTAATATACAAATCCTGAATACTAGTGCCACGCAATTGCATTCTCCCAGAAGAATGGGAAATCTGCTGACAAACTGAAAATTTGAAATAGAACTTTAGCGGGAGCTAAAGGTCCAAACTTCTGATGCATGTCCCAAAATCAGTAAAGAAAAGGAACTTTTCAATGTTAATAAAGAAGTTTGAGAAGAAAGTGGAATAGGAATCGACTTTACTGCTTTCTCTCCTGTATATTACAATTCTAAGGAAATCTCTATCTGCTAAAATTTAACGCGGTCCAGTGTTCGTTATCTAAGTTTTCATAGGATTTAACTGAACTTCATCCCAAGTGCTGAGTCGTTTGGTGAGATAAGTTGATGTCATATCTGCCATTTTCATGGAAAAAAGTGCAAGCAACAATTCTGCTACCTTTTGCAGGTGTACCCAATCTTTTTACCTTGCACCATACAAAGATTAAATTTCAGGCTTTCATCATAGATGCTTGCAAGTAATTTTAACAAGTAGAATTAAATAGACGTTCAAACAATTTATCCGTGTGTAGCAATGAATTACTGTATTAAGTTACATGTTAAAAACATACGAGTATTGTTTTGGCTTAAATTATTTTACACAAACAATTATCACATAGTAGCATCCATTTATCAATAAATACTTATATTTTCATTGTCTCCTTAATTCAAAATTAAAAGCCTCTTGCAGCCCTTGAGCCAAGGAACAAAAGCACAGAAATAGGGGAAAAAAAAAAACAAACCACGAAACTCCACCTTCAACTATGATCCTTAGTCCTAGGTAATCTAGTTACTTAAAGACCAAGTCTGCAGAGAAATCAACAGAAATAATTATGAAGAGAAGAATGCCTTTGTAACATGATTTTTTAAAAAAATCCTTTTCCTAGTGGTGTTTAACAATGACTTTTGAAATACAGGACTTCTAATTTAGTTTTGCATGATAATAATTAAGCTATGGAACTCACTGTGATTGTGGTATTGACTGTCAAAGTTTATGAAAAAATCAGGACTATTTAAACATGATTTTATACCTATTTATAACAAAGTAAGATTGTTTGCCCTTACACAAGATGAGATATAAATACTCATAAGATATAAAAGACTTGTCGAAGAAATCTCTTTATTGCCTTGACTTAAAAAGATACTGAAAAGATATCTGAGAGATTGTATTTTGGGATTTCTTTTTTTATGTTTTTTTGTTGTTGTTTTTGGAGCAGAGCGGTTACTATCCAGAATGAAAGACAAAATTTGGAACAGTTAATTTGGTATTTTGTATCCTTGTTCTTCAGTTTGACGATATAGTCATTTTTATTATGTGAATATGCTTGTTAAAAACACATTGTGTTGTTCCTCTAAGCAGTACGAATTAAGAGGAAAATCTCAACCTTGCTTTTTTATTTCGTGCCTGGTGATGTTCTGTTAGTGTGTGAAGTGGCATTGGAATGAACTTTTTCGCTGCTCTGTCACACATCATCTTAGTTAGCATTTACCACGTGTATTGAGACTACACCTAGAAATCCTAATAAGGTGCTAGAAATTGCTGTAGAACAGAACAAGAGATACTTTATCGTACAGCGTTTAATGTTCAAGTATAGTACAAGAGTCAACATTTACAGTGCAGTGCAAAGAGGCAGTAAGATAATACTGGTCAGCATAATATTCACTGGTCTGAGTACATCCACAGCCTGCGAAATTTTCCACCTGTTTTGACAGATGAGAGATTTGGAGGAAAGTAACAGATTGCTTTTGTTAAGGCTTTTTGAGAATCATTTCTAACCTTGAGATGCAATTGGGTGTAAAGGTGATTTGCCAGTTCAGTGTGGGATTTGACAGTTTGTTAGTGGATGGAGAGAGATGATAGAACCGTGAAAGGCAGATAGGTCTTCCTCTGTAACAGGTCTTCCACTTTCCAGGCACAAAGAAGGAAATTACATACTTAAATAGACACACAATTTTTTTGCAGAATTATTTTGGATGGAGATGAACAGAGCAGACTGCACTGATGAAGTTTGTAGAAAGGTATTTTTCTGCAATGTAGAGGAGAAATGAGCACTTTTAAGGGAATCTTAAATGAAATGAAATGAGAAAGTAGGAAATAAAGATACCCTGAAGAATAAATTAGCCAGAGTTGAAAATGGCATACATGAGGAGCTCCAGAGAGACCTCCAGGTGGAGACTGGTGTGAGGGCTATACGTGTTTTTAATAAAGGAGATGATCGTGTTGACCATAATGATTAAAGAAGAAGGGTAAGAAAAATAAAGTGTGAAAAGCTGTGTTTAGCTATGTTGGTAATTGTCTAGTAATGAAATATATAGAATAAGTTGTCAGGGTACGGGCATTGTCATTAGTTTGAACTTCATGAGGTGTACCTGGGGAAAGTAGATCTCGTCTGTCATCCCTTACGTTATTGACTTGTGCACCATGAAAGGGGGAGGACCTAAGTGTGACTTTGAGAGTTCCATTATGATTCTATGTCCCTGTGTCCTTGATATACCCTTACCAGCAGTGAAGTTTCTGCCACTTTTGGTTTCTGAATGCACGCTGCATGTTCATGATGAGTTAGCTCCTGGAAGATCTGGGACCTACATCCCTGAAAGGGTGCTGCAGCAGAGACACCTCTTCAAGCACTCTTATCGTGTTCTCAAGTTCATGCTGCAAGGTTCTACCCATAAACATAAGGCAAATCTGCGTTTAAGAAGACCTGTTGCAACACACTGAATCAGTAAGGCAAATGTACTCACTAAGGTTGCACTTAAGTTAGAGTTTCTAAATAAGATTCTCCTACATAAGGTTGAGAGGGGCTAAGCTCAAGGCCCTTGGGAACTCCCATGGAAAGCTGTAGAAGAGTTCTTGAAAAATCCCCTGTAAGACATACAAGTCTAAAACAAAACCCTCAGATCTCAGCAGGAAGCCCTCTTTCTGACTGAAGCCTTTCAGAAGCAGTGGGCCCCCAATTGTACCTGCAGAACCCAGCCTCAAGCAGTGTGTCAAGTCCAGTGGAGGTCTGCATATGCTTCTGTTTCCATTACAATTCATACTGGCTTTTTAATTGAAGTCATAGAAATCTGGTGGTTTGGATGTGTGGAAAAACCAGTCAGGTAACAGTTGACAAAAATAATTGAACTGCGTCCCTTTGTTAATGAGATAGTTTAATGTTATAGATGTTTGTTAGTTTGGACGAACTCTTCAGTTGCATATCCAAACTGACTGAGGTACCATCCTGAACTGCAGCCTGTTGGTTAATGAATTTATAAGCCTGGAGGTTATGCTGGACGTAGAAGATGCAAGAGTAGCAAGGGAGATGTTTTACCAAAACCACGTGACTACAGCCAGAATTGGAAGGTAATTATCTTCTCCATATGAGAGGTCTGGTCTGCAGGTAACAAGTTTTTGTGTTTACCATCCTACAAGTATTGGTCTTGTTCTTTTCCTCATCCCCACAATGGTGGTATCAGAAGGTTGTATTATTTACATAGATAGGGAAACACTAATGCTGCCATTTGAGAGGGTTCTGGGGGTTCTGTTTTTATTCAAGTGGCTTTGATCTAAATCATGAGAGTGAGGCTCTGCAGTATTTCAGAAAATAGCTAAGAAAACAATCACATTACTCCTACTACTTGATCCCCTAGGTTTTCTGCATTCATAACAAAGACTGCCCAAAGCTTAGAACTCATGGACTTCTTGAGTGCACATTTCTACATATGGAAGCAATTCTCCTGGTACCACAGTGCGCTCACCTGAATTCTGATGCTTACAGGTCAGTAGTTAGTATATGATGTTACAGAGCAATGCAAATTCCATTGACCTCGTCAAATTCTGTGTAAGAACGTGTCAGGCATAGTCTCAGAGAGAATTAGTTACGGGTTTTCATTGTTGCCTCAACAAAAGACGCATGAAGCCTTTGTTTGTCCTTATTAGCACACTCAGGTTTATGGGGTTTCTCAGTTCTGTTAGGGCTTTGGTAGAATATTTTAACCCATCATGACACTAACATCTCAATATTTTTAACTCTATCAGTTTAATATTGCTACTTGGTAAGAAGTTCCATTAACTTGTTTTTCAGGTCAAGAAGGTAATTCAAATGTTTTTTAAAAATATCAAGTATATATTGGCTTTATCATGTAAACTGATCCCTGTAGTTTTTCTTTTGGAGTTTTTAGAACTAGTTTGCAACTTTTAACTATGTATATATCCTTAATGTACTTTAGAGCTTCAATTCTTAAATTTCTTTTTCTAAATACATAAAATGGGGAAAAAGTTATCACTTTTTAAGAAGGAAAAATGCCTTCTGATTTTATGACAAGTTTCAGCAGGACATGACATACTCTGGAAAGTTAATCTGTTAATAAAATGGAACAGCTAAATAACCTGCAGAAATGCTTAGAGATCAGCATTCTTAAATACAGATAGAACATAGGAGGTTGTATTGTGTGAGTAATGAAAATGAAGTAAGGACAAAATTGGGGAAAGGCGAGGAGGAGGAGGAGAAAAAGGAAAGTATTGGGGTAGTGAATACATGCATTCCTGTTTCTGTTGTCAACAAGTATTTAAACCAATCCTATTACAAAACTTGGCGTGAATTATATGTGTGGTGTTGAAAACATAGTCTTTTTCATTTCAATGTAATCGACTTCTGTGATCTGTATATATGGAGATTTTTTTCAGCAGTTACTGCTCTCTTCTTGCTTTGAGGTGATGCTTTCCAAAGTCCAAGTTTAAGCCTTGTTTATTTAAAGTTTAAGAGCAATACTACTGTTAGTATTTCATTTTAATGTAGAAGGAAAAAGAAACACAGTTCTCACATGAAAAACAAATACATTTTTTCTCCACTTTCAAAGTAAAATATTAATAGAACAAAGAGACCTAACTTTTTCTTGCCCTGCAGCCTGTGCAGGGTGTCTGGGTAGAAAAATAAATAGTATGGAAAATGACAATTTTTATATCATTCTTGAGGTGAAATCATTGCTTTGCTGGAGACAATGAGTAGTTGGCCACAGCACTGGGCTGTGATTTCAACTCCGTGTGTCAGTGGCTCCTAATGTAATCTTCCCTCCTTTGAGACTGTTTGTTTGCCAGGCTTGGCCTCAGAAGTACATATTGTTGTTCTTTAGAGATGGTTAGAAGTCTAGTAATTGAGAAGTTCGCAAGAATCCTTTTAACACAAAATCCTAAAAGTGTCATAGGTGGCTGACAATGTGGGTGCATACTCTGGGATTGGCTGTTACTCATGGTCAGAGCTTTATATTACAGATTAATGTAACCTAATCATCTTGTGTTGAATAAGCAAATTCTAAACTTTGTTTTAAAAGTTTTAAAAGAACGATTTCATTGGAGATAACACTGTCTTGTAAACCAACTGACACAATATGGTTTCACGAATCCAAATTTTGGTGACATCGAAACTGAAGGAATCATCAGGACTTGAAGGAACATTATTTCAATCACTTCTGCAAACTATGAACACTCAAATGTGAGTGCCCATGTATTGCTTTTTGTTTGTCTTTTGCAAAAGACTGGCTTTTTAATGCAAAAAAAATTGCATCATTGAATTTTAAATTTGAAATATTATTACTTTCATGAATCGTATGTGTAACTTAAAGGTTACTACGGTCAGACCGTGTCATCCATTTTGCAAATACTTTAAGTAATAGCTGTGTAATGAACAGACTTGACTGATCGTCAAAGTACTGTATGCAGAGTAGGTACATTAATGTTGTGACAATTTGTGGATCCAGTGAACACACAGTGATTGGTTTAAGTTCCTAACGGAAACTGTTTGCCCATGATTTTTGTACTTGTATATATATACCGTGGAATTTCTGAATATACCCATCAGAAGTGCTGATGGGTATATTATAACGATGTTGTTAACTGAGTCTTTGAAACCTGTTGATACGAAGATAGAGCGTCCCCATTGTCATCATTACCGCACTGCCCAGTGGCCGCAGCTCTTGGGGATGCGTGTTTTAATGCATCTAGAGATATTTAATGTGTAGATGAGGTGGGTGTTTCATTATGCAGATACAGAATGAACAGAACTGATTGTAGAATAGGAAGTCGTAAGAAACGATGAGCTCTGTTTTTGTCCCTTCCAAGGTACGACTGTTGCAGCTTTGGGTGGAAGAGGGAGTTTGCTTCTTAAGACATGTGAATGCTCCATATGCAGTTTTTAACCTGAAAGGCTAAACTGATTTTCTGTTTTAAAACCTGAAGTTACAGGAGATACAACTTCAAAGTGAATCAGAGCTATGTTTATCCCTCTTATATGTCAGAGTTTAAGTGCAATGTTTTATGTATACAGTCATCATGACAGTTAAAAAGGCTGTAAAGAAAAGCAATTATATAATTGCTTTAAAGAATTAAGTAGCATGGATAAAGGCTTTTAGAAACTACAGAGCAGTTTTAATAATTATATCACCTGAAGTCAAGCTGCAAAATTATGTCCTAATTATTTGCAATGAGTAATTATCTTTAAAGTTATAAGCTTTGAAAGATTTTGTGAGAGAGTGGGGGAATTCTTTGATTTTTTTTTTTTCCCACACACACTAAAACAACACCCCATCATTTTCTATTTTAGCAGTTTCCACAACTTAAACATTAAATTCTTATTGTTGCTTTCTGTTATATTAGTAGTGTGTGTTTTGCAATTCTAATCTTCACGTTTTTCTTTCTTTATCACCAAAGTAGGCCTTTTGAAGCCAGGGAATTTTTCATAGCAATATTGACAGTGTTCGCATTTGCATGATGACAGCCAAGGAATGGAGCAGTAATTTTTGAAATTGCAGAAGTATTTAGAACACTGATAAAAGCTGAAATATATTTTTGATGGATTGAAGTTAAGCATACATGATTTTTCCTGCTGTCAAAAGGCTCTGAATTTAGTGAATATTTGCCTGCTGTGAGAATGCAAGATTAACATCACAACCATCACCCGGGCACCCAAACCCTGCAATTTAATAGCTTTTTAGGTTCTTTCCTTTTTCTAAACAGCAATTAATCTCATTTTAGTACAATTTTCTCGTTTCTGAAGTCGCTCATTGAATCGCTGTTTTGTTCATATTTGGCTTCAGCTCCTCTGCATAGTCATTAAAGTCCCAATTAATGTCACCTTTAGCTGAAGAGTACTCATTTTTATTGAGAAAATGACAGTTGCTGCCATGAGTAGTGCAGTGTAATATACATTAATTGCCCTGTAACACTGGTAATTACGAGTTTTTCAAGCCTCTCAGTAAACTGTCATGCCTAGACAAGACTGTGCTAAAATAGATTACTCATTAGGGAGACCTGTCCTGTTTTCTGGTGGGTTCTTAGTGTTGGTTTAAAAAAAATCTTGAGTTTGAACAAATAGTTGCCAAAAGCAATTTCCTACAACAACGTGTCTATGTTCGGTTTTCTAGCCATCACTTAAGCCTGCGGTCAGCAAACAGACAGGGTGCTGTGGACTCCAGAGATGTCAAGATTTCGATGTTTATTTAGGTGGATCACAAGGATAAGCTTAGCAATTTGAAATTCAGTGTTTAATATGGATGTTATTAAAGCTGCCTTTTTCGGTGTTCTGTTTGTAACAGGTCTACCTGATGTTTTAGAAGAGCAGTCAACATTATCATTATTTTGTGCCCCAAAGGACTTTAACACAGCACCACAGACTGTCCAGTGACTTGGAATTACTAAATCCATTCTCAAATAATTCTTATATAGGAACAGCAGGGATTATGTTGTAGGTTATGTGGAATAATTATCAGATCTTTTAGGAGCTGTATGGCATTGCAAGATGTATGTTTTAAAAAAAAAATTAGAAAAAAATGTTTGGAAAGAATTTAGTTTGTATTGTGACCCCCTCTGAAAATGAGGCTTTAATCCATATATTGTTAGAAGACCCACCTGCTGATTGGCTTGGGATATGGTGAGAGGCAAGTTCTTAATTTCAGAAGGAATGTATTTCACTGCTTTCATATTTCTCATATTTTATGTTTGTTTTTAAGGGCAAAATAGTCTCCTTTAAAGCTCATTGTGGCTCTGAACTGACAAAAGAAAACCTTTGGTTTATCTTTGTTATAACACCTGCTTTAGGCAATCTGCTCTTTCGTGCTCTCTCTAAATGAATTTTGTCACAGCATTCCATATTCTCTTGTGGTGATGAGCTAATGAAAGTAGATAGTACAATTTGTGCTGACCAGGTAGCAACTGCCAGCTCGCAGCTGAGGATAGTTTAAAGAAATAAATAAAATATAGCATTATATCACTGATTTATCCATTACATGGCATTAATAGTGAGGAACCTTGGTGTGTTTATCTGTTTGTATTGGTGTGCATTTATCGAATTGTTTATGACAAGACTAATTGGGGTAATTGTAGACACTGAAATTACCTGTCAGCTATATGTAACCACACTCCCTTTCTTTCTGACAAATGATGACAACTGAGGGACCCCGTAGCATTACTCATGATGGCTTTTCGAGTGGTAATAAGGACAATAGGGGCCCTGGCTAATTTGACATGGACAGCCTTCACAACAAGAAGCCAGCTAAATGACTTGTCAGTAGGGGAAAGAAGTCAGAAAAGTAATGGAGTCCCCCATGGCGCTCTGACAGGGAGATGAGGCAATTTCAACGGAAAGTGAAAAGGCTTCAGTTTGTCAAGTATTTAGAACAATCAGAGAACAGCTAGAGGCTGGAACCTGACAATAAATTTGTGAACCATGGTAGCAGTTTCATATAGGTCAGTTATTTCATAATGGCTGTGAAGCTTTCAGAGGTTTCTGCTTTCATAGCATACTTCACATCAGCCAACTGGTGCTTTGTCACCTTAAATTTGTGCTTCTCTTTACACAGTAGGAATAATGGTTAAGGTTACAGAGGAACGGCAGTGTAAGACAGCATGATTCGCAGACACCAATCTGTTGAAAAATAAACAAAAATTTAGGTAGTAATAGTGTGATTGCATCCATTACAAGCTAGTGGTGTTAACATGTTCTTTATGATTTTGGCCTGCACCCTTTTTATGAACAAGTGAAGTACTTTATTTCTCATGGACAAAACTAGTAAAACATAAGCCCCTGTTCCTATCCATTCACCCTACTGTACATAGTTAAAATTTCTTAAGGTTCATTTCCTACAACCGGCTCTTGAAATAAATGTATTCCACTTCTATGGTTTTGAGATCTATTGAGACACTGTAACTGATGACACAAAAGGAGAATTTGTGATTTTTTTTTTTTTTTTTTTTGACTGCTCAGCGGAAGATGATGTTCTTAAGGATTTAAAAAAAAACCCCAGCCTTACAGAATTAAATACTAGTTCGGTGTCCCAGTGATAGTAGGTCTTTTTATCTGTGGCTTCAGGAGTCCGATAGGTGGTAGGGGTTTTTTATATCTGTGGTTCATACCTATTTATTTGCATTGAGATAAAAAGTCAAAGTATGATTAAGGCATCACTGCAGTACCGCACTGTGCCTTCTGAATTCCTGACACAGGCTCCTGAACTTCTTAAAAGTGTTTATGGATTGAGCACAGATTTAATAAGAAGTATCAACTTGTCCTTTTTGGCAGTGATTGTTTTGTTAGAAAATAGGATTTAATATCTTCATTTTAATGTTTTACTTATGGTGTCATTCCTTCATTTTACCAAATGTCCTGTTTCTTGCAGATTTTAAAGCTAGCGCAGCAACCGTTTGAGAACTACGTGGATTCTAGCTTTTTTAATAAGTGCTTCAAGATGTCTCATTGCATGACCAACACATTTCTTGACTTGGTCTTTCTAAATTTAGTTACATAAATATTTTCTCCCCCATTCTCACTCATTTAAATGTGTAGCATACAGTTTTCTCTCTTGCTTAAAGGTCTTAGAATAGGAACTTTCTGTGCCGTATATAAAAAGCAAAGCTGCTTTGTTGACGTGAATTCTGCTCCCCTACCTCCATCCATCACCCTTTCCTCTTTTTTTTTTTTTTAGAGTTATGCCCTTGCTCTTTGAGTCTCAACACTCAGATTTGAAGGAATCTTAATTTAGGCTAGCCAGGAACTTGGCCCTTGATTCTCAATACTTGAACATTTCAAAACTATATTGCTTTTCTGGTGGTGGTGTAATTTTTTCAAGGAAGTATCTTGGTGATTTGAAGGAGCTTGTCATTCTGCAAGATGGGTCATTGAGTCTGAGGTTAAAAATGTAAAAAATGTACATAAACAAACAAACAAACAAAACCCAAAAAATCCCACCAAACCCTGTGAAGTGATCTTTTAAACATGGTACGTCCACACCCGCACCTCCTTTATTCTGGTTGCCTGTCCTGCACATGTTCATCTATGTTTGCCAAATTTTCTATCTAGTTATTTTCTAAGATGTTTCTCCAGCAGAACTAAAGAAATTACCAACGTATGCTAAACTATTAATACCTGTCTCCATGGCTGGTGTCACCCCCACAGTTTTTGGGTTTTTTGATAATGGGATGGCTACACAGCACCAGGTTTGCTGGTGTCAGATGGGATTCACCTTTCTCAAAGGAGGAAGAGGGTCTTTGCTCACAGGCTAGCAGGGCTCATTGACAAGGCTTTAAACTAGACTTAAAGGTGGAGGGGGGTAATGACAAGCTGTGGGATGACATGCCAAGGTTAGAGGTAAAGGGTACTAGTGAGAGCCCTCAGCCTGTTGCTCTGAGGCATGCTGGGGTCGCTGCAGCACGCTTGAAGTCTTGCGAAGATGATCCAGGGGCTCCTGAAGTAATAGGAGCCAACAGGGAAACACCATGAAATACCTCAAAGAAATGAAAGGATGTTCTTCTAAGAAGGTGACATGGCTGACAGCCCAGCTGGAGTGCCTCTACACCAGTACACGCAGCATGGGCAACAAGCAGGAGGAGCTGGAAGCCACCCTACTGCTAGAAAGCTACAACCTAGTTGCCATTAATGAAGCTTGGTGGGACCAATCCCATGACTGGAGTGCAACTATTGATGGCTACAAGCTGTTCGGAAGGGACAGAGAAGGAAGGAGGGACAGAAGTGTTACCCTCTACATCAAGAACCAGTTAGAGTGTGAAGAACTGTCTCTGAAGAAGAGCCACAAGCAGGTCGAAAACTTATGGGTAAGGGTTAGAGATTGATGCAACAAAGGGAACCTTGTGGTTGGTGTCTAATACAGGCCACCTGATCAAGGGCAGCCTATTGACAAAGCCTTCTTACTCCAGCTACAGGAGGCATTGTGCTCGCAGGCTCCCCGCTTCTGGGGGACTTCAGCCACCCTGACATCTGCTGGAAAAGTAGCACAGTGAGCTGTAGGCTATCCAGGAGACTCCTGGAGTGCAGTGAGGATAAATTCTTAAGGCAGGTTACAGACATCATTACCAGAGGATATGCGACACTGGCCTTGTTGGTCACCAATGCAAATGAGCTAATCAGTGACATCAAGATTGGAGGCAGCCTGGGCTGCAATGATCACACGCTGGTGTTCGCAGTCTTGAGGGACATGGATTAGATGAAGAGTATATGAATGAATTTTAGGAAAGCAAACTTCCAGCTCTTCAAGGAGTTAGTCAAAAGGGGCCCCTGGGAAATGGCCCTCAGAAACAAGGAAGCCGAACAGAGCTGGCAGATCTTTAAGGATGCTTTCCACAGAGCGCAAGAGCTGTCAGTCCCCAAGTGTAAGAAATCTGTCAAGGAAGGGAAGAGACCGGCATGGCTGAGTTGAGACCTGCTGGTCAAACTAAAGGGCAAGAAGGAACTGCACAGGCAGTGGAAGCAGGGACATTATCCTGGGAAGAGAATAGAGACACTGCCTGGTTGCGTCGGGATGGAGTGAGGAAGGCCGTGGCGCAGCTGGAACTGAACTTGGCAAGGGAAGCAAAGAATAATAATAAGGGCTTCTACAGGTACGTCAACCAGAAAAGGAAAGTTAAAGAGAGCATACCCTCTCTGATAAACGTGACTGGAAAGCTGGTAACAACAGACAAGAAGGCGGCTGAGTACTCAACATGTTTTTTGCCTCAGTCTTCACTGTCAGCCTCTCTTCTCACACCTCCTGAGTCGATGGACCACGAGAGAGGGGCTGCAGGAGCAAAGTCCCTCCCACTGTAAGAGAATATCAGGTTTGTGACCACCTGAGGAACCTGAACATACATAAGCTATGATAAGGTACATGGAGGACAGGGAGGTCGGCATTGATTCGCCAAGGGCAAGTCCTGCCTGAGCAACCTAGTGGCCCTCTATGATGAAGTGACTACATCAGTGGACAAGGGAAGAGCTATGGATGTCATCTATCTGGACTTCTGTAAAGCCTTTGACACGGCCCCCACAACATGTGTTATGGGTTAGGGCTGGGCCCTAGACAAATGACAGATGCTCTCTGTTAACCCCTCTCCCTTCCCAAAGGGTAAGAGAAAGTGAATAAGGGAGAGAGACTTATGGATTGGAGAAGGAAACTGAAACTACTTTAATGAAAATAATAACAAAACAATTAAATATATACATATATAGACAAAACCAACACCAAACCTAAGCCACACCCACCCCCCAATGGCAATTACGCCACTGTCACCACTGATGCTGTGAGAGGATGCTGAGGAAGTCCCAGACTGCACTTGGCAGCAGACGGGAACTGGATGCAGAAGCTGGATTCTGGAACTGGATTCAGGGATGCACGGGTTGGGATCAAAGGCAGAATGGACAGAGTCCTCCTTGGACATCAACCATTGAAGAAGAGGGCAAGAGACTTTGATCCTTGTGATCCCTCAGCTTTATACCGAATATGATGTATGTGGATGGAACCCCTTGTTGGTCAGTGCAGGGTCACCTGTCCTGTCCGCTCCTCCCCGCAGGTGCAGCCTCTCACTCACTGCACCCCCACCGTGGCACACAGGGTTCAGCAGTGACCTTGGACTCCACAGGAGCAAGTACAAGCAGGAGCCTTTCTGCACCCCAACCCCTGGCAGTGCCTGTGAACATCCAGCGCTGTCACTGCCAGAAGCAGCCACTGTCTGCAAAAACACACCGTTAACTTCAGCCAGTGCCGTCACTGAGCAGAGACTGAGCTGAACAGTGAAATCTCTGACCAGAATGAGTTCTGCTCTAACCCAAACCAGGACTACCTACTTCTCTTTAAATTGGAGAGATAGAGATTTGGTGGAAGGACTGTTTGGTGGATAACAAATTTCCAACCAATGAATTTCTGGTCACATCCAGAGGGTAGTAGTCAATGGCTTCATGTCCAGACGGACATCAGTAATAAGTGGTGTCCCTCTGGGTCCGTACTGGGACCAGTATTGTTTAATGTCTTCATCAATGACGTAGACAGTGGGATAGAGCGCACCCTCAGCAAGTTTGCTGTCATCAGCTTGTCACCAAGCTGAGTGGTGCAGTTGACATGGCTGTCATCCAGAGGGATGCCATCCAGAGGGACCTGGACAAGCTGGAGAAGTGGGCCCATGTGAACTCCTGAGCTTCAACAAGACCAAGTGCAAGGTCCTGCACCTGGGTCAGGGCAATCATTTAATTACTGGACTTGGAGGAAGAGGATTTTTTTTTTTCAAGGCAAATGCCTATTTTATTTATTGCTGAAGATATTAGAGCTTTGGAGGACTGATGGAAGTTATACCTTGTGGCAAGAAGCATCTATTTGGGAACAAGTGAGGACAATTTAGTTCTGATTGAGGAAATATTTCCTTATGTAGTGGATAAATTTAACTAAACATCTATAAAACTTACAGGCTTAAATCATGACAAGACATTCCTTATAAAACTTGGATCTAGGTTAAACTGAATAATATTGGTAGCAACTTGAATTCAATAATTTTACTCTTCGATAAAAGGAAAAAGGAAAATGTTGAGTAAATTCTGAAAAGCGTTCAATAGATATATCAAAGTTTTCCATCTAATCTGACAAACAGTTGAGACTATTTTCCATTACCAGACCTTTGAAAACTTGCCAAGTTTCTGTATTGCTATGTACTTACGACTTTCCATAAATATTGTCGGGCATAGATGCATAGGTCTACTTTTAGTGTATTCCTAAATATGACATAAAATCAGTGCAGAAAATACATAAATGGAGCTTTAAATTTTAATTTTTTTCATTTAAAGGTATGGAGGAATAGTACAAATCTGTGTTTTGAATAGCTGTCTCAGTCTGACTAAAGTATAAGCAGTACAGCCAATGACAGTCTCAGCTCCTGCATCGAGTATCCCTGGAACAGAAATGCAGAACAGAATCATTTATACCTAAACTGCAAACAGATCTTGGCATATCAATTGTATTTCTGTTACAGCAGATAGTGCCGCATGGGTTTAGGGGGTGTGTGTGTCATAATTCTGGGTTTGCTTAAACATTAAGCCGTCTGCAAATATAAAATCCTTTCTACCTGTACTCTGTCCATTACTTTGAATTCATGAAATTACAGTGGATAATAGCAGATTATCATTCTCCTGGCTACTAAATCAGATTTTTTTTAAGTTCACAGCCTTTAGGAAAATGTCCTGCTCTCTCCTATTTCTTTATTAAATCATAGAAGGAATTTTTTTTTGCAAAAGTACAATACTATGTTCAATTCTTAAATGCAAAGGTCCCTTACACCAAAAAAAACGTGTTTAAGAACTTTTATTCTGAGTAATGCTAACTGCCCGTTCCACAGTCCTGCAAGGTATTTAGTAGATATAAATAAGTGATGAAAAATTTCAGATAGTGTGTTGGTTGAAATATAAGTAGCTTTACACAGAAAAGGTGTAAGTATATTTAGATATGATTAAACTAGATTTAAGCAATGCTTTGTATGTTTTCACTAACAGTTTTAATTACAAAGAAGTCAAATTTGTGACCTGCCCTTGCCTGATATGTAGTTGTAATATGCTCTCAACCATCTATTCCAGTAAGTATAGCTTTGATTTGCTTTCTCAGCATGTTCTTTCCTTTCTCTGAAAACTAAGGAAATAGGTTGACCATGAATTTAATAGACACTGGCACACTAAATTCAGGAGAAGCATCTTCTAAATAGAAGGACATCCAGAAGGCAATGGAGATTAAGCTGGCATGTTCCATGCTTGAGTATCTAAAAGAGATGCACTCTTTTTTAGTGGAAGGTAGTTTGTACCTTTTCTATTTCCTCTTTAACCTAGTATTGTTGTGTTTGGCTTATCCAAATTGAGCAGTTTATTTCCCACTCAAGTTTCCACCTAAGTATAAAAACTGGAAGTGCAAGGGATGAGCATGTATATGCCAAAAACTGTAGTTAGCTAATTATTTCATAGCTAATTGAGATGGAAGAAATACGTGTATATATGTGGATACATCTATTGCTAGTGCATAATTGTAAAATAGTGATATATAATCTTCACCCTTAGTAAGTGAAAATCTGCATGGGTATTACAGGCATCCATTTTATTATCAAATGTAAATCTCAACACTGACCTGAGATGCTGATAGTAACTGGATCACTAGGTCTATCACTTTTACTGTACACTTGATTATTCCATAATAACCAAAAAAGGTAGATGGATTTTGGTTAACACAGAGTCCAGATTCATATGTAATGTCTAGAGTCACCTGTAAGTACCAGTAAAAGATGGCATGAAGTAAATCAGTGTGGTTAAATGGTGGCGTATGTGAAAAGTCTGTCCTAGTTACTCTGTGTAAGGTTAAACTTCTTTCCTGTAGCTAGCAAAGCTTGTTCCTCTAATAATTGGAAATAATCAATACCGGAAGTATTGGAAATAATGAACTGCATTTAGGAATATTATTGATGACTAAAATGTCGTTTGCTATTTTTAATGTGTTTTATTGTATTTAGATTGTAATTTAACTACCTTCTAATTAGTTTTAACTTAGCTCAATTGGAAGTAGTAAAACCTACTTATCTAATAAATGACACATGTCATAAAGAAACATACAACCTCCTTATTTCCCCTAGATCAGTCATCCGTGAACTAATTAACTGAATTTTTGTTTCCCCACTTTTTTGAGGAAAAGCAGTACAATTGAATTTGTCCTCTTCCCCCTCCCCAAAGCAAAACACAGAAACAAGCTTTTTCTTTCCCTGGCCACATTCTTAACTGTTAAAATATCCTGAAGCACTCGATCACGTTGCATTTTAATTTCAAAGCCATGTGTTGTATTAGTGAAGTGCACATGTTATTGATTTGAGCTGAAAGTTCTCAGTCTGTTTAGCAGAACACCAGGCTTGCAGAACAAGGTCCTTGCTGGGTCAAAGGCCCGAAGTTGACATCTTTCTTAAATCTTGCTTTTGTGAAAACTAGAAGCACAGGTCAGGGCAGCTAGCTGATGGCATCGCCTCTTACAACCACTGATTAGATTAGCTCAACATTTATCAACTACACAGAGACTAACACTTAACCTTTTAACTGAAGAGTTTTGATGTACCCTTATTTTTTAACGAGGATGTTATTGCCCCAAAGTGTCCCTTAAAGCTTAGTGCAGGTTTTTTCTCCCATTTAGCGGACTAACAGGCATTAAATGCTTTATAATTCGAAGTGTGGTGATTATAATTATGCTTTGTTTTGAGGGCAGAGATTGAGAATTTTGCTCTAGAATAATTTATTCTGAATACTATTATTATATCTGTTCAATTCTAAGATTTTATTTATATCTGTTCCATTAACCTAGATTTCGAGATGTAATTTATAGCAAGCTTGAGTGCTAGCTGGTTTTCATCCTAAATCACCGAGAAATATTTGCAGTTGGAGTTTTCCTTAGAAAAGATGCAGTAACTTACTACTTTGGATTTACCTAACTGTCTGGTACTCTTCTGAGTCTGGACCCTAATCACCTGAGCTTTGTAAACTGATTCACATCTCTACAGGGAGCAAAGTTGCCCATGATTCCACATCTAGCAGGCTGGATTCAGGGTTTTCCTTCTCTGTTGGAATTTGAGGCTGAGAAGGGATATATATATTATCAGTTACAAGTGTGGGCATTAGAAAAGACTCCAAAAAATACTGTCACCAGACACCTAAAATAATCCTGAACTCACAGATTAATTGGAAGAGTTGCAGCTTTTGCTATGAGAAACATCAGCAGGCAGGTAACAAAATACCAGGACTGTGGCAAATGCAAGATTGTACAATTTCACCGTAGGCAACACCAAGATCTCAATGCCATCCTGAGGTGAGCCGCAGGTAGCTGGGGATTGTAGTCACCTCAGACCTGAATTGGGGTCTTCCGAGTCCCAGGAGTGGCTGAGACAGATTGCAGCAGTGGCAAACCAAGACCTAACACTGGGGTATCAACGCCCTAGGTATAAGAAAAGTGAAATAACAGTGCAGCTCCCAAAGTAATGCCTCCTGTTCTATGATGTTGGCCCACGACGTCAGAGGTGGATGTTGGTGGTCCAGCAGTAGAGGTTGAACCTTCCCACCAATATGCCGTTAAATTTTGTTGCTGAGCGCAGATGGCAGCAGAGGGGCGGCCTGACCACATGGCGTCTGACGTGGCAGTGCGTATGAAGCAGAGGGGTGGAATTGAATTCCTCCATGCGGAAAAAATTGCCCCCATCGATATTCATCGACACTTGCTGAACATTTACGGAGACCGAGCAGTGGGTGTCAGCACAGTGAGGGGGTGGCTGGCAATGCCGTCATAGCAGCTGTGAAACGGTGGGTCCCCTCCACTGGTGCAAGTTTGTCGGGAGCACAGTACGCAGGCTGCGGTTCATTGCTGGCGAAAATGCACAGTCCACGGGGGTGTCAAAAAATAGTGTTTTGTAGCGGAGAATTTACTCTATCGAATAGTGTCATTGTGCTGTTTGTTGTAGTTTCCATGGAAATGCTATGTAAATAGGAGGCATTACTTTCGGTGCAACCTACGTATCTGCAAACAGTGTGATAGCAACAAAAGGAAATAAAAGCAATAGGTCACAAACCAAAAAAATTCTCCCGTAGTGCTTTTGCTTGGGAATGTTGCTGTTAAGTATTAGCATTAACTAACTTTTGTCCACTGTGGTTTGGCTTTGTAAATCCTGACAGCCAGTTGTTTTACCCTGAGCAGCTGGGCACCCAGCACTTATTACTGGCCTTTGACTCCACGCCTGTTAGTTTTTATTGCAAAGGTCAGTTAGGTACAGATTTCCTTAGGACCCCAGCACCGAGTCTGAGTTAGGTATAAGGGAGTTGATTAGCACACGTGTGTGTTTTGCCATATTTATATATCACCTGCTGAAAATGCACTGTCAACAACAAAGAGAACCATCACTGTGCTAGAATAGTATCTGCTGCTTCTCCTACTAAAAAAGAAGTGTAAAAAATCCAAAGTGAATGATTACGGCCTCTCATTAACCTCTAAATATCTGGAATGGGAATATCTACAAAGGAAGGGAGCCCTAATTCAATAAAAGGTTGGTTTGGGGGGCAGGTCTTCTTTTTCATTACTAGCAGTGTTCTTATCTCCTTTCTATGCTAGCGTGATGTCAGTGAAGACTCAAAGGTGTGAAAGTGAACGAGAAAACAAACTGTATGGTTTCTGTGTTGAAATCCAAGTTTGTAAACAGGACAAAAACCACTATTGTTGGCTGGAAATTAAAAAAAAGGTGGGAAGAAATTCCTGTTTATGTGCTTCAGACTTCTTAAACCCAGTTCTGAGAAGTAGCAGTATTTTCAGTCTGTTTTTTGCCTGCGTTTAGCCTGTGCACGTCACCTCCATGCCCTGACTCCGGCCTGGGTATTCCATGGCATAATACCCTATCCATCCATACCCGTGTAAGCAAAGCGTTCTTTTCATGGTCCCACCAGTAAAAACAGCTATCTTAGAGCAAGATTCCAACATCTGGGGGTGGAAGGGTACCCTGACAGCAGTAACTGAACAGATACAAGACACAGCTTAATACCAGACATAAAAGTTTCATTAATCTCTAAGAGAAACAACAGCAGAGGGCTTGCATCCTTTATTATTGAGTCTCATGTTATCTAGTCATACGTCAACAATTTATTTTCCTGCTTAAATTAACCCTTTGATATAGCCAGATGACTTCAAAAAGGAAGTCTGAATCAGTCACGTTATTCAAAGCAAACATGGTTTTCTAAAATGTAATTACATGCTCTTTAGAAAATGTTTAGACTTGGCATTTACTTCAGTCTCACTGTAGACTACAAAGTCAATTTGAATGTAATTTTTTATATTGAAAGTGGTTTTTTTGTTGTTAGCAAGTAAAATGTAAAACAGACAACATGTTTAGGTTTAGTCAATTCATGATTAGTGGAAGTTCATATACCACTCTAAATAAATTGAAGTTAGTTTGAAACTGCCCAGATCCTGGAAGTTAATAATCTTGTTCTATGAAAAACAAGCTCAATATGATGAAAGCTGGGTTTAAAAAACATGTCTGTAGTCGACAGATGTTATGGTGAATCTTCATTGTTGTCACTGAAGCTATCTAGTTTAGTTTAAAAACACAATGTGTAATGGTAAAAAACCGTTCCCATAGGAATTGGCCTCTATAAGCTAACATTATTTTATCTCGTAGTAAGAAAACAAGACAAATTTACAGTGTTTTTATTGTATTATGCTCATTCAGGAAAAAAAAAATTGGTTGAAATTATTGATATGTTGAAGTAATTCTTGCCTAATTCTCAGCACTTCCCCATGGTATCAGTTAATTTTTAAAAATACTTTAAAGATGGTAGGTTGTTGTCAGATTTATATTATATTATATTACTTCCTGTTCACAGAAAACACTAAAAGCGTAACAATAAATACAGTATTTTACCACTCTATATTATATCAACATTGTTTTTACATTGCACTCTGTTTGTAGGAACACCAGCTTTCTTTTATTTACAGTAGATAGGACAGTGGGCACGTGCTTAATTCCAGGTGAATACGTTAGGTAGTTCTACCACGTCCATGTGCTAAAAGGTGTGTGGGGTTTGAACGTCATTATATACTTCAGTATTTGTGGATAACTAACGTGACAAGGTTGGGACTTTCAGAGTCATTGAGGTTGAGAACATTTTGTATTTCAATGATTTAGATTGTCTGCTAATCTATCCTACCAAACGAGATATGTGTACCGTGCCTCAAGCCAGACTTCTCTTAGAGTGAATTTTTACTGACTTTTGTTTAAATGTATATGATTTAGAAGATATTGAACAGTCTTATAGCAACTCCTTAAAGCAACTAAGGTAACATCCTCCAAATGAAGCACTTCAGGTGCTCAGTCACTTTCAATAGAGAAAAAAAGAGTGCAGTCTGCAGTACATCATGTCTGTTTTTTCCTAATATATCCAAGAGTAAGTGGGCTAAATACCAGCAAATAGATTTGTTTTCTCTAGGTACATCAGAGGTTAAAAAAATAGGAGAAAGCTATTTAAGCTTAAGGCTAGTAATAGCACACAAAAAATGTCACTACCCATTGATAAAATCAGAATAAATTAAGAGGTTCGGCCAGGACTCATAAATTAAGAGTTTTGGCCAAGAGAGTAAAAGTTCCAAACTAGTTTTCCAAACTGATTAGTGGAAGCAAAAAACTATTTTGCAATGAACTTCAGTCAGTGTATGAAAAGTAGAGTGGTTGTTTTCTTGCCAAGCTATAAAAGTATTATTAAAATACCCATTTTAACTGTGCTTTCCATATATTTTAATTCTTGTCAGTCATTCAGAAAAGATGCAACTTTCTCTTTACTCGGCGCAATTCAGTTTGTCCTGTAATAAAAATTGTGTTACAATATTCATGTTGATTTTGTACACGTGGAATCAACTCCTAAGCTGAAAATAAGTGTTATGATACTTCTGGTTTACAAAACAAATAAAAATAAACAATCCCCCAAAACAAACATTTTACATTCTTTTTATGCATTGTATTGAAGTCCTGATGAAACTAATTCTAAAAAGAAAGCATTTGCTTTCTTTCTGGAGTGCGGGTGAATGCCAGGAAACTATCATTAAAAGTGGTCACACTTTGCTCTGAGAAGGGTCAATTATTCCTATTTATCCTATATTTTTCCACAATCAATTTAATAAATATATCTGTAAGCAGTGGAGGAGGAAGGGAGAAACAAATCTTACTTCTTTTAACTCAGATTGTCCAGAAGGCAAAATTTATGGATTAGAAAGCAGGCGTTGGTGCAGAGTTGGTTGTAAAGTTACTCAGGTCTCACTATACATTTGCCTTGTTATGAGGAAAGACAAAATTTAGGTGAAATTAATTTAGCATAGGGCATCCCATCCTGAGCATACTCTCTCTCACCTACATATACATATATATTCATGTATATGTAAACTTGTATATAACTATGCCCTTTTTTTTACATCATCAGGTTAGTTTTATCCCTGAGCTTATTCCCCGGAATCTTTTCATATTTATAAACAACTTTAAGTTAAAAGACAGGACAGTGAAGTGCAAAATAAATACTGGGTTAAAGTTGTCTGGCTGAAAATGTTTCATTTGTTATGAAGCTTATTTCAAGTTTTGGGGTGGGTTTTTTGCTCTTTATTTGCCCATTTTCCACTTTTTGGGTTTGGGTTGTTTTAATACGTAGATCAGCCTTGCATTTCTGGAAATCTAAAAGTGGATCTCATTGTTCATGGAAAACGAGCTAATAATAATTTTTTGGTGTCCTTTAACGTCTCCTGTCAGCTGAGCCGTTAAAGCTCAGCCATTAAAGCAGAACTCTCAGAAGATATATGCGTGCCTGTGTGTATTAACAAAGATAAGCAAGTACTAAAAATCTGAAAAGCTTCATCAGACTGCAGTGGAAATAAAGTCATTTATGCCAAAACATTCCTTTTGGTTACTAGATATCAAAATGACCTATTTCTTTGATTTCTTGTAGCATTCTTTTTTCCTTTATTGAAAAATAATCATTGTCACTCCGGAAAATTTGTTTAGGAATTTTTTTGTTGGCTGTTGGTGGCGGTTTTGGACCAAGAACAAAGTTTTCTTCAGTTTCAGCATTTCTGCTACAAAAGTCAAAGTGAAATGCCTGCTTCAGTTCAGACGAGAATAGATGAGTTATTTGGGTGAACTTGAAATGCTTTCTTTCATGTAATTTTTAATAAAGCAACAACTGCAGTCCTGCAATGCACTGTATGTGATGTGGATGGCTGTTGTGGCCCTGGAGGATCATATCTCCCCCTACTTTTTTTTACAGTATGTAATTAGAGTTGAGGGAGTCTAACCACATTGCAACATGTTAAAAGAAAGGAGGGGGGTGGAAATGCCATTTAATGCTGAAATATGTTTCAGCAAAATAAAATGAAAAATTTCTTTTCCAAAAATTTCGAATATTTACTTTTGATCAAAAATGGTGCTAAATCAAAACATAGCTGAGTTCCTTTGTTGTAGTAACCTCTGAATTCAAATTATTCTTTTTTAATCTGATGTCATTTTGAATGTTACGGGGTTGAGTTTCCAGATTTTGCTCAGCCAAATAGTGGTGCAGTGCATTCTGCACTACTTCTCTGGTGTCTGTTCAGTTGGGAATAACAACTGGAAAGGGAACTTCCTGGGACCAAGCTGAATTCCGAGAACCTTCCAGTTACAGCAGAGTTTTTAGAAGAAGTGTTGTTTCCTAGAGATCCACATGAGCTCACCAAGACACTGGTAACAGTAACTCTGAAGAGGCATCTGATGTCCACCCCTGACTTCTCAATAAGAAAGACCAATAGTCCTTAGATGTCATTAGCTACTGGTAATTCCAATTTTTTTTTAACTCTGAAAACAGCTCTTTTCTTGCTTTTGCTGAATTTCTGGTAGTGCGGTACAAAGCAGCATTCATCACCTACTGTTAAATCCGGTACTGACAAGTCATGCATCGCAAATATAATTCATGATTAACTATTATTTAGTAATTCTATATCATTTTGTTTGCATCTCATCCTGTTTCTTGTATTGATGTCAAATTGTGATATAGAAGACAAATGGAGCTGCTGATCAATGACTAAAAGACACGCTGATATAATCAAGATGGCATAAGAACAGAGGATCCATTAAGTATGGATGATAATGAATGCCAGAAATTAAAATACATGACTGTGAGGTGCTTTAGTGTCATGAGAGATTTCAGTGCATCTCTTTACCTTCCATTCGTGTAAGGGAATCATGAATGAGATGGAATGCTTCGAAACAGGGTGGGGAGTCAGAAATAGTAAACAAGATTAGACATCAAAAGACAATTTTTTTGTTCATTAATGGTTTTTCTTTAATTTGAACTATTGCAAAAATTTCCTTGTCATCATGCTGACCACCTTGCTTTCTCACAGTGCATCCTGTGAACTCTCTGTTGACTACCTTTGCCTTAATGTGCAGAGCGTTTTTTATGAGATACACTTTCTTCACTTGTATGTGGAAGGTCCCTATCATACGGTCCAATGGCTGCAACTCTCGATTGAATGGTCAATATTTCTTTACTTGTGTTTTAGTGAGGTAATCAAACCCATTTTTCCCCCCACATGTTTTGAAAAGGGACCACCAATATAAACAGCTTGATGTAATCTATGTGTGTGTATGCATGTCCTTAACGTTAGGCGCTGGTTTTTTAAGATACTGTCTGTTGTAATGGTTTTATATTAAACCTACAAAGACAAGGAACTGAGAATTATTGGCCTATCCTTAATACGGTCAGTGAATTATTATACCTAGGCACAAAGCGGTAAGTAAAGATTTTTAGTCTGAACTCTGAATTTCCTTGTAGCTGTGGGTTTGTCAGACCTTTAACATTACACTAAAGCAGGGGGCTTAGGGGGCTGTGGTTTAATATGGACTAATGCACATGGCAGGGCTTTTACATTAGTGCTATTTCTTTCAATGCATTATAGTGAAATTGTATTTTAAAACCAGGCAAACTATTGATGCTTTTATTGAATGGAATAATTTATTATAGAAATATTTTAGTCTGTTGACATTTCATCATCAAATAACAGTAAACATAATACACATTTCCCATAAGACTGTTCTTGAGAGCCAAATGTTTACCCTTCACTTATTCTAAAGGTAGCGTTGTAATAATCAGTCTTTGGGCAAGACAAAAATTTAAGTTTAAAGATGACCTTGTTAACATAGAGTGATGAGTCAGAAATACCCCAAAACAAGTTTGCTCACTACTTCCAATTATGGTTTTACAAATGGGCATTTAATTTTGCAATTCTTTGATAGGTTCATTGAAAAGGATAAACTATCAAGCTTACCTTTATGGCAATCTCTTTAAATTATTTATCACAATCTAATGTATCAAGAATGACCAAAATATGTAAAAGTTATATATTCCATTTAGCTTTAAGTTAGTCCAACATGATAGTTACTGCATTTTTCAGATTCATTTGGAAACATTGGGATTTTCAAAGGGTAAATTATTTTCAAAGGTATTTTAATGTTAAAAATAAATTAAAATATTTATTCTAAATGAACAGCTTCATATTTAAACTCACCTATCTGATAGTAAACTAAAATTGTTTCTCTTGGTTTATGGAAAAATCCCAAGGATAATATTTTACTCAGCCCTATATAGGAAGTCAGAAAAAGCAGTTGCTTGCTCCTCATATAACTTATCTTGGACCATTTATATTCCTGAAATGGGGCGAACATTTAGGTGTCATTGTTCAGTATCTGCTTATTTATCATCAGTCTTCATTGCAGGTTTGCTGGCAAATGCCAGTTAATGCTGAATGAGGACTGTGGCTTAACTGTCTGCATTTCTAACATAATGCTTTTTGGATTTTAATTGTTATCCAGATGTTTCACACCACACTTCTACCTCACATATCTTCTACATTTTTGTCTTCACAAAGACTAAATCCACTGTGACAATATATTCTGTAAATTTTTTTTCATTTCTCATGCTGCTTTTATTTTTTGTTTAAGTATCCCAAAAGCATCTGTTATATGAAAAAGATTGTTGCTAGAAGCAGTATATGGAAGTAGACAGAGGTGGTTCTTTATTCACACTTTAAATCTAATTTCTGGCACTTTATGGCTCATCCTTACAGTAAATATTTTCATTCTGTAAGTGACTTGACAGGGAAGACAAAGGAGTTGCTTGTACACTCTTTTTTTTTCTGGAATAGTTGCCCTCTTTTTTACTCATTCAGTTGGTAGGTGACTGTAAAGAAAATTACCACTGTGTGAGTCTCTGTAATTCAGTTTTAGACATGCTGAAGCATAAATTCACTAGCTATACAAACACAAAGTTAAGAACTGTAATAAAGCGTGTGCATAAAGTGGGGGGGCTGCTGTCACTTTTGATTTAGTTGCTATTGCTTTGTTCAGTTTTATTGTTAAGGTAAGCTCTCTTTGTAACCAAAAATGTTCAGCCCTATTCAGCCACTTTTACTGCGGGCAGGTTTGTTGGAGGTGGCAGGCATTGCGTTGTACTCCATGAGCAGGCAGCCCACCTGTCACACTTATCTCTGCCAGGAAGTTGTTTTACAGGTAAAAAATCTCCCAAGAATTCTATACCTTCGCTTAACATTAGGTTTTCTCTGTGCTTTATGAACTGCAGTATCCAGATTGAGTCCACTTCTCCAGGTAGGTCAGAGGGAAGGAGACAGTCACCTGGTCCCAGGAACCTTTTATAAGCTATGTGCATTACCACCAGAATCTTAAGAGCAATTCAGAAACTAATTAAAAAAAAAAAAAAATTGAAAAAAACCAAACCCACAATGGAGTGTGTGACTGGCATGGGTATTGCTCACAGATAATAAAATATTTTTTCCTTCAGAACTAGGACAGGGAACTAGTGATGGAGCTATTACTCAGATTTCTGAGGTTTGGTGGTTGTTTACATTTCTTTCAGCATATCTTTGATTGTTCACTTTGTGTAGTGAAGGTTTAGACAAGAGTAACCTGGATAACACTGAACCAGAAAAGCTTGAGGTTGTGTGTATGTGTTGTAAAAACAAGCAGAGGAATCAGAAAAGTTGTATATACTTCTTCAATTACAAAAGTTTGCTTGTCTTTATGTATTTATCTTCCAAGCCTAGAGAACCTTTGCAATTTGAAGATGTTAACTGTGATAAAAATCAGACAATCCATTATTATTTATGAAAACTAAATTATTAAGCTATGGCTGTGGGCAAATAAACAATGGTTCAGATTCATATTGCTCATGCAAAAAGGAGATTGCTTTTAATCTGACCTTTTTTAGAACTCTTTATTTTCCTGCGTTCTGAATAACTTTCTGGTATCTCATTTTATAAATGTACATCGTCTTACACAGGCATTTGTCTTTGATCCTCAGGTATGGAAAAAACATTTGGGTCTGTTTAATTTTGTTGGCGGTGGTGATATCCTTTCAAATTGCTGGAGAATTGTGATATTGGTTTCATCTTCTGCATTTAGAAACGTGTAAGATTTTGTCACTGTGTCTAGTCCCCGGCTGTCATAAACACTGTGCCTTATAACCTGTTTCTTAAACTTACCAAGTGGGTTTTTAGAATCACTTGAAGTGTTTTGGTCTCTCTGCCCTCACTGGAAGTTTTTTGTAGACCCAGAGCATCAGTCTCCCTGATGTGTTGGTGGAGGACAATTACACTTGTTCTCGGCCTTTGCTCTCCTAGGCTGGAATGGCCAAACTCATCTGGTCTTTCCTGTGAGCAGCTGTTCATTTCCCTAGACATTGCAGTTCTTGAATGACTGTCGACTGTTTCCAGATGTGGGCTAAGCAAGTCTTAAGGGAATACAATATTTCTAGATTTTTACTGAAAATCTCTCTCCCACCGTTTCATAGGATTATTTCGCCCTTTCCTTAGCTGCTTGACTTTGATCCCTTTACCTATCAACTGTTACACAGATTGATTCCTTCTTCCTCTGGAAAAGCAAAGGGAAATACCATTTCTTTATTGCAGGCTCTGTGTTGGTTTGAAAAGAACTAGCAGTGTTTTGAGCCTGCTACAGTTAAACTGCAGATCACGTACAAAAATCAGAACAGTTATCTGCGGTAAAAAAGTGTATAACTTGAACACGGGCTAAAAAACGTTTGTATAGTTTCTGGGTCTTTACTATTTAAGACAACAAACATTCTGAGATTGGTCCTGGCTGCCAGACGGTGATATCAACACGGCAAAAGTTTTCCTTTACTGTCACCACATCTGCTCTTTTATTAGATTTTGTTTATTACGCACTTATACAGTAGCAACCCAAATATAGTATCTGGGTTTGTTTTGTTTTGTTTTCTAAGAAGTGGAGCACAGTTTGGGTTCCTCTACATAAATATTAGACAATCTCCCAACTCCTGCAGTATATAAGCAACATATTGCGCAAATGCACAATTGTCCTTTAAATTGCCCATGGAAAAAGTTTAGAAATCTATCAGGTTTCATCCATCGTTTTTTATAGTCAGGGAACAGAGTTTTGTGCAAAGTAGAGCAGTGTAAAAGAAATCAGATTGTTTTATCCACAATGATGACATGTTCCTGCCTGTATTACCTCACAGCATGTCACAGGACATGGTTACGTGCTTCTCAATTATATTTCATTTATTCCAGAATCTCACCGTCAGTGCAGTATAAGTATATTAAAAAATTAAAAAATCACTCAGTACGACAAAGCTCTTTAAAGTCAGATTTCCATAAATTTGCACAGTACTAAATACCAGCAGTGTTAAGCAAATGAGAGCAAATAAGTACATTAAAGTGGAAACATTACTTGAGCAACTAGAAGCTGTTCTATACTGTTCTATACCATTTCTATCATTTCATATATGACTGTCACCATGACTTGATTACTTTTTTTAATTAAAGAGTGGTTCAAAAGTGCCTGTAGGTAATCAAGAAATTATAAATTAATTTTTAATTCTTATTTTTGCTGGTTCAGCTGGAATTATAGCTCTCATAATCTCCTGAATTTACCATTTTTCTGCTGTTGCCATAGTGAAATCAGGTAGAGCAGGCAAAGCTGTACTCTTTCTTCTTTTTGAACTTCATTAAAAATAATGCTTAATCTATTGGTATGGCTTTAGAAATAGCTTTTAAAAATGTTAATGTGGATTTAGCAGTTGTGGAGAGGGAGAGATATTCCAGTCTCTAAGTGGAAGTCCTATTTACCCTCAGCAAAAATACAATACCTGTTTGAGCAGCGCAGGTTTTTTTTCTGGTGCTTTAGGCATAGAGAGGTTTGCAGAAAAAATTGTATATGCCTGCGTCCATTTGTGCATCTTTCTGTAAGATACTGTGAGGGAAGGAGGAGTATGGGGCAGCAGGGGTTTTGACTGGGTAGCTGGTTTTTGTAACCAGGACAGAACATACCCCACAATTTCAGGTGATAATCACTCAGCAGCCCAATGGAAATGAGTTTGTCATTGGAGGAATTCCACATAGCAAAGACTTGGTGAGGAAAAGCTCAGGAAGATGGTGCTGAGCATATTTGTATTGGCATGTAGTAGTACGTAACATCTAACGTAGGTGTGCTAGCCCATTGGGCACAGTCCTACCTCCAAGTCAATTCAGGTACTTAAAATGAGGTGTAAAAGTTACCCTGAGCGTAGAATTACTAATGTGTAAATAGAAAATGATGCCTCAAAGGTGCAGTAAGTAATTTTCAAATCTTTGGTAAAAGTCAGGGGTTGGTATGGAGATATCCTGGAAGTATAAGGAAATAGTTCAAATGGCCTAAATGTTCACTGACTCTTCAATTTAATAAGGTGCAGTTGTTGTCTCTTCCTGCTAATTTATTGACTCGACTTTTTTTCTTTTGGTTTTGATTCTTTTTTTTTTTTTTTTTTTCTTCCAGCTAACAGT
The DNA here is from genome assembly GCA_009769605.1 of Bucorvus abyssinicus. NCBI lineage: Eukaryota > Metazoa > Chordata > Aves > Bucerotiformes > Bucorvidae > Bucorvus > Bucorvus abyssinicus. Next base: position 6,519,140 of record CM020042.1, on the reverse strand, counting down.
GGTCTGTCTTGACCAGACAGGGAGACCCTCCTCTTTTACAAGAGTGCTATAAACTGAGGGGACTGACAGGAAAAATTATCTGAAGTATCTTTTATTGTCTCTATCGGGCTTCCATTCCTCAGTTCAAGTTGAAGGTGTCATTCCCATCTTCAACATATTCAGTGATCTGTGCTCAGGTTAGAGCAGATGGAAGCCTTATGTCAGCACCTCTCCTTAAGCTGCATTACGGCTGGTCATGACAAGTGGATTTGAGTGAGAGACAGCTTTCTCGAGAGGTTCCTGTAAGAGCACAGCAGCCATGGAATTCAGGAACCATTTTTAACCTCTGTCCTTCATTACGTTTTGAATGTATGGCATGCTTTGGCATTGCAATCACAAATACAGAGAGAACACCAGAAAATAAGCACTTCAAACAGGAAAGGCAAAACTCTTTGCAATTTTTGGCTGAAGACGGAGAGAAAAAGACAGCTGCTCGAAACAGATACTGATCTTATCACTTAATGTACTTACTCGGAGCTTTTAGGCACTGTAAGAACTGCAGAACAACAAGGTGGCTGTGCTCAGGTGGAAGTTAGCCATGTTTCAGAAAGGTTGGCAAAACTGGCTGGTGTTCAGCTGCTTGTGATGTTCCAAGCTGCTTACTTGACCTTAATTTATCTTTGGAGGGAAAAGCCGTATTTCTATACTTTTCTTTTGTTGTTGCTTTTCATTTCTATTAATTTTGCTTTTCTCTTAAAGGGAGCAGGAATTGAGCAGGACTAGCAGCTCAATAATTCATATTTTTCTTTTTTCTTTAAAACGAGACTGCTAGTGCTATCTTTGATGCCCTTAAAGATTGCCAACCAAAAATATTCCTTTATAAAATACACTGCATGTAAAGCAAAGAGGATTAAGAGAAACGGTTAAGGTGGAAAGATTATTCAGTACTAGAAGTTTGCAATGCTTAATGGATTTTTATCTGCTTTTGTTCTCTTATTGAAATGTTAAAAATATTTAACAGTGATGGTTACCAGACACCAAACTAGCAATAACTGGGAAAAATCTTGGTATCACACATAACGTAATCATTGCCACATTTTACATGGATTTTAGTCATACCTTACCCACTGATGACATAGACTCCCATTTTCAATACAGCAGGTTTTGTAGTGTATATTGTACTGAGCTTTGGGGAAAAAAAAAACTATTGTCACTCTGTTTGTTTTAAATTTGTCTAAAATGATTTTACTATATTTAACAGAGAGGTCTTGTGGCTGTTGGAGTAATAACCTTCATACATAGCGTCTTTGGGAACAGCTAACATACAAATGCCATATACAGAGTAAGTGACTTGACAGAAGATCAATCTAGCAATTGCATGGCAGAGATTAAAACAAAAGCAAAACACAGGAATACAGAGTCCAACTTCTCTCCCATTATTTTGAACATATATGAGGAAAAATATTCATATTAATGTAACTTTATCATGTTGCAGACTTCTCTCTCAATTCTCATCAGACATGAATTGTAAGATGTCACTGGCTATCTCAACTAATCTGCTATTGCTTTTAAACCCTCACAAGTGATTGTGTTTTCCTCTGGTTCCTCCTCTCCCTCCTTCTACACTCGCTTACATGACAATGTACATTTGTTTATCTTCCTTTTGAACAGAATTTCATACCTTAACGGTGAGCCCAGAAAAGTTTGGTGCGTAGTAAGCAAAGAAAGTTAAAATTAAAGTGTTCTCAGTGTTGGTATGTACTAAGAAAAAACAAATAACTTGTAAATAAATCTAAATAGCATTATGAATTTGCATAGTGCAAATATTTGTGTGTATAAATAGTGAAGGAGACAGAAGGCAAAAAAAAGGAAAGTAGATTTCTTTGCACATCCCTGGTTAGGCACATATTTGCTCTAATAATGAATGTAACAATTCTACAAATTGCCTTGGTGGTCTCCTAAAGTCACTGGAACAATCTCCACCATTCACCGTATGAAACGTTTTTATAGTCTTCTCAGAGACTGGATGTTTTGCAAGTTATACAGGATGCACTCCCAAATAACAACTAAAAATTGAGTTATTTTCAAATATGAAGTAAGGCAGGGCCAACTTGGGTTCTGCAGGCACTGGATGTGTGTATCATCTGGGAGACAAGCCGAAGAGCCTTCAGCGTTAGTAAGTAAGCGAATGCCAGGGATAGTTTGCCAGCAGGTCCCAAAGGCAGCAACAATATTCCAGGTCAGATTTTTTCCTTCTGGGTGGGCATCAGGTGCCACAGTAACGGGCAGCAGACACAGTACTTTCTTTTTCATCTGTTCCCTGCTTCATACGGATAGGTGACTTACACTTTGAGAGTAAATTTAAGTAGAGCATCACACATAAAATATTTCTGCCTGTCAATTATGCACAATAGTATGTTTGGCAGTTAACTACTAAGCAACACTGTGTGTAGATACTCAGTGTGATTTACTATCCAATGGACTAATTCTCTGATCTGGGAAGTCGGAAGCGCAAACAAGCTGTCCTCCATTTGTTAATTCATCTGTTACGGCGTTTGTTTTATTGTATATTTGTGTATAAGGATTCAGAGATACAGAATTGTCTAATAATTCATTCAAAATGTCTTGAGAAGGCTTTAATGTTGGCTCCAAGATTTATACTCCGCAAATGCTAAACACACAGGTATATAGTGCATTTATTTATCAACTTTTTTGCTATCAAAATGCGCTGAACAACTTTTCCAATTAGTTTGGTTCTATTTTAAAATAATTATTAAAAAAAAAAAAATCAATTGCTGTGAGAACAGTTCTGCCTCCTCTGTTAAATGCACTTTGGGCATATCCTATCACTCTGGCAAGTGCTGTCACCAGATAAACAGCTGCGCAGAAAGAAAGGATTGCTGCAAACTCTGAGGCACTCACAGATTATTCAGATATCATCTTGCACTGGCCTTAGCATGGCCCGTTACTTCCAGCCCTAAAAATAAACAGCTATTAATCAGCTAGTGGCAACATGAGTTGACCAGCACTTAGGGCTGCCTGGACCTCAATCTGACTGTACTCAAAAGCTTTTCTCATGTTGTCTGTCACCCGGGATAAGAGGTGGTTTGCAGCCAAGCATTCCTTTGGGAGGGCTGCTGTGAGTTTAACAAAATGTTTGAAATAACCTCAGTAACTCCTCTCAACACTGATCCACAGCTTCAAATGTGCAAAATCAAACAATAGCTGCCTTGCATCGACAGTCTCTGGAGAGTGAACTAATGGCATAAGGTTTTCCCAGGGAAACTGAGTAACAAGCAAGTACCTCAGGAAGCACCGTTCTTTGCCTGGGTTTAATCAGAAGGCGTTGCTTCCAGCGACAATATATGGAATAATTCTGTAATGCAAAAACCTACCTTTTCAAAGGATAGCAACATCCTTGCAGTGTCTTCTCTGGTAAATACAGGTAGCAGAACTTAAATAGAAGAAGCATAGCTTTAGTAAAGCAGTCATCAAATTGCGTGTTGCAGGATGGAAGGATCTTGCTGCTTTGAGCAGGAACACATTAATGCACTTGTAGAGGTACAGTAAAACAATGTGCTAGCGCTGAATTCTAAAAGACAATACGTATATGCAACAGCTAGATTAGAATATTAGAGTCTCTCCATCAAAAGGAATTTATGAAACTTCTGAAAAAGAACTTGTAGGAAGCTTTCTTATATTGTGCCCTTCAGACTGAAATTTTTTGGTTGAGCTTCTTTTGCTTAGTTATGCCCATCATCCTGGGTGCCTGAAGTCACTTTGCCCTGTATTGAGGTGGTTAAGTGATGTAAGACCCTTCTATTTCAGGGAAAATTGGACCTATCTCCAGATTACCAAGTGAAGCACCTGGAACACTATTATCTCTTTTAGATACTTAATGGAATAACTTCCCAGGCAGCTAAAAATGCATCGTTTTCCAAAATGCATACCCAAGCGATCCCCACTAAAGTGAGAGACAACTTTGTCGTCATTTCCAGGAGACAGTCCAGCAGTATAGGACTAACAATTTCATTTCTGAAATACTGATGTGACTACCATGTTAATTTTCAGTACATCAGCCCAATCCTGCAGTGCGGGCATAAGTCTGGTGTGCAAAGCATCTAGCTGATTTTGAAGGGGTTGAAATGGAAAAATAAAAAGTCATGCCTTAAGTACACACAGCCACTTTGAGAGATGAGCATCTGGAATACCGTTAATAAACAACAAAATAATATGTTTCAATAAAAGGTAGGGCATGAGCCAACACAACTTGAGAAATTCGGAGCTCACTCCAGGCTCTCTTGTCTTAATGACAAGCTGCCTTGAGCCAGTATGTGTTTTCTTTCTCAGTCACTGCATCAGTCTTCGCTTAGAAAGCCTTGATCCTTGTAAATCAGTGTAACCTTAATGTTATTTAATCATAGCTTTTAAAAGTTAATTTCCATGAGAACTATATTTTAAAAAAACCCTAACTTGTCATTGAGGATTATAAAAATCCTTTATTTGCCTGGAGAACAGTACTCAGATCTGAATGAATAAGTGTAAGTGAATAATGTGTTTCGACAGTTTGTTTATGAAAAAATGTTTTATGCAGCTAAAAGTTATATTGTATTGATAATATTTTAATGGCAGTGACTTGCACAGTTTTTGGTGCATTCTGTTAATATGCATTTTTAAATTGTGTTATATAAAATTCTAAAATATTTTAAATGGTCTCATAGCCACATAAATATCGCTTGACTTGTTTTTATTTCTCAAAATGCCAAAAGGAATTAAGTCATATTATAAACCTGATGAAACGCTGCTATTTGATTGATGCCTTAATAGTCTCATTGCATAGATAAAAAGACAGTATTAAAAAAAAGTTCATTAAATTTAATCATATCTAAGAGAGGTGTGACTAGAGAGACAGAGGCCTGATATTAGTTTCCATCCACCTTTTTTTCACCTGACAACTCCAACTTCCACATCAACTGCATATAACATCAATATCTGGCATTCATGGAATTGCCTACCTTTCTCAGCCCAAAAGAAATTCCCACTTTTATGTCAAAACCTCCTTGGAAATGGGAATCTCATAGAATATTAATAGACTTTAATTTTTTACCTTGTCTTCAGTAAAAATAAAGACTTCCCCCAGCTACTGTGGTAACATCAAAGCTTAAAGCAGATTAGGTTTTACTTGCTTAATTTTACCTTAAGCAGCATAAACTGGATGCCTGGATCCTTGAGACATAATTTGCTGCTAACTTCTGTGTGTGAGGCGTGATACGGTGCTTGCTAGTGCCATGGCCACGTTTCCTATTACAGTATGTGATCAGAACTTGTTAAACTTTTTCCTGAGCCACATTTGCAAGCAAATACATTTTTGTGCAGTTGCTACTGCAGGAAGACAATATTAAGTAGTTTGAGGGAGTTGGACCCAAAAATATTGTAGCCTTCTGAGTTACGGGTTAAGGATCAGATTTTTAAAGCAAAAAATATCATTCAGTTACTTGATTGTGCTAAGTATTGAAGTTTTTTTTTCCTTTCTTTCGACCAGATTTGGTGAAGTCAGAGAAATAAGGTGCTGTTTAATGCTTTGAAGGCATCTTTTATTTAAATCATTGTGTGTGTGTCACTGGATCACAAAAGTGCGTGCGGGATTTGAAAGGTGACGGGAATGATAAAACCCCACAGTTACCTCTGAATTGCATTCAGAGAATTTAAAATGCCCTGCTTTCATGCACAAGTACCTTTATTTCATTTTAAACTCTACATAAACGAACAGTAGCAGAAAGACCTTGTTAAAAACTATTCTGAACTACGCTTGTGGTAGCTGTTTAAATGGGAAATTTCTGGCTAATCAAAGTCGGTTTCTGAGCAGTGGCTAATACACGATTGCCAAGCCCTGTAACGCTGTGTCATCGGCCGTAGTAAACTGGTCTAGACATGAGGAAGTTGGCTGGCTGATGCCAGTTGACCTTACTTGAAAATGTGATCTGCAGTCATTGCCTACTCGCCCAGCGCTGCCAATACCTAACTTGCCTCTGCTGACACAAATGAGGCTTCTCCAAGTACGCTAAAATAAGGTTGTGAGTCCTGAAACCATAAACTTACTCGATATTATAGGGGGGTTAATTATTGTATATTCAGGGCTTATTAGTTTAACCAGTTTACTTACAGCCGTGATTCTCAAAAACCATGTTAAATTGATTTAAAATGTAATAAATTATTCGTGAATTTTTGTAATTCTTCTTTTCCCAGGAAATAAGTAGGGATGTGCAAGCGGTAATGCTCTAATTTGCTTGATATTTAAAAAGAAAAACAAGGAAACAAAGACAGCTTTTTGGCTGGCACTGTTGATCTAAAAAGCAGGGGACCAGAATGCAGTCCTTCAAAGACACATTCAGACGTGACCTTCATAATTAAATCACCAACCAGGTAGACTGGTATGCTTTCATATAACGTGACTACTCATCTGAATCTGTTTGATAAAATATTTGCTTAAATACATGCGTATTAGAAATAATAATTCATATGCCAGCATTTCATTATGAGAGTCTCTTGGAATTAAAAATATTTACATTATGCTGAGATGCATACAACTCATCTGTAACAAATACACTGAGAATAAATAAAGTGAACATTTATTTAAAAACAATTGCAAGATGTTTTACATTTCTGCTCAGTATTGAGCAGTGTGTTGAAAATACATTTTTCATAAAACCACATGCAAGGCTTTTGGAGGGTGAAAAAATCCACTTGCAGCAGCCACATGTCTAGGCAAATCCTTAGAAGCTATCGTGGACCCCACACAGACATTCCAGAAGAAAAGACATTACTAGAAAGTAGTTTCTCTTGAAGGGAAGTAGAATATGTGTGAGCCTACTAGGCCACTTTGATAAATAAATAAAAGCCTTTTTTCTAGCACAAAATTGGTTCAACTGGAGGGCAAGTTAAACCCAGTTTCACATTTTACTTAGGTTTTTTCTTTCCCTTTTTTTTTCCTTAAGCGATCCTGTGGCTTATACAATAATGCAATTTTTTGTTCTTGTTAAGAAAGAGAACCATTTGGCCTTGGGTTATCTGAATTTTACCTTGCTGGCTTTTCAGCGTATCTCAGAAAAACTCCTTTCCAAGAACAAAGCCCAGTGTCCCAGGATCATCAGTGTACAAATCTATATGCCTTTAACTATGGTTTTCTTTCAGAATTGGTGTCATTAAATCTCTGAACACTCTTAAATCAGGGCAAAGCTGACTTACTCGAGTAGTATGATCAGACATAAGTTTTATCTGAAGCACTGTTGAGCCTGTGACTATACTCAAACTATATTTTACCATCTCCAGCATCTATCTCAAATCCTGCAGTTGATTCTTTGAAAGACACCATCTTCTCCCTAAGTACTTAGACTAAATTTAGTCTTCTATATCAACCCTAAATTAGGCCTAAACTAATCCGTGGGCTTTTGTGCCTTGGGGTCATAGACCTGCCTACCTCCTTTTTGGCACTTGTGGCACTCTGACCCCACACTGAAGTGCAGCTAGATAGTCACAACTTCTAGTGTCAAAACTAGACCGTGACTAAACCAGGATGTATGTAATGATAACTACATAATTATTGGTCAATTTTTAAGTTAACTGATGTAACTTGTGTGGACAATTTTTGCTTGCTGTGTTTATTATATTGTGAAGGAAGCTGTTTATTCTGTTTATTCCTGTTTATTCTATTTTTGCTGCCTGGAATTAACCAAACCTTAGAAACCCGGATTTCTTTTCAGCTTTAAAAATAAAATCCATGTAAAGGTAAAGTTCTAAAAGTAACATTTCCACTGGAATAAGTAAAAGTACAGTTTTGTATAACTTTTGGCCATGTTCCTTCGCACCTGAGCTTTTCTGGGTAAGAACTGAAGATGGGAGGAAAAATACAAGTTAAGCACATTTTTAGGGATTTAGACAATTTTTCTGAGCAAGAGCAAAATCCATAGGAGTCCATAGTTTGTTACATTCTCAGGCTGATTTTCGTTTTAAGCTTAAACTTTCTGCCGTGTGTCTGTCGTATGAAATGGGATCACCTGGCCGATGTTGTATACCGTGACTCTCTAGTTTTAGAACCATTCCGTACATTCAAAGTTTCTTTTCTCCTTCTCAGAGCTACTATAGGAGTCCCCGTTCCATAGCAATACTAAGTAAGCATTCTGTCCTTTTAGGTTACTCTCCTGTGTAAAGGAGGGTTAGGCACTAACTTGTTAAATATTACGATCGATGCCAAAATAAATTTGTGGCTTTACTTTGCAGTTCACAGCACTGCGTTTCCTTCTTCACGGTGTCCTATCTGCACTTTGGAAGGAGGCGAATTAAAAAAGATAGTTCTTAGGTTACACTTCCCTACCTCATCCCCTTACACAAAAAGGTTAAGTGTCTTTTCAAATTAAGGCAGCGGTAATTAACCAGTGGCATTGTTTGTGATTTACCAACTCTGGGCGTTAATGAGAGAGAAATTAGCACTTAGCAGCAGGAGTTCCTGATAGTCAGTGGCAAGCGCTTAATGTGCCAACAAGTCAGTTTTGGTCTTAAGTACTGCACTTCAGTGTTTTTAAAGAGCAGTATGGTATGTTACCTGTCCATAGGTATGGGCTGTGTAATACAGAGCTGTAGCGGAAGGAGTGACTCAATACAGTGGGCAGAAGGGCAACCTGGGCAGCACGGGCAAATAGTTCTGCTATAATAACACGGTTCAAAGCAGTATGGATGGAGGTTTTCATGCTAAGGATGTACTTGCTCCTGCAATGAACAGTAGGCAGATGTTCTCGTCTATAAATTTTATCATCGTTTGTCATTTCTGAAAATGATTTTTTAGGCACAAATATTCCTGAAAAATTGTGTTTGAGCTGTGATGATTTGCTAGAAGGACGTAAGTCAGCCTTTTAGGTGTCTCAAAATACTAATTTTACCAAAAATTACAATTTCAAAAGAAAACTTGACAATTCAGCACAGTGCCCCATGGGTTTTATGGTGGACGGGGGACTCATACTGCCACACCAACCAAACTGAGCCCTTCAGAATTTGGGCTGAGCATCTGCTTCGTAGCATCAAGATTCTACCTGGCAGACACGCTCGTAATGAGTAAGTACTCCTGTACATTGCATCGCTTCTGCCTTGCGTAAAATAGCCCATTGGAAGTGTAAGGGCTGCTCCCCATCTTCTGGGGGTTTTTGCTTTTAAAGTAAGTTTGGTGAGTACATAAGTCCTGAGAGACAGGAAAGGCTGAAGTTGTTGGCCAGCCAGAGAAAACTTAGAAAGGGGGTGTCAGCAGCACCGTCCTTCTGTATTAGCCACTTTTTAGTGCGTGCTTTATTGAATGTTAAACGTGTTTGAATACGATTGCCAGTTTAGCTGAATTTATCAGAGTTTTAACCTTTCCACTTTCAAATATCATCTTTCAGGTGCAAAAAGCGCCAGTGTTGCCAGCGTTGCCTCAGCTGCACTGGGGGGTAATTTACTTTGCCACTAAACCGCAGCCACTTCTGGTGAACAGTAGTAGCCATAAAGCAAAATGTTACAACACTGTGCAGCAGTTTTGGGCAGAAGACTACCGTATCTAATTGAAACTGCAGGAGGAATCCACAGGGGTTTCTTCTTCCTTTGATGCCTGTTCCATTACATGAGCACATGAAATAGAGTTTTCCCTCCATTGTTGGAAAGAAATCGCCCTAATGAAGCCAGTCTGGCACTACTCACGGGTCTGAGGGCTTGTATTGTCTGCTGAGTGGACATTTAGGTTACACACACCAACCCCCAACACATTTTTATTATAATTAAACATTAACAAAAATTGTCTACCATATTGGTTGAGTCCTGAGCACGGCTCTGTATATAAACCACTACATGACATTCTATTGAACTTTTTCTTGTACAGACGGTATCTAACAGCTCATCCTGCACTGTTGTTTTTGGCAAGTTCACTACAGCATATAATAAATCAAGGAAAGAAAAAGCTTTTTGGCCTAATGTTGTACAGCCTGCTGTAATGTTAGACTACAGAAAGCAGTTCTGTTTTTAGACATCCTTTTACTAACCCAACATTCATAATTTATGATTTCACTGTAAAATTCCTGCAACACTACACCAAAAGTAGTGCTGCCCTTTAATTAAGTGCTCTCAGTAGGAAAAACGTGAAACTGATGTGCAAAACATATCGCAGTACCCGGTGATTGATAGTGATTACTTCTTTATGAACCCAGCCTGAAGGTCTGAACTTCCTGATGGGTAAAATAGTCCATGGGGCTACTTCCTGAGATCGCCTAGCGGGGATCAGTCAGAGTTAGCAATATCTGAGGAATTCCTGAGGCACGTTTCAGAGACGTTACAGCAGAAACTTTCTATTTCTTCCTGAATTGTGCTTTACCTTAATAATTACCTGAAAAATAGCTCGTTGTAGAGATGAATATATTTTAAGGATTTCTTGTTATCTTTGTGGTATTATAATTTGCGTGAACAGGGAATTGCGTAAACCCTTGTGTTTTTAATGCCTTAAAAATCTGAAGAAGCAGGGTGCGTGGCAAGGGAGACTTCTGTGTATACCAAAGTTATTAAATGTTATTTAATATTTAAGGCATAGATCTTTTTTTTACTGATATGTGAAGAGTATTAAAAGGAGAAAAAAAAAAACAAAATTGATGTGGGTTGTTTGCATCTCTAAACAGCATTTTTATTCATGGAATCAGGTATTAATGACATATATCAATTCAACATTGATTAAAATTTGAAAAGTAAATGGACCTCAAGTATTATCTCCAATTTTGCACTGAAATTAAGAGAATTACTTGTGTCGGAATCACAGAGGTGGGAAATCAAGGTTCACCTAGCACAATCACATCAATTCATTTTCCTGTTTGCTTGGTAGATTTGGCCCTGGGTTAGTCATCTACTGGTACGGATTTATTGAAGAGCTGGACTGCCATCGCGAACGTGGTATCCTGCTAAAGGACTGCTTCCCTACTGACATTGTGACTCTGCGACACAGCATGGCTCAGCGCTGATGTTGGGAGGAAGAGGTAAATCCGGAAGCAATTTTACTTCCCTGCAGCGTAAACTGATGGCAGCATCTGCCCTGAACTTCAGCTGAACTCCTGCTGCCCGCCCTTATGCTACCGCCTCGTTACACAAACATAGCAAGAGTTTCTGTTTTGCTTCAGACCTCTGTTGTGATCAGCCAAAAAAGACAGACACAACCCACTCGTTATCAGCATTTCTGTCTCTGTCAAACAGCGAGTTTCTAGATACTCATAATCTTTCTTCCTTCCGGATGGCTCCTTCCAGCATTCTAAACAAAGACAAAAATGCAGAGGCTGGAAGGTGCAACCTTCAGTCCTTATCCCTGTTACAGAGTCACCTTTAAAAATAAGTGGCTTTTTATGGTTTCACTCATGAGTTTCTTCAGTGCCGTTGATCTGACTGAAACACCTACACTGATGTGGAAAGTTGGTAAAGACTGTTGTTGTGGGGCTTGAACCAATATAATGCGTAGGTCGTAGAGCCCAAGGGGTAAGACGGGATCATAGAAGATCTGTCTGTTACAGGAACTAGCCCGTCTTTGAGAGGATCGTTGGTATATGTTTCGTCACTATCTGGTTGCTAAAATCAACAATAGAATCCCAAGTTAACAATTAAAAAATAATCTAAATTTGGGGATTTTTAGGGGGAGGTGAAAGTGAGGAGTGAGGATTTATTTTATGTATATGAGACTGTGAAATTTGGGGGTAGGTTTTTGGGTTTTTTTAAATGAGTAGTTTAATGACTCAAAAACAGCTTGTGTTTCATCTTTTCCTACCGACCTCCAGGGAATCTATACCTAGGAATTTTTCTGTTAACTGACTTTAAGGCAGGACTCTGTCTTGACCCCTGTAGGTACTGTAACGTGCAATTGTCTGGCATACTGAAGTCCGAAGGAACAATGTGCAGGAGCTCTGTATGTGGGTTACTTCTGAAGATTACCATCCTGGTGTTCAAGAAGGGGAATAAAAAAAAAGATGAAACAGTGCTTCATACGGGATCTGTTCCACAGCACAAATAAAGCACACAAATGGGCTTAAGTTTCCTGCGTACTTCTGTATTCTTGTAAGAGCATTGTTTTTCTCTAGCTGGAACCACCAGGATCAGAGGTACGTTGAGGTGGGTGTTAGTCCTCCTTAAAGTTTTGAGGAGTTCAATCTGCTTCTATTTCCTTCCTCCTCACCACTCAGAGGGGCAGTATTGGACCTGTGGTTTGTGCTTTCAGTTAGAGGTTTCTTACTGATAGCAGCTTATTGGGCTTGACACTCTTTAATTCTCTTTTCTTTGCTAACTGACATTCAGGAAAGGACAAAGTATTTTTAAAAGCCAATGAGAGGTTTGTGTGTGTGCTCATCACGCTCAGATTTTCAGAGAAGCGGAATTCTGTTGTAGAATTAAAGGTATGATAACAGTCTTCTTAAAGCACAAGCTGATAACCTCTTCCGAAAGGAAAGGGTCTTTAAAGCGTTATGGTGCATATTCATCATCTTTTTTCAGTTGAGGAGATACTTTGTGCACCTGTATGATTTCAAAAATCACATGCAGGCTTTTTCAGTCTTGCCTTGAGTTAAAAAGGTGTTAATCCTATTCAGGTGGTTTTTTTCAGCTATAGTTTTCAGATGCATATGCAGTATTTTTATTTGAATTTTTAGTTCTCGCTTTAACGCCTTTTTATAAGTTTCAGACAGGAGTTTATCATTTTGACTAATCTTTAATTTTCAGGAAAAAATATCTTTAGTCTTCCTAGTACTCTGTCCCTGGCTGCAAAGATAAGCTAGTATAGCTCCACTACTGCGAGTTACTGTTGCATAGAAATTACTTTCCTGGGTTTGAATGTGTTATAGTGGAAAGATTTTTTTTTTTTTTTAAATACTCAAACACCTGTAACTCATTTATATTCAGCTGTTTGAGGTGTTGTGCTTTAGCTTATTTTACCTGACCAGCTTTAAGGATCTGCCCAAAACGATACACAGGATCTGTGAAGTGTACCTGCCTGATGCTACACAGAAGCTGCATTTAGGGTGTTGCTGCCCCTGGGACTTTTAACTGTGGTTTGGGTTAGTGGAATGTGTAAATTCAAGAAGAGAATTAAAAAAAAAGAAGAAATAACTGAACATTATCATTGTAGAAAATTCAGAACTAATGGTCGTCTGAGTGAAATGGGTCTTAAGGGCAAACTGAATCTGTTTTAGCTGGTGCATATGCTTTCTGTTGTATGAAATCATTTAAATCAGCTTTTACATGATGCACTAATGCTGCTTTTTTCTTTATGAATAAATTAAATTTATCTGCACAGATGTTGAAAATTCTGCTCAACCTCCATCAAAGCTTTGCTTTATTTGTTTTTACATTAAACAAATTTATGTGGGGACACATAGATAAATCAGTTTAGGCTTGTATTTGTTTATTTATTCCCCTACCTAATGCTGTGACATAACAGGTTGGAACGCAGTACAGCTGCCTTTAATCAAAGCTTTGACCTCATCCTTATGCATTGCTCCTTTTAAGAATCTTTGTATTAGAATGAGGATGAAATGAGCCACAAAACTGTACATACTGTACTAATTTCATTACATGCTATCGAACAATCTTTGCCACCACAAAAGTTACGCTGTGTCACTATTTTAGATGCTGAAAACAGAGCATTAAAAAATAAGACTACCTTGTTATTCCTACTTGTATCTATCTCGCAAAAAAAAACCCTCATTTGTGTATTTTCTCTGTTTATCAGATGTAAACGTCAACTTTAATATTAAAGAGGGGAGACTACTGTTTGCTTGTGGGTTGTTTGTGTTTTCTTGAACAACATCGTAGTCATTAGAACCTTAACATTAAAGCCAAATCCCGTTTTATGGAGTATTCTGTAGAGTGTGCTAATGAATTATGCCAAGCCAGAAAACAGAAGTGTGCATAAAACTGAATGATGTTCTCACTGGCGTATATAGACTTGCCAAGCATCTGCTCGTAGAAGTACTGTAATAAGGCCTGTTCTGAGCTTTAGGAATTGATGTTGTTGTGTTGAACAGGGAAGTAAAACTTCCTTGTATAGGAGGAGCAGCACAGTAGTGGGTCACACTCTAGTATAAAAAGAAAACATTTTTTACCATTCCTGTATTCTGGGGACACATTATTATGAGTTTAATAATCTTTCCCTAAAGTCAGCTCAGGGTGGAATAAAACTTCTGATCTAAAGCTCAAGAAAAAAGACCAAATGTCTTACTGTGCTTACCTCATTACAGATTTATCATGTTAGTGGTTCTGATAGTTTGTGAACATTTTTTATGGTGTTTGTTACATTTGCTCATTCAAAAAATCATTCTTTCCTGATATTTGCTTTTGGATTTCTCCACCATCTAGACTACTACAGAAGACTATTCATGGCTTTTTCCATTTACCTTTAAATCTTCCCCTTTAAATTTTTTAACCATATCACATTTATTTATTCAGCATCTTCCCATTTACCCTTGTTTCCCTTTTGAAAAGTCTGTCCAATATTTTGTACTGCCTGCTTCTCTTTCTGATACTATATCTGGAGAGTGCTGTTTCCAGTTCTGTATGCATTCGTGGTGACCCACCATCTCTAATTTAAGTAGCCACTTTAGGTACCAGACTGACGGTCCTCAAATTCCCACACTGCATCGTAACAGAGAAGCATTGTGATGCTCTTCTTCATTCTCTTGGGTGGAAATGCAGGTCATTTCTGCAGACTGGGAATGTTGACAGAGCAGAGAACTGGTGCGGTATAACCGCTCCTGTACTGAGGGTAGGGTTGTACAAAGGATTAAAAGTGCATCTGTACTACTAGAAAATAGGCCAATATTAGAGATTTAGCTGTTCACTTTCTGCATGTTCATCCTAGCTTGAGCAGCGCTTGTGCATGAAGGTCTGCTGAAGTCAAAGGTTTAGCTCTCCTCCTGTGCCAAAGTCTACTTGGCTCAGAAGGGGAAAGATGTCTACCTCCCCATTCTCAAACCTCAGTCGTTCTGGCAAAAGCTTGTACATCCTGCAAGTTGTTCTTATTTACCAGAGTTGATTGATTGACTTCTGAAAGGTCAACGAAAAGGACACAGAATTGACCTTGTTCCTTCCTTTTGCTGCAGCTGAAGTAGTCTCACTATATAGATAGCTTCTGAAGGGATCTTCTGCAGTTAGGTGGTGAATCTTGAGCACGAATAACAGTTGTTAGAAACGTGTTGTTATTTCCAGGATAAGATTATAAATATGTTAAGACAAATGCTCTTCAAGTGTTAATTTAGTATTATGGAATAAAATAAGAGGCTCCCTGCAAAAACAAACAAACAAACAAAATTCCTCATGTCATTCTAAGTCACAAAGGACCATTTGTTGTGGATTTGCAGGTTATTCATAATAACTGTTCTATTATATTGACCAAAGAAGCAACCTCAAGGGCTTGCTCTTTACAGTGGTGTGATAGGAACCTAAAGTGTGCCGGTTGAAAAATGAACTAGCTAACAATGGGAGCTTGGCAGCAACTTCACCATTTATAGAGAAAACGTCTATCTAGTACGATCTGTATAAAATAGACCTCGCTTAGGTTAGGGAAAGGTCACAAGTTACACAAAGTTTGGATAGTCTAAATGCGTTACTCAAAACTAACTCTCCTGTGTATAGTAAATATTATTTGAACCTGTATTATTAAGAACATGCCAGGATTCGAAAGATTAAATAAGGAAGATGTAATTATGAGCTAAATAATAAACAGAGCAGTTTTAGTTCCCCTTGCGTTTTTCACTTTCCTGCTATTGTTTCATATATGGCTGTTATACAAAGAGCAGCTTAGGTCAGCTACTATAAATTATGGGGTTTGTACAATACTAATCTACCAAAATTATTCCAGAGCTGGATCAAAGAGCTTCAAAAGACTTCTAAAAAACTTTTCCACATAATAAAAAGACTTCATTTGGATGCCCTATTTTTATAAGGATTTCTTGATTTAGAGTTGCGTCTCACAGCATTCAGCTACTTGCGTTGATATTACGTTATAGGAACACATGAGATTTGCATAATTCATCTGCAGCCTCAAATGAGCATGAAATGATAATATCAAAAAAATTCTTTTTAAATACATTACCTGGTGTATCTTTCAGGCTAGGTTTTTAAGCTGATCTAAGTGAAAAGATTTTTGTTTGTTTGTTTTTTAAGAAAACCAGCAAGATTTCAAGTGAAATTTTAACTGACTTCCTTCCCTTTACAAACATACAATTGTGTTTGCAATGGTAACAATGATCACAATAATTCTGCTCAGTAGCTCTTAGCTGGCATCATGTCCCGGTGTGAGGTGTTAGACTGCCCTCGCTCCTGGACAGGCTTTCACCTAATCTGCACAGTCGCATGTCATCTGCGCAGATCCATAGATGTGGCACTGCCATGTCAAAACCAAATGAAATGTCAATGCAAGTGTGTGGAGACCAAGTAACAGTATTGGAACCGTGTCAGTGTCCATCTACAGAAACCACGTTACTCTGTCAGGGTGATTTTAGGAAGATCACTTTGAAATGTTAAAATGAAATGAAACTAAGTCAATTAGGTAATAACAATTGAGGTTCGGGGATTAATTGAGGGCCTGAGGTGAAGCCAGTGACCATTAACCCCAGCTGGTTATTAATTCTCAGAGAAATATCCTTGGCTAAGGTTATTCTCCCTATTAGAAAGTTTGGAGGGGTTTTTTCCCCTATATTGTGTAAATACTTTTTGCTGTTGCCTCTAACAGAGAAGACGTGATGTCAAAGGGCAATACAAGGCGTATTAGTGCTAAGTTTTCATAGAAAGTGAATCCCCCTAATACCAGGGAAACACTTTTTTTTATATAGTCACTCAACAGATTTATCTTGATGTCCATCTGACTGTCTGTAAACAGACAGATTTACTATAATGTACTTACCTCTGAAAACTTGATGAATTAAAATAATATGAACATGGAGAAGTATGCATTCACACCGCGACTACTGTTTGCCTGGCCCGAGCATCCATCATTAACACGTCAGAGATGTGAAACGGTCAAATAATAACAATATTAAATAATTATTTTTTAAAATACCTAAATAAGCACCAAGTCAAAGTTACAGACCTTGATGCAAATTCAGGTTTCCAGAGTATGTGACTGTAGCATTAAGACACAAATGGGTGATATTTTATTCGTTTAATACTATCAGTGAGAGATTTTTGCCAAGATCAATGTCTCTGTGGTCCAACGTGCTGTACAAACACCACAAACTCTCCTTGGGTCTCTGTCCTAAGGAGAGATGCCATAAGAGACTAGATCAAAGGAATACGATTGATTTATTTATATAAACACATGTACATTTATATATATATATAAAAAATACACACATATGATTAATTGTGCTATTAATAAATACAAGCTACCCGTTCTCTTCTAGAAATCCCTGTTATTTGATTGTTCTTCATAGGTGTGTGTGGGTAGAGGTCTTCGGGAGAGGGCAGTAACTTGACACTTATCCCTGTGGTATAGGGCGGTATTCCGTGTTGAAGTGTTGATGAAAGCACAGAGACATTTCTGCAAGTTGACAGGTGACAGTGACGCTGAGAGAGAACGACACAGCGAAGGGATGAGCTGCACCGGGAGGAGGCCAGGCCTGGCTCTGCTGAGAGCCAGTAGGTTTTAGATCCTGAACTGGACATTGCGGGGCTTCTGTCTCCAACACGAAGCTGCACAGATGTGGTCTCACCTCACAAGTGCCTCAGGGGTGCTAAGAAGATCTCTGAAAGCACTTTGAAACTCCCAGTAGAAAAATGCTGTGGAAATGCAAGCTTTATTATCAGAAAACATTTTCCATTACAAATGGATATATTGGATTAATTTTTTTTCTTTTTTTCTTTTTTTCTTTTTTTGCTTTTCCATAATGAGCATTCATGCCACACTCCATTTTGTATTCTGCCTCAGCATGATAGCTCCGTAATGAGTGGAAAAACATGAAAATTAGTTTAATCGGTTTGTTTCCATACACACTTTAAGCAGCCTCCTTTTAATGTGTTTGGCATTGCATTAAATACGAATGATGAAATACATACCGAAAAATAGTCTGCCTACATATCATGGGGGAAAAAAAATGTAGGCACAGTTGGGTCTCAAGACATACAGTTTCTTCCTTCCTCTGAGGCAAGGCTGTCTATACAGATCAGCTTAAATGTCTGTCTAATCTATTCTTAAAAAATCTCCAACGATGGAGATGCTTAGAAAGATTATAGGAATCCATTCCACTACCCATCTTTATTTAGGTAGAAAGATTTTCCAATGTCTTACCTAAATCTTTTAATTTTTGCTATAATAAACATCTCCTCCGATTATAAATGAATATGTAGAATAAATCTGGTGGCTGCCTTCTTTTTCTGACCTTTTCCATATTTAAATATTGTTTTCTTGACTAAACACCATGAACTCTTCCAACATTTTTTTTACAAAGTTTTGAGCTTTATGGTGTTTGTTACTTTACACTGGTCTATTCCAGTTTGACTGTTATTTTGTTCTACTTTTACAAGCACAGTATCTTATGGACAAGATCCCTGCAAATAGATCCCCTCGATGAGGTGATGGCTTCTATTTAGCCTGGGGCCTTTGATAATGCCCACATCCAGATTCATCCCAAATTCATCACTTTTTTCATCCTATTATTCTTTTCCTTCATGCACATACTACTTGATTGTGCATTTTTAGTTTTAACTTGCTAACTTCAAACTACTACTGTGGTCTGTTTAGCCTGAATTCGGATCTCACCCTTTAGAAGTAATTAAATACTTGGTGGGATTCGCTAAGTTTTGTACATGTGTAATCTGAAGTCAATAAATTAACACATTCAATGTTTCAAGTCTATTACATGGATGAGAGTGATGGTTAGCCATCACCAATGAAATATGACACTAGTGGGATATATCCATCATGGGATATGCTCATAAAACTCCTAACACCGGTGTTCATAGTCAGAGACACGTGGCTTACAGCTCAGTTTGCGAAATAAACATTTACTTAAAGAAAACACGTAGGAGGAGAGAGTCTGCTAAGTGGAGCATGCAGCAGCAACAAGTTCTTTAGGTGTACATTTGCAGTGAAGGTCCAAACTCTCAATTGGCACAGCTGGCTTGATTATATTAACCATTCTGTTATCACTAGCGCAATTACTCGGCTGTACTGATGAGCTCATACTGACTCACCAAAAAGTTGGAGGCTCTAGCTGACAAGTTTTCCTGTACTTTCATTTCACCCCAACCTTTCTGTAAGGTTTGCTGTAGGCAACCAAAGAGGTAACGAATTGTTCAAGTTGTTTGTGCCCCAGCAACCCACAGCCCCTGGAAATTCAGCACTGTTTTCTGACATGGCAAGCAGAGGTGTAGGAATGTGAGATAGTAAGTGTCATAGATTTACCTTTGTCTCCCATTTATGTAATCCACGATGGACTTAGCTTGAAACAGTCCTGTCCTTTAATGCTATGCATAACTGTTCTATGCACCTTCCCCAGAGACAGATAACTACTCAAAGCTGATCCTACCTAAAGACAAAGAAGAAAATTAAGTATCTAGCATTTGAGCAACAATAGGGAGTTTTAATTATGACCCAGAGGAGTGGAAAAGTAACACTGAAGAGTCTAGAGACGATACGTTATCCCTTCTTGTAGCTAGCCTTTAATGTGTAATCTGCACTCATCTCCCCATTTTCATTTTACAAGCCACACACCTTTTTCCTTATTCTTCAGGTACTCAGGCACAAGAGCTTACTTACACAAAGTGGTCAGTTTGTAGGAGCTCTGTCATGAAGGCTCAGAAAGACATTCGGTTGGAATTTTTCATACTTCCTCATCCCTGCCTCAGATGTGCTAGAGGCTACGAGTCTGCTTCTGGTTTCTTTCTTATCCTACCCTACTTCACTGCATCTCTAGGTTAGATCAGTGACAGTGATCCACTGGCATCTCTGTTCAGCAGTTTCATGCTGATGGCTGAGCATTTACCCTGTTGTTCTTGCACAGGAACTGTGTTTTATTCAGACTGATTGGTCTTGCGCTGAGGTCCTGACACACTAACAAGCTGGGTTTTCCAGGTAGGGAAGGTGACAAGGTTTCGCCCCTCCTTTATGGGACATCCTCTTTAAAAGTTAAAGTGGCTTTTACTAATAATGACACAATGTCCATTTTGCAGTTGCATGTGCTGTGGCACAAGGGTGGCAAGTGCCAGTGCAGTGAGAAAAGTAAGTTCTTGTGCTTAAGCAATGACTTCAGAATTGCTTTACATTTCCCAGTGTTCTTTTATAATGAAGCTACTTCACACTCACCCTATAGGCTTTTTTTCTCAGAAAATTTTTTCATGTGCTAGTAACACTTTGGTTCTAATTCTGTTTTCCTTTAAAAATTGTGCTATACTATGGTTCTTGTTACCTTTTCTACATTCTCCCCTACTACACTGTTCATTTCTGTTCGTTTCTTCTTTCAGAATCACGTACCTAATCCAAAGCTCCGCTTGCTTCACGAAGAGAAACAAAAGCCTCCCTCTCTCATGTGCCATTCTTGTAGTTTAGTGGCTGCTTCTGAAGAGAGGCAACCAGCGTCCTCCTGAAGGACAACAGATGGAAACCTCACTGTCACCAGAGACTTAGGTGGCAGCTGTGCTTTGCCCAGTCCTGCCTTGCAGGACCCTCTCAAGAAGCCCCCACCATTGGGTCAGCACACAGGTGTCCTGTTACCCGGAGAGGGTGACAAGGTTTCTTCTGCTACATTGCATTCAGTAGAAGGCATTGTCTTTTAAACCAAAAGCCCCTTCGTTCTCCCAGCGTACTCTGCTAGTTGTAGCTAGGATACTTGCTTTTTTTGTTTGCTTCCTAAACAACTAAACTCGTGAGGTTTTCCATTATTCTTTACTTTATGCAGTTTCCACTG
The DNA here is from genome assembly GCA_009769605.1 of Bucorvus abyssinicus. Lineage (NCBI taxonomy): Eukaryota > Metazoa > Chordata > Aves > Bucerotiformes > Bucorvidae > Bucorvus > Bucorvus abyssinicus. Next base: position 6,498,225 of record CM020042.1, on the reverse strand, counting down.
TTTTCTCTCATCTGACTCAATTTGTGAAGTCTCCCCTTTTCCCTTTCCATGTGTTTTTAGTCTAGGATTTTAAAAAAGTGTTCTTAGAGGCATAGTAGCCAGCATGTTTACAACAGTGATGCCTTGAAACTCTAATGTACACAAGTTGTGCTTTTAAATGTTAGCCAGTCAAATGCAGGAGCGTGTTTCCCACTGATCCTCTAACAATGTTAAACATGACTTCCTCTGTCTATTTAGCCCTCGTATGGCAAGCCCGTAAGTGATGGCTTCCTGCTTTTATAAATACTAACAGCTAAACAGCAAAGCATTTTCTGATTTCTTGGCCTCATATTTCCTTCAGAGATATCTAAAAGTATTTTCCTGAATTCTTTGGCGAGGCGTATTTGACGTGAATCAGGAGGAAAACAAAGGAAAGGATGAAGTCCCAGGTTTGGATCCAAGCCTTGACAGTCCAGTGACCGAAGAACCACCTATAACTCTATTTTGATAGATTTGGTTGGTTTTAGCATCTGGCTCTGCAGCACTGAATCAGCAATAAGATTAGTACTGACCTTAGCAGAACAAGGTGTTCGCCACACTGGGTTAGGGTCTGAAAGCGGTTTTACAACGTGTTCCCACTGTCTGCAGTTTTACCCTGATTTCTCACTGTCTCTCTCCTCCTTGCTGTGGTGCTTTCTCTCAGCTCCACGGGTCCAGATTGAGAGGCAGCTTGTGAGACTCGTATACTTAGCTATATGCATTCCATTTGCCAATGTGCTAAAAATGAAGATATTTTTAAATAATTGTTTCATTGTCTAGTTTGTTTAATCTTTCTGCCTTGCTCTCACTTTGGAAAATTCCATTCACCCACGTGACTGGAATAATACCGTCGTCAGAAACACCCTCGGTTCAGTTTATCTGCTCAAGTTGTGAAGCCAGGTCTTCTCCTGTGCTGTAAATCAGCACTCCTTCAGCGACTTAAAAAACATTTATGTATTCTCTGATTTACAAGTGTTAAAGGTCTGGTGATGCAATGTGAAAGTCCATGCTTGGAGAAGGAGAACAGAGCTGGTAGATTTCTCTTCTTTGTATAGAGCCTCAGCCAAAAATACTGTGATATAGATACCACAGGAATATTGCCAAGTTTTGCATGTATCTGCATGGCACAAAGTATGCAGTATGGCAGGTGAACACACTGAAGGTACACCGGTTTGTCATGAAATAAGACGTGTCTTTGAGCTGATAAAATTACCTCTGTGTGCCATTGTTCATTTAGCGAAAAGGGAGCACAACGTACTATTTGAATTCGGTCATAAAAGGAAAAAAACAAACCACCACAGCTTTCAGAGATGTAACTGATGTGTCCCAGAACTGCTCACTGGCTGATATACAGCGTGTTGTAACATTATTTTGTTCATGTTTTAGAAGATGTGTCTTGAGTCACTGAACCAGCTCAAAACACAAACCTCATCAGATCACAAAAACGCTGAACAATTTTCAAACAAATGAGTGAGGGCTGATGCTGGGCTGCGTGCGAGACACAGCCCAGACGTTCCTCCATTTTTCTAAACATATGAAAGCTAAACAAGATGCACCTCCATGGGCTAAAGTATGGCTGACCTGAACCAAGGAATGCAGGGAAATGCAACTGTCTTGTAATGCACTTTATCAACCTGTCTCTGTATTCCCTCTTCCTTACAATGAACTAACCTCCTAGAGTTTATGCAGTGGAGGTTAAGACAAACATCTGAACCTACCAGTGCAGAGAGCTGTAATGAAATATCAATACCACGATGCTTTACTTCCCGCGTGCCCTAAACATCAGCTGTGCCACTGAGGGGTTTTAAGTGTGCTGGGACTGGGTTTGGGGGTTCTTTTGCTTGGCCGTTAACTTGTTGTGGGTGGTAAATGCTCTTAATTTCCCAATTATAGCCAAGGCAAGAAAGAAGGAAAGAAGTACTTCAAGAAGATAAAAAACAATTGCCAGGAACACTGGGAGGCCAAGAGAGACACAGTCAGAGACCTGGTAGTTTCAGCAGAAAGTCTGTTCACCTGATACCTCCAGACTCCAAAGATTCTCACTGATTGCGTGGTCTGAATATACTGAAGTGGCTAGGAGGACTTCTAGCATGATGTGTGAAATGGGAAGACGAGAATTGGGCTATCAGAACCTGTAGTGGACTGTCTGTTAGATAGGACTTTTCTTCTTGTGAAATTAGCAGGTTTGTTGCAGAAATAGTTCAGACAGAGTGAATTCAGAAACCTCTGAACTGCAAGATGAGACTTCTTTCTAAAGGAGCTGGTGTGTCTCTGGCTCATCAGGTGGCAAGACAAGAAGCCCAGCAGGCATGCTGACAAGGGGAAAAAATGCTCTCCTCAGGTTCCAGATTAATCAGGGAGAGGGAGCTGGGATTTATATGGTCAATTTATGCTAAACTCTTTTACTTGGAGAAGTAAAGCTAAAATCTTAAGGAATGTAACTGAAGGTCTATGGATGCAGAAGGCTTTCCTGGCTGTGCCATTAGCCACATCACTGGCATATTCCACAACTCCTGGGTGATGTGCTGCTTTAGGTACCTCTGTTGTCAAATGCAGGCTTTGGCCCTAACAGCAATTCCATCCGGGACAATCTTCTGAAAACTTCCATCAAAAGTTACAGCTTGAAGTACAAAACCATTTTGTGTGAAATGAAGTATCTAGTTACCTCATGTGAGACTCGGGGAGAATTTAGTCATGCAGAGTAGTCTGAGAGAGGACAACTTCCCTCATGAAGACATACACAAAGCTAGAAACTTTGTGGACGTGCCTGCCTTGGACATCTCGCCTGCCAGAATTGTGAGCAGCAGCGTTAGTAATAGCAGGGTGCTCTGGGTGCGCACCTGCGTATGGAAGTTGGGAAGGTATTTAACTCTGAAGTTTCCTGGCGCGGATGGACTACGGTAACGAGGCAGGAAGGGATCACAGCAAACGAAAGCAGCCCAGTACGATTCTAAAATTAGTCCTGTTACAGCAATAACTAAAAACTCAGCTTAGATCCCTGCCTCTGCCTTTGAAACAGACATCTCATGCCGAGAAGGCCCAGGGAACATCAACGTTTGCTCTGCTAGTGTTGTGTAAGGGCTGGTAAACTATTCTTCTGAGACAATTAATCTAACAATGTAAGATGGTAGTTTTCCCAATGCACTTCTGACACAGGTAAAACAAGGCGTTAGAATTAAGTTTATTGCCAAAGGCTGCACTGGAGTAAAATACAGCAGACAGTGCCCCAGTTTCTATCTCCCATGCATAGCTGTGCTTCTATACTCCTGTGGTTTGCTTTTTTAATTTAACATTTGTTCGGGTTTCGGGTTAGGTTTTTTTCTGTTTTGTTGGGGTTTTTTTCCCCACGTAACATTCAAAGGCAATTTTAAGCTGCACAAACCAAAATATTTGCAGTGTACTATTGCCCTTGTTGTGTACTCGGACTAAATTTTTTCCGAAGCAAGGCAAAGTGAGGTTGCTATATACTGAATCTGAAGAGGACTTTGCAAATAAGTCAGCATACATATTTTTGATTGCCCTGTGAAATTCAGTACCGTTAGCAGCAGAAATTAGCAACTTAAATGGTATAGGCTTGTCTCAACTCTAAAAAGTCTTATACATAGTAATTTAGCCCTACGACTGATGTTTGGGGGAGGATATCAACTACTTAATTTAGAAAGACAGGGACTACAGTTTCATTGCGTGACAATCCATATACAACTTACAAGAAGTACCTTGTTGTCATATCTTCCAAGAAATTGAGAAATCATGAGTGGGATTTTTCTAGTGCAGTCAGCAATAGCTTAAACTCATTGCCTCTAGACATCACCTACCAATTATTTCACAGGAGTCTAAGTTAAGCCAATTGCCAAATGCTTTTGAAAATCTTTATCCAGCTTTATAAAAGACTTCAATTTGAAATGAAATGCAACTGTATTTTTTATTTTATCTAAGAGAATCAACACAGACTGTTATATGGATGCTCTCAATCAAGGAGAAGCATCTCAGTTGTATATCTGATTTGTTCATGTATAAAGCTGACCTTTTTCTTTTTTTTCTTTCTTTTTTTTTTTACAGACTATTATTTAGCAGGAGATGTAGTAGATAGTAAGGCACAGAGGGATGTCTACTGTTGGCAGAGCATTTGAAGTGGTCCCCAACAGAAAGAGCTTTAGTCGGTGATGCATACTGGAACATAAAGCAGGTTTTACTAACTCCGCAAAGCTAGGAAGCCCGTAGTATGAAATGCTGTTGAGCTCACACAAGCACCAGGGAGGTGCTGCGACCATGTGTTGTGCAGTTTATCTGTTCCAAGGACAGAAATTTGAAATCCTTATGTAGTGTCCTCAGCTCCCCGTGTCATCTACCTCCGATAGCTGGATTTGAAACCACCTCCGGACTGAACAGCCACCTGAAGGTCAACACGCCTACTGCAGCAGAAACAAACTGGGGAGAAGGCAGGAACCTTTCCCAAGGACCTAGCAGTGTCTCAACCTACTTACAATCCAATGCTTTAAATGTGCCTACAAATGCTTTCCCAATAAATAGATGTAAAGACTTCTTCTGAAGTACAGAAGACACAGAGCCCTTTCTCAATGCACTTGCATGGAAAGGCAGGTGGTAACAGCACCTTCTTGGGATCAGAGAGACACAAGTGGGAGTCCAAACCTGTGGGTACAATTAACAGTCTCCACTCTCATCTGTCACAGTCATTCTGATGCAGAAAGAACTTAAGCTTCATGGGCCAGAATGTGGGAACAAGAATGAACATCACAGTCCTATTTCAGATACGTCTTCAATCTAAATCTATCTTTCATACGAAGGAGAAAACCAAATACATACTAATGCAATTGTATAAGAAGGGGACAGCAACTCACTGTCCTCCCATATGTGTTCTATAAAGAAAAAAGTTGCTGTCACTGCATTTCACATAGAGATTGATTGTTTCACCATATGTAGGCTTGCTTTTAGATTAACATATAGTTAAAACCCCACAGAGAACTAGGGGAAAAGCCTGAACAAGGTGACAAGGTGATGGTGGTACAACCAAGGTGCTCCAGGGCACAAGGAGCAGCAGAACTTCAGGCTTGTGGGGAATTCTGGGGTCAAAAGCTGAGGTCTTGCTTGTCCCGGGCACTTGGGAAATGAGCTGCTGGAACCAGGATGTGCAGGAATGGTGTTCCGAGTTTAGGCATCTAAGTTAATTCCTTTTGGATCTGACCTTTAAGATTAGAATAGCAGAGACCCAGGATAAAACCTAACAAAAGGGAAGACAAAGATACTGACCTTTCATCTCTCTAGCAATCCAGAGAAGCCTTTCTTCACCTGCTCAGCTACCTAATGTTTCTGATGAAACAGATGTTTCTGTAACCAGTGTACATTTTTTACATTATAAAAAATAAGTGGAAAGGCTCAATAGGTTGAGTTTAAGGGATCTAATCATCTGTCTTTCCCTGATTCTCAATAGGACGTCCATTTCTTCAATGACACAGCCCAGATAAACTGGTTTATAAACCTTACTTTGGAGAAGCTGAGCACAAAACTAGCACCAAAAAAAAGAAGGATGAGAGAGAGAGAGAGATTAAAAATGTCCTTGATACCAGTATTGAATTTTCACCAGCTAAAGATGGACTTCAGTCTTCTGGCCATGCCTTTTTAGTTGGTGCCCAATATATACAATTATACACTTCCAGATCCACCCCCACTTCTGGAATTTTAAACTTTTAAACCCAGTATTTCTCTATCATTCCTTGTGAGATATTTTGATATTCAAACCATGAGGTCAATAATCTAGTTTATCATAAAATCATGATCTAGATTTTATGAAGTAAATAATCTAGTGATTTGGCATAGCCTGAGTTCATAAAGCAAGTTCATCCAGAAAGTGCCAAACACTCCAGGGCATTTAGGTACTCAGAAATGAGGGATTCCAAATTTTGCATCAAGTAGCTCGCCATGAGAGCCGTTGGGGCCAGAAGTACCCTTTTATAGAGCAGCATTCAAAGGATCGTGAGTCTCAGCTCCTACTGTTCTGTGCATTTGTTTGCAGTCTCTCAACCTTTCTAGCCACCATGCTCTGAGATGCAATCAGCTGCAAATTCTATATGGTGCTGAACGCCCCCGATTCCCTGATTTATTGCCATAGCTCATTACACAAGTGGGCCTTGCTGGTTTAACAGACAGACATTGAGATCACAGTGGATCCTATGTGCCATTTTCTGAGTACACCAGAAGGCTGAACAGAACTCACCCAGACACAAACAATTCTTGTATGATATAACAGGATTAGGAGGAAGACAACATGCACCACGTAAGCAAAAAAAAAAAAAAAACAAAAAAGAAACTATATAAGCTTGGAAATGCTCGCCTCGCTCTTCTGTGGTTTAAGAGGTGAGGTCTAGCACAGAAAAAAAAAAATCAGACCTACTTTTAATCTGTGAACAGCTCTCTTGATGAAATCTGTCATGTTTCTGGCTTCTTTTGTTCCTTGTGAAAAGAGCAAAAATGTTATTTTTCATAAAGAATTTCCAAATGTTTTATCCTTATTAATATTTCTTTATGACACAGTTCATCACTGCAGGTAAATCTGTCTTGTTCGTTAATTCTTCCCTTGTCAAAACAACATAACCAATAGTTTATAACATCACAAGCCTTGGACATCAGTCATAATATAGAGATTCCCCATTATGTACGGGATTGTCTGTTCTGATATGTTTGAAAGACCAGTCAGGACTGGTTGTACATTAATCTGTTGCTACGAGCAGCATAATATTCTGTATTGAAGCAGTCAGCCTATTAATGGCATATGAATTTTTTAGCTGCTTTTGTTACTGTCTGTGGTTTTGCAGATGGTAAGAAATTAATCGGTTAGTTTAAATATTTCTTAATGCTCTTTCTGTGAGTTTCATATTTGATGCAAGATTTGGCAAGTCCTCTGAAGTTTGGGTTCTTAAAGACGCAGCCTTCTGTCCAAAAAGCTTGAGGTCCCTATTCCATGCTACTAAAATGCAAACATGAAATATAAAATTACTGGGAAGGAGGAAAAAAAAAAATGGACATAAGAGAAGTGATTCATAGTTTAATTTCATACAAAGATGGTAAGCAACATGTAGCCTTACTAAGTCTTCAAAAGATCCAGTTCCATAAATACGGCTGTTTCAGACAGCTTTAGAAAGATTTATCCGTAAGCTGTCGTTCTTCTCTTAAGCAGGATGCACAAAGAAAGATTCAGTGCTGCCAGCACCTGATGCACACATTTGAGAGACCTCAATGCCTTTTCTTTGAGATAACTTCAAGAGCAAGCACAAAACCAAAACAATAGCACCAGAGTGCTTCACGTGGCAATCGAAAATCTTTGGATTTTGGGGCTCTTATGCTGGCATTTTGTAACTTACCTGCAAGAAGTGGAGAGGAGACTACTCAAGTAATTGCTGCATCTGTGGGTATTATGTGACAATTTAAAGGCTCTAAAAATTTGTCGATCCCATTTGTTCTGTTACACAACTATAGGCAGGTCTAACACCGCAGAAACCAGTGCAACTACAGTAGCAAATCACCACTATGGTGGAAATTGGAAGAGCTGAGTGCTATAAGTGACAGGCTTTTATGTTGCAAAGCAATAAATCATCTACTGCAAAGTTTTAAGTTGGAAGAAGGAGGTGAAGAGGAAAAAGCAATGGGCTTCAAGCCTTAGAAGCTGATGATCAAAGAGGAAATAGATCATGGGCAAATATCAATTCGGTATGGTGCTGTCCACGTGCTTCAGCTTTAGTGGGACAAATGCAAGCTTGGGGTAAATCAGCTTCTTCAAAAGTATGTACTTGAACTGCCTAGAGACACCTTTGCTTGGTCAGAGATCACATCAAGTCTGATTTCTGTATTCCAAACTTCTGAAAATAATTGAATGGAGGAATTTCATTTAATAAAAGCCAGAACAGCAGAGCCAGCTCACGGAGTACATTGTACCAGGTAAACTGCAATTAGCTGGTTTAGGCAGCTAAACCTTGCAAGCCTCCTTCAGCAATCGCCTACTCCACGTGCTGCCTAAAAACCAGAGCACACAGAAGCAGTATCCCTCCAGCTCATTTTGAAAGTATTAAGAGGGTCCTGGCATACCTTCATGGGTGGGCACTCATCACTCTGGAAATTGTTCCGTTTCCCCACTTCTCTGCCCTGAGAAAGATGGTTTCCTAGGGCACTGAAGATCTTCTCCAGGCAGGGGATACCCTCCCATCCATAACCTGCAAGCTGTGCCGCCAGTCAGTGTGAGGCTTTCCCACAGAGCTACCCAGGGTGTTCCAGCTGCGCCAAGATGAACGCAGCATCCACAAACCTCGGTCTTCTAGGCAAGCTTTGGACAGTCATTTACTCCTCAGCTTTCTCTCCTTTACCTGGCAGTTTCTTATCAAACACCACCTCACCAGCCAAAAACATGAGACAGACTTTCTATGAGAATTATCATTGCTGTCATTCCCTAGATAACCACTAACCTGGCTGAACTGGAGAAAACAGGTAACAAATAAGGGGGTCATTGATTATTTTTGTTTCCTGTTGACAAAGTTGTGACAACTGATAGCTATCCCATTCACACAGCTGATTTTGATCAAGACAGCTTATTGAATGAAATATTACAGGTTAAACTTAGAAGCAAGAGCTGTGTTCTTTGTTTCAGGTTTTGTTTTGATTTTAAGTAAATACTGCATTCTTTTCTTCCTCCAGCTCCCAGTTCTTGCCCGGCCATGTCCCTTCATTTGGAGTGATCTGCAGTTTCAGAAGAACATACCACTGAGAGATCTGAAGAAATCTGAATACACACAGTTATGTTTCCTTGCTCCTTCGCTGCACCTAAAGAAGGTCCTTGTGCCACTGGTGTTGCTATCCCTGGTGTTGTACACATGTGGAAGCTACCTTCAGTTACCCATACAGTAGTTGTGAAGAAAAAGAAGGCATTAGCCAGACTTAACCAAAAAACCAAACCAAACCAAACAAAAAAACCCAAAACAAGAAGAAAAAAGAGGAAAACTAATGTTCACCACATGCACTGCCTTAAGAATTCAGATAAATTTTCTGTGCTTCTCTTCTTTTGCTCTAGAAGAATATATAAGCCATGATTTTAAATCATTTGCAAACTCCCCTGCTTTAATTTATTGACGTAGACCGACTGCATGAGAGCACTATTTTAACCTTAAACTGAAATACTAATAAAATCCCTACACAATACCTGATATATTTCATTTTGATTTTTATTGTGCTATTATTCCAGTGGATCCCAAAAACATCTGACTGAAGGTACCTTAAAAGTTCTGCGTTTAAATTAGATGCAGAACCAAATAAACTCCACAGATCAGAGCAACCGTGAACTTGTGGAAATTCAGCTCTAGACCCAGGGTTTGCAGCTGTATTCCATCCCAAGTTTAAATGCGACTCAGAACCAAAGAGTGTTGTGGCTGCACACGCAGTTTACAGGAAATATTCAATTCAACATTTTTGGTAGGTATTCTGTCCCAAATCTGGCCCAACTCTTCATACCAATACCTAAATTCAGACTCTTGCTTTCTTTCTGAACTGACTAAAGCCTTAGCAGACACATCCCTTCACTGCAGAATAAACATCGTGGCACTGATTTGAATCCAGAACTCTCTGAACAACTGTTTCACATCTAAATAATTGCACCAGCAGTAGAGGGATCGTCTCCTTGTTTATATGGAGGGGGTGGAGAGGGGCCCGGGAGGAGCAGTTGGAATCACAGCCCGTGACTTTATCGTACAACATGAAAAGTCTTTGGGCTATCCTCTCAGCTGGGATGAATAAGCAGAGCTCTATGGGTTTCTGGGTGAATGAGATTATAATTCGAATCAGAAGGGTGGTGTTTGTTTATACCGTAGCAAAGTATCACAGAAGTGTGTATCATAAACCTTAAAGCACTGCACTCAAGGACGGCAAAACCCACGAGTCCGAGCTTAGGTTTCAGTGACTCCAGTGAAGTTACGCCTATTTATTTCTGGATAGCAGTGCTGATGTGCACCAGCTGAGAATCTGGCTCTCTAACTCCTAGATGACAGCAGAAAACATCTACAGGGGGAGGGAGAAGGGGCAGGGGTGGGACGCCGCTGGACTACAGAGCTGTGCTGCTGATAAATGGGTATCAGCCGTCTCCTAAACAGCCAGGCCTGTCTCTTCCAAAAGCAAAACTAGAGAAGTTATGAACACGTGTAAAAGAATAATACAAAGGATATATCTCCCTAAGGAATTTCAAATGTGTATACCATGCTTCACATTCCAGTACAAAGGATTTTGATCTTGAGTTACACTTAACCAGTTACTCATTTTATGTGCTTGCACACACAGCCCTCACGATTCGAAACAAACTCCTCTATAAAATGCCTTTCAGAACAACCTACCCATTCCGTTAACCTGACAGCCTCTGCTCAGCTCAAAACAAAACTACCCTCTCTTCCACACACCCAAAAAACCCCCCAAAGCAGTCAGTCAGCAGACATGAACTCAAAGGCCGGTTTCTCCTGGAACCCCATCCACACGGCTCATCCCAGTGGGAGAAGACACAGCATGTAACATTGCTGTGTTTCACAATAATCGTGTAAGAGAAATCACATGTGGCGTGCACAGAATGTGGAACAAAGAACAGCAGTAGCTGTTCAAATAAACCACTGGTTATGTCAAAACTAATAACTTGTTTACTGTAGTGGACTCAATATGTTAACAGGTCCGACGAGCCTAATGACTCCATTATCCGCTCCCCCTTCTTCTGCTCTTGTAGGCTGGGGCTGGGGTTTTTTTTTTTTCAGGAATCACTATATTTATGCAATCCAAACATATTGTTATTTGCTACTTTCTGCGTGATCATTTTGGCATTCTTATGAGAGAAGATGATGATGGTTCTGTCTAAATGTTGGGGTGGATTATCACTGACATGGGAAGTTATTAAGTTTGATGCAATATAGAGAACATTCACAGTCAGAAAACAGCATCTTTCATTTTTAGGAATGGAGGTAATTGTGCTTTGTGACAGTGCACATCCTTAAGATGTTATGTATCATTGCGTACTTAAAAAAGCAGTACACTTTTCATTGATCTTTCAATTTCGTTTTGATTTAAAATGCAGATCTTTCCCTCCATCGAAATCTTAGCATTTTTATTTTAAAATGTATCGGAAAAAATCCATTTCAGACATATGCAACACCATAAATTACTTTTTGTGGTTGAAACAGTATTCGCTTATGTCATGGGTTGAACATCCTCCTTTATTAGAATGCTATTTATTGCCACCAGCTGCAGTGCTTAGCTAGGAAAGTTCTTGACACCAGCGATTGCTTTTCAGCACCAATGCTTCCGGCTGCTAACAGGGGCTTCTACTGCCAAACGCAGCCACCCCTCTTAAACTGTTCCTTCTGGTATACAGACAGCTCCTGTCATTGTTACACAGCGCAGGAGCTGGGGGAAAGGGATCGGGTCTGAACCCACTGCTATATAATCTCTTGAGCTATAAATCTCCTCGAACTTTAAAAAGCCTTGCCAAATACCGCTACCTTGAAAGCTGTCAGATGTGCTCAGGAAATCCAACCGTCAGTAACGGATTTTTTTCAGAACTAAGATGCGAATTCAGCTGGTGAGCAAAGGACATTTTATACAACCAGCCTCAGATTCAGTAAAAGCAACAGGACTTCTGTATGTATTGGCTACATAGCCACCGGCCTCTATTTTATTAGTTTTTAGAGCAGAGAGAAACCAGACAAAGGTAATTACTCTTCTTCGTCTGTTAAGGGCTATTATTACTCCTGCACAAACAGTTAGCACTGCTATTTTCTTTTGCCTATGCCCATGGCAGCCAGGAAAACTAAGCAGGAGGATTATAAAAGTGGCGGTGTCAACAGATGTCCTACCGAACAGTAAGCGTGCCTTACACGGTAAATCTTCGAAGCAGTAGCACGTGCGCTGCTCCTGTGTATGCAAATCCTGTTATTTTACTGATATCATTTGCACACATGCCTTCTCCACAGCTGAACCCTTGAAAAGCCATTGCATATAACTGGGCTCAACTGAGCAACAGAGGCAATCAGTGACAGGAGGAGACTGAACTCTTTTGGCCTGGGAAGAATTCCTTTCCTCCCTCAGAAGAGAAACACCCAGTAGGTCAAAGAGGAAGGTTTCTCTGCAGTATAGCACAGACAAGCCTGTTATACAGATGCCTGAACCACTGGAATCCAGAATTTTAAAAAAAAAAGTCAAGCCCTGAGCCTTCATGATTACATAAAAGAATGAGCAAATATGCACATTTTTGTCTACATGTATGTTTTAAACCCCTAAAACATTCAAAGTAGAGTCTGTGCAGAGTTAGGCTCTGACACACAAGATAACTGGCAAACATTCTGAAATTTTTTTTACTCACTGCGAAAACTGATAGAAGTGTCCTATTCATCTTAAGACAGATTACAAAAAAATAATCATTCTTTTGTCCATCATGAAATTCCTTTACAGATTCAGAGTACAGGAGACATATGAAAGTTGGAGTTATGGATGGGTCAAAATACAATTACTCTTTATTTCTTATCTTGTCCCTGCAAATAACCCAAAACAGTTGTTAGCAAATTACTTTCTCCTTCATATCTTTAAACCGGAGATAAGTATGTGTTTCCTCTAAATGACTCATAAAAATAAACTGGCACAACAGTTGGACTGTAAGTGTGATGCGTGACTGAGCAGCCTTCATAAAAACTACTATTTTCTTTGCTTCTATATTCTCCTTGGGCCAGAGTCTAGGCTGTACTTTGCCCTACACGTTACATTCTAATGTAAAGCCAGTATCCATTTCCCCACCACTGGAGGAGGTCTGCTCAGTTGCACGGATCTCCTTCTAGCCTTTTCTTCAGGAAGGACAAGACAAGAGATATGATAATGTAACGTCACGAAGAACGGGTCTCTTAAACAGCTCCTCTCCTCTGTTCCAGCTGGACTTTTGCCAATTCAAATGGATGAGCGAGGGCCAACAGACATATTAATGCAATGTTGTATTTAAAGCTAAATTAGCCCCTGAATGACCCTCGAGTCAATTTATGGGTGCAGAGACTAATAGAGTTCAGAAAGACTCTAAAGACTAGCTTTGAAAATGCCTTGGCACGTGCCACTGGGGTGACATCCCACTTGGGAGGGGTAAAATATCTGTGCTCATTTTCTGTGGTTGAACAGTGCCCTATTTTGCAATATTTTTTTTTTTTTTTGCCCCTTCATGACAAACAAAAAAAAAGGATGGAGAATGCCTTTCCAAGTTCCCATTGTACCAATGAAAATAAAGTCTACTGATTTTAATTCTCACTACTGTTTAGAACAGTAATTTATCTCTGCAGTCAGGTTGTCCCCTAAGGAGTTCAGCAGTATAGCTCTTCCTCATCCCTACAGATGCAAGAAATATCTGGTTGCATGGTACACGAGCATCCTTCATGGCAGCAGTGGTGAACAGTAGCCCTCTTAGTTCCCCTTCTCCTAAGGGTCTTCCTGCATGCAGACACCACCAGCTTCCCCACAAATGATTTGCTGTGTTGTGATCTACGCAAGGCAAGCAAGCCAGCAGAAAGAGAATATATGAGTAATTCATTCCCTATTCCTCTCTTGTGCCTGGGGTCTTAAAAAAAACAGGCAGAAAATGTGTCCAAAATGCGAATCACACAAATTGTGTCTGTTTAGCTGCCTGCCAGGTTACCTGGCAGTAAACTCCTCAGGATGTTACTCTTGGTTTCCACAAAAGCTGCTTTGCCAGAAGTTCTGGGCAATTTTTATAATCCTTCCTTGGTGTAGAGCAACCTTCCTCAGTATTTGATGGAGATCTGGCTTTTCCCAAGTTTCCCTGCTCAATATAAGGTTTCATTCTCACTGCTTTGATTTTTATCTCACTTTATAATTATCAGTTGATTTAGATAAAGGTACCACAGAAACCTGATAAGCTTTAATCAATTTTCCTGACTCTCCCCAAAATAATTTCAGATAAAAATAAGATTTTTCAGACCAAGTTAATTATAAAAATGAGACCACGAAAAAGCATGCAGATGCAGCAACAGCCTCATTTTATGTAATTATTTTTGTCATCCATGGTTCTACTTGTCTGAAAGAAATTCTAATGCCCAAATCTCTTAAAGGCATTTTGAAACAAAAGTTTTTTAAGGAGACAAACACATAGCCCAGAGCAGATAGCAAGTATCTGTTGTAACTGAGAGGGGGGAAAAAAAATTCTTCACAAAAAACACCAAAACCACCAGCATCAAAGTGAGTTTAGTATATTTTCCTGCAATTTCAGTAAGTTCAGTTATGATCATAAAAATTATAGTTACGACAATCAGAGAGCTCTCTGTTGTCTGGTCATTAATCCTACTTGCTTTCTTACAGAAGAGTTCACAATTACCCACAGCTTTCCTTTCCATGTAGCACTGTTTCCCATATAAATATCCTGCTTTAGTGTTCTATAACTTGAGGCTGTTCCTGTGCACCTACTCTGTGGGAGTACGAGTTATACAAACACCAACACAAGATTCTGGTAAGGTAACGCCTGTGGTCAGGCAGTGACTTCTATGTCACTAACTGAGAAAGAGCCTCCAGAGCAGTTGATTTACAAGCCAAGACCCTTCAATGGTCTCTGAGCTAAATGAAAGCAAGAGAGGGATGAAAGGCTATTGCGGGTGCTTCCCCATATGCAACTGGTCGGTGTGGCAAGCAGGACCACCTTCCTTCGTTTAGCCCATATCCAGAGCTAAACCATGGCAGCTGCTCTATCACCCAATAACCCCTTCCCAGCCAAGAAGGGGAATTGGGAAAAGGAGAGGAGACCCACAGATGGAGATGAAAACAGATTTAATGAAACAACCAGACTAATACCAACACCAATAAACAGGAAATCAGTCTTCAGGAGAAGGCAGAGGAGCCAGCTCAGAAGAAGCCCACGCAAGAACAGAAGCCCACGCAAGAAGACACCTTCTCCTCAGCAAACTTCACCCTTACACTGAGTGTGACGTTTACGGTGTGGGATACACCTGTGCGCCAACGCGGGTCAGCTGCCCTGGCTGACTCCAAACTGCTGATGGCCTGCAGACCATGGCCAGCCTTTCATTCTGTCCCAGGGAAACCAGGACTATTATAATTGTTGTTTTGAGACTATTACTATGGTGCAAGAAAAGCATGGCAGATATTAAGGATTAACTTGACCTTCTGTTAGCTAAACCAGAAACACTGTTAGATGCAGTACCTTAGTAAAACAAACATGACATGAGATTTTACATCTTCTGACAAACTTGTGCTAGGTTTTTATTTAAACAAAAAGATTTGTTGATCATTCTGGTATGTAAATGGTTCTTTATAGATCAAAGTTCCATTGGTGAACTTGAAAATGTCCATTTACACTCATAAGCTGGAAGCAGCCACCAAATAACCATGGCCACAGAAGAAAGTTGTGTACAGCTCCCACCAGGCTTTACAGAGTTACAAACCACATGCCACAGTCTGATTCCCAGTTTATTGTTTCTATAAACTTTAGGAAAAGCAAGGAGTTGAAGGCATCGGTGAAGTACAGCAATGTGCTCTGAGTCAAGCCCTTTCAATAAGGTATCTCAGTTCAAAGATACAAGGAACACATTAGCAACAGCAAGACAGTTCATTTTCAGCATATAAACATATGCTTTAAGCCAGGTAAGAAGTGGAGAAGCCCTTTTAATTTGTCCCACACAGATATTTCCTCACCTTTCCTGACCTGGTGAATACTCCAAGTGCAGTATCATGCAGTCCATGAGTTTCTACTTCCAGGAGTACTGCAATAGTTCCTTTAGACTGGCCCAGACGACTCTAATTGAGTAGCTTACCCTAAAGGTTTACCCACATCCCATCCAGGGAAACCACTTGAGATGTCTTTGTGGAAGCAAGAGCAAATCAGAGGCCTCACACCAAAGCACATGTGTGCTCCAGCCACTCTACACACCTGATGGGTGCTTGCCTCGGCACTCTGCAGGCTACGTTCACCTCAGAGTGAAGGTCAGCCGAAAGCTGCCTGGCAGCAGGAAGCCTGAGTGGGATGTCCTCTCGACCTTTAAAGCCAATTGCCTGCTGCACTTCCAGGCTACTTAGGGCTGCTGCAGGGAGCCACGAGATTTCCCTGTAAACGTCCTTCTCCCTAAGAACCAAGGCCGGCATGGGTATCAACCATCTGCTGAGAGCTGCAAACCGTCATGTTTTAATTCCCTAATTGTCTGTCCTCGTATTAGCGGGGGAGGTTGCCCTGGGTTAGTGCTTTATAGAATCAGGCCCAAAGGCTGCTGCAATAACTAAGAATAAAGGGAGTCTGTAAGAAAAGTCCTTTTCAGCCAGAGCAATGAGCTGTTTAAGCCCAACCTCTCTCTGAGAGGCTAATAAAGTATATTTGAGGGGAAAGCATAAGAACAGGAGAAGCACCTGATGAAACTTCTCCTAGTACATCCTCTCAAGCTTTCTACATCTTAGGAACCTCCTGAACTAGAAGGAATAGGCTCTTCTCCATGCTTAAATCTTTAAGGTTAAAAAGCAGCAGGTAGCTCTTGGTGATACCAGTGCACAAAGGCCTGTATGCACCCAACGCTGCGAACCTGAGCGTTACTTACAGCCCTTTAGAAGCAGAGGTGAGCCTATTGCCAATGCAAGCTAGAAGAGTGTGTGATAAATGCAGAGGAAAATTTAACGTTTTGATCTAGATTATTAGAGAAAACAGTACTTTGTCCATCAGGTCTACATCTGTCCTACCTGGGTATTCATCGACAGAGTTCGGTGCTATATAAGCAGAACAACAAAGGCAGTGGCAGTAGGGCCAGGAGCTTTGCAATAAGCTTCCGCTGTGTCTGTATGTGCATAGGTGTGCACAGAAGAGATTTTACTGCCATGTGACTCCAGCAGGTCCTAAGCATCAATCACGCATGACGAGTTACTGAACCAGATCAGGTTGTTCTTGCCAGTGCACGTTTTCATGAACCTAAGAACTTCACCATTGCTGGAGGAACAAAGTGACTGGAACTGGTCTGCAGTGGGTGAGAGTGCAGCCTGCTGTCCTCTCTGGTACATCGTATACTCTGTGATGTGCACTTGGCTCGCTACAACACGCCGATATGAGTATTAAGTTCACTGGTTTTTTTAGTAAGAATCATTTAGGAGCACTGTGTTACACCCTACTAGAAAGCAAAACCATTGTATTAAACCATGAACATGCAAGGGATTTAATTTAAAATTCCCTTACTGTACACATTGCATGTTATTTTTTCAATTAAACTGATTCAGTATTGGAATACAGCATAACTATGTTTCCTTGAGTACTCTCATAGGCAGTTGAACATCTGGAGGTAAAAAAAGCAACAATAGAAAAGAAGAGATGCCGTACAGGTTCTTCACATTATCAAGCTGAACAAAATTCCATAGTCCCTAATGCTGCTTGAAAGTAGATATAAAATGTCTCTGAGAAAGGAGCCATAGAACTTGAGATTATCAAGAGAGAACAAGGGGTTATGAAAACGTATAAATATATTCAGGGGGAAAATCTAGGGTGCCATTTCTGCCATCTGCAAGATGTGTTTCTCTTCTCTTTCTGTTGCTTTTAGTGGAGAGTGAATATTACATTTTTGCTGCTACTTACACCATATGCATCTCAAAGGTTTGCTTATTCTTAATTAAAATAAGATTAATTAAATTCCTTTTCAGAATTTTTAGTGTCTTCAAAAACTTTCTGTGTTCAGGAAAAGGCCTACACCAGGAGAGAGTTGAGAAAGATTCTAGGGAATGCAGGGAAGCAGGGAGGAAGAAAATAAAAACGGAGTATCTGAATAGGCTCCATGTCCTACCAGCTTAAAGGCAACGAAGCATTTGTCAGTTATTCCTGTGGTTCACGGTCACTTCCGAAAGCTGTAACTTATATTCATTTTTACGTATTTTACGCATAAAGTAAAGCTGTCTCAAGCACTGGTGGCTTCTACAAGTTGGCCTCGCTTAGCAGATCACAGAGGGTTTCGGCGACCTTGGTGGAATTGCAAGGGTGAAGCTTTTACACTGATGAACTGTTTTGGCAGGGAATAAAGTCCTAAGTGAGTGGTTTTGCACTGTCAAACACCATTCTGTCCTTCTCATATTCCTCTCTTAACGGGGATGGCCAGCGTAGTCATACTTACAGCTGTTATTTCTGTGCACTAATCTATCTGTAGGTGCCTATATACAAATGTAAATAAACCTGAGGTCTGCTCTTACCTGAGTTGGCCATGGCAGAGTTTTTTGAATCAAAATAATGTGTGAAATACAGGAGTTCCCTTTTTCCTTCAAAGTTCCCTGCAGAATTGCCATGATACTGCAGCCAGTTTTCACATACCTAATACATTTTGTCTGACTGTCTCATTGTATTTCATGAACATTAATGAATTAAATTTCATGAAGGAACCATGTAAAGACTGTATTGATTAGTGCCATTTAAGGGACAATTTGTGTAAAAAGAGGCTAATGATGTGGCCAGGTTTATTCAGGTGTCAGTGGCAAAACGAGACATAAAACCTCTGAGCCTTAACTCACAGGTGATCACTTAGATCACGAGCTCCTTGGTGCCGTTTCAGAAATATCACTTCTTGTTACCCATTTTCTGTAACGTATTTAGGCATAAGTACAATTAAATTAAGTACTTTCACGTTGGTTTCAATCTTTATATTTCATTTCCAGGATTCAAACCAAGCAGTCACCCAGCTCTTCTGAACAAGTATATTTGCATCAGTGTCTGCAGATGCATTAGCAGAAAATCATTAACTCAAGCTGCAGCAGAAAGACATGAATGCTAGAAGAGAATTACCAGTTTGCAATTGGTCCCCTGCATCCAGATGTTTTCTATGGGTCAAGCACTGAGACTAATCGTGACAAAATTCTGAGATGTCTAGCCAAATTCTCTGTGATGTGAAGTTTGCACCTTTACGTCAAGCTAAACTCAGTTTTGATTGAGGACCGACACTGTACCTTTGTATCATTAACAGTCGGAAGCTTCCCACACCCTATTCTTGTATATATGATACCACGTTTCAGAAATGGGTAAAGCCCCACATTTATAGAGAGGGACAGTATAGAATGAGTTTAGATAACACCTCCTCACCACTACAGCAGCCTTCTGGAATGCAAAGAACCCATGTTTAAGAAGGAAATAAATGTTAAAAAAGGTGTGCGTGGGGAGCTGTGTTACATTAGGGTTGGCTCGTCTAGTGGCCACTGTCCAACAAATGGATTGTTTGCACAGTTGCATCCATGAAAGCAAAGTTGGTTTGCCCAGCTGTGTAACTCCGCTCTTGCTCTTTAGATTCTGCAGCCTTGTAAGGCAGTTGGCCCACTGGGTATAAAAATACAGCGCTTGGCTCAGTTTATTATTTTAATTGAAATGAACTGGGGAGATGCATTATCCCCATGGGAAAAGGCACAGTGGCTGATGAGAGTGAATGGCGTGGTTTCCTTAAAGTTCTTCTGCAGTTGCCATCCTTTGATTGCCAGGAAAGAACTGAGGGCTTTGGTTCGTAGGCTCAGGGTAATGCTGCAGTATGTATGGGTTACAGGAGGATTTGCCGAAGCCCTGTTTCATACCAGCTCTTCAGAACTTTTCATTTGGTTCACATGCACTTTTCAGCAGTGCTATCCTTAGTCCCCAAGAGGAGAAGCATGTGGGAGTCTGGAGGAAGTGTATACCTTTTCCCCAGCCCTCTGTTGGACAGAGCCCAGATTCCTTGGTGTAGGAGGGCTGTAAGGTTCAGAACTGGAGGAAAGGGTTCTGGCAGACACAGCCGGCTGGAAAGAGAGCGATTCACGTGCAGAGTTCCTTCCAAAGATGAATCAGGGTGAAATGATTTTACATGTTCCTTCATTGTCCTTCCCACCTTGTAAACATTCCGAAAGCCTGTCTGTAAGCCCTGCATAAAGAAGTGCTAATATCCATATGTCAGTACTGGAAATGGTTTCTCCCACACCTAAAGAGCCAAGTTCATCCCTTTAATAGCTTTGCAGGAGGAAGGATACCAGCCCAGTAAATCCACCTAAAAGCTGCAGATTCTGCTGAAAACAGCTGCCTGCCTTGTGAGCAGGATGAATCACCGCAGACCTCCGTCGCTCAGACCTTTGCAATAGATTCCTCTCCACTTTTGTATGCAATTCTGCTTGCAAATCTCTAAATTATCTGGACACCAGCTGCTTTAAAGTCTTGAAAGCCCCGTTATAGGAGATAAGGACAGCAGAGCAGCCCTTGCTCTCTGTTCTTAAACCTCATCCATCGACTGTGCATCTGTGCTATATTTATACTCTATTTATCCTACTGCAAGGCATTTCTTGATTAGCTGCAATATCCGGGAAGGATCTGTATTCTTTTGGATACATTTCTTGATTTTCAGAAAGGAAGAATGAATATTCACCTTTCTTCACTCAGTCAGTCACAAACTAGAGCTAGGATGTAGGTCAGGGTGAACCGATGCACCTAAAGGTATTAAATTGCTTCAGCGTCTGGTCAGTAAATCTTGATCCTACAGTCAGGAAAAGCAGAATGCCAGCTTTACAGTACAAATGGACCAGCCGGGATTTTCAGGGAAGCTGGGGGGAAAATTTTCATAGGATCATGTGGAATGTTATTTAAGAAATTCTATTCTATTACAATGATTCTGTGACCCGGGTGGTGCCTTCCAGTCTTATGTTCCTATAAATACCTTGCTTAAGAACTAATTCCTCTTGACAATCTGACAGAGCTTCAGTTCACAACAGAGTATGTCACCAGTTAGTTTATCTTATGGCAAACCTTAGCATTTGATTTTTGTTTTCTGCTATTGTGTTTTTCTGGACAGCAAGATACTGTTTTTAATGTTACCTGTGGAGAATTTTTATTTAACGAGTAAATAAACTTTCAGCTCTTTCAACAACAGATGCTCTAAATTAAAAGATCTGAAAGTAACATTCATATTCTTTAAGCAAATGCTGCATTCTAGGATCCTAAATTATAAATATAATATATATTATAAATAAATTATAAATATAATAAATATAATTATAAAGTCCAGTTAAAAGAATCTGCCTGGGACAGAAGTTCACCCTCACAAGAATTTTAACATCAGACATCACATTAGTCTTAAAAAAAAAAAAAAAAAAGCAGAGGAAATGTCTTCAGAATGAATAAAGATTAGTTATTTTAATCACACTAAAACTTTTTAAAATTTGCTTTCCTGATGGAATAAAACATGAGACACCATAGTTGTATGAACATGAGTTTCCATGAGCTGTGCTGAGAAGGAGATAAACAAGATAAACCTGACACACTCTTGGATATTGAAATATATACAAAACTACTGCTGTTTCCTAAGGGGTAGGGGGGGAGAAGGAGAGAAGGAGAGAGAAGTTAAAGTGAAAATGTCTATTATTAATTTCCCCATGCCCAGATTCGAGTATGAGGAAAAGTCATTTTTATAGCCAGCCTCTCTAATACTGCTTAAGGAGTAACACCTTCCTCTCTTCCAGGGGCCGTTGCACGGTACTCTATGCGGTGTGAGATGAGGGCTTATTCGAGATGTTCTTTGTTCTTCCCATTCTACCTAATGCAACAAGGCGGGGGGTTGTCAGGATTTTACCAGGCAACAGCAGAACTACTTTCTTACCCTAAATCTACCAATGCCTCCTTCTCTGCATGTTGTCATATAAATCCCTTAGCAAAAATTTCATCTAACTTTGCTTTAGCTGTCTAAAAGTTATCTTAAGCACCTAAAATCCTGATCCAAAGGTCACGTCTCCTAACTTAGGCATCGAGACTTGTTCTGTAATGGATGCACCTCCACCCATCTTATCTCACCTACATACATTTGTCTCAGGATCCTCGTCCTCAGCATGTTTCATCTAATCCTAAAACAAATGAGTTAAGCGAATGGACTCTGGAGTAAAAGGCAGCAACCAGTACAGACTAGATGTCTGACTTTTAGACAACTGAGAATATCAAGCCCATGCCTTGTTTGGTTTTCTTTGCTGTAAGACCTCACACATGATTACCTGTATGAGGTGTTGTCGTTCCTGAATGGAAAGATCTTTTTCAGCCCAGAATCTATAGATGACAGCAGAAGATATGACACTTTGTCTGCATGTTTCGTCAAGGGTTTTTTGCAATCCACTTCAGTCATTTATTCTAAATGAGGAGCAGATTTGCTCTAGACTTGCTCTATAGCCAGTGAAGGAAGGCAAGGACCTTTGGAGAAATGCATCTGCGGGTGTGCCTGCCTTTCTCCACTGACAACTGAGGAAGCCTCAAGCTGCTACAGTCCCATCTTGGCTACTTCAGTGAAACAATGGGATGAATCCACGTATATCAGCTGCGATGCTGGGGCTTGTAGTAAATTTGAAATCCTCTTTAAAATCTTGCAAGGATAATATAAATTATATGTCAAATTACATGTGGTGCCAGTGATGTGTTCGTGTGGTGGAATGCGTACACATGTACGCATGCACGGTTTACACATGATGATACTAAGACAAAGAAAAATGGCCTGCTAGTGTAGCCTGTGAAATAATGAAGCCAGTTTTCAGAATGATGTGGAAAACCTTTACATGCAGATCTCAAATTATTTTTATGAAGTGAGCTTTATCCAGTTGTACAAAGTGAAACAATGCCTCCAGAGCCAACCATTTGTTCTGGTTGAGTATGATTATATGGTGAGACCATTTTGACCCAATAGAATAATAATAATAAAAAAGCCCAGTGGTAATAAGTAAAACTTTACCACTGACCTCTGTAAAGACTTATTGCCAAGACTCATATTGTCAGTGACATCCAGGATCAACAATGCTTGCAAGCAGTGGACTCAAAATGAAGTTATCTGGTTTTGGCAACAAAATATTCTGCATTTAGCAAAGGCATATGTTTCAAACTCAAATGACTTCACTTCAAATTAAAGCAAAAAAATGTTTTGAAGTGTAGACATTTGATAATCATTTGCTTTAAAATAAGCAACATATTTCTATCTAATGGGATCCACATCTTTAACAAGTGAACCAACAGTGTGACAAACAAAAAACAACCTGCTCTTAAATATAATTCCAAAATAAATTACATCTAGCTCTTGTTGTTGTTGTTGTTGTGCTCTGTTTTCCTTTTTTGGCCGCCTGTAGAACTCCCACAATTTTTTCATCGCTACAATGACAAATGCTATGAGAAAAGACCTGGTCCACTGCCAGAAATATACTTTAGACTTCAGTATATGTTTCTGCTTTCAAGAGTCAATTGTTTTCCTTCTCTCCCAGGGGCTACTAGCTACCTTATTACCAGAAAGAATGACCCCTTGACAGTGCAATTGAGATCCAGAAACTCAACAAAATTGTAACCCCTCCAGTGGCATCAGAATTCTAATCAACAGCAGAGGGTCTGGAAGACAAATGTACTTGTATATAAGGCCACCATGTTCGAAAGTGGCTTCTCTACTTGCAAAGAAACCTATTTCTATTTGGTTCCTTTTGATATTTTTATTACCCCCTTTCCTGTAACCTTTTCATTGCTAGTGTTCTTAAGGCAGAAGGGTTTTCACAGCATGGGAATTATCTGTGCTCAGTTTACACAGTTTGCTGCCTGTTCCTTCTCTTGCAATCTATTTTGTGAAGCGTGCAACTAGTCACGGGAGCCCCCTAGTCATTACTGATTTTTTTTCTTATTCAGCTTATCTCACTAGCAGAACGATTGTTCCATCGGTATCTTTATTGCCATGTAAGAAACACAGGCACAGAATCTCCAGCCTTGAAACCGCGGTGAAGAATGAGCTCCGTATATTAAGGTGAACCTTACAGAGAATACACCTTGCACTTGCAAAGGAATGCACTGAAATCGTGTCATATTATAATATTTCTCAAGTATAATTACTACTAAAAGTATTTTCAACTTATTAGCTGGATCTTCTTTGCATACCCAAGCTCTGAGAAACTAATGTTGCTTCAGATCCATACATTCAGATAAACACAAACAAAGGTGGTTTGGAGCACAAAAGTCTAGTTATTACCTTTGCACACATGGAGCCCTGCCCCAGAGTAATGAGGTTACCAAAATCTCTGCCTCTAAATTGCCTAAATATTTTTTTATTTATAAATGTTAGCAAACTTTAAGAAAATCACAGTGCCAGTTAAAAAGTTTGAAAATTGTCTTTTTCTTGTGATTTTAATTACCAGGATTACCTGGCATGTGCACTGGAATGTTTTTTAAGAATATCTAAGCAAACAAGGTGCCCATGAACAAAAACGTTGCTCCCAAAGATTCTGCCATCTGACTACCATTACGCAGGGATTGGGAAATACTTCAGGTGATAGTAAGAGAAAGCTTCTCAAGATATAGAAGGATAAAAATATCTAAAAAAACCAGTCAAAAGCAGCCAGCGTGACAGAACACAAGCACACAACACCCCACTGCTTTTCACAGGGATTTGGGTGAACGCAGGAATTTGCAGAGACAGAAGTCTTCAAACAGCATCACGGCCTGAGGTGCAAAAAAAGCGACAACTGTGTTCTGCTGAACACGCGCTGGCAAGAAGGACAAGAAAGCATGAGGTCAAAAAAAAAAAGAAATGGTTTTGTTTGACGGAAGTCATCACATTTTGCAAACAAGAGAATAAAAGGTCTTAGATTCCCTACGTGATCCCTGGAAGGAGCAGCAGATGGCCAGCCTCGCGCCTTCAGAGCAGGAGCAGCACAGATAGCAATAATACGAGTTTCCTGCGCCGTCCTACCGACGAGATGTCACAGTAACGCGGAGAAAGCGCCGAGCGCTCGCCCAACTTTCCCTGCTGAGGCACAAGAGTTCTGCTACAGACAGGTGAGAGGGAGGAGGTTGTGAGAAGGGCTCTTCTGCCCTAGAAACCAGGCTGGGATCTCTGGCAAGGGCAGCTGAAGTAATGGTTTGATTTTTAGGTCACTGCCTTCCAGTGAGCTGCGTGTGACTGAGCTCCTCCCTTGCCAACAGTCATACTACGGCGAGAGCCGCTTTGCACGTGTGTTCTGCCTCTGCAAATCTAATGGTAGGATTGAGGCCTTAATTAACAACCAAAAGAGGAGAATTGACAAGTGCGTCTTTTGGCGCCTGTATCCAAAAATGTACAGCCTCTTATTGTCTTACATGTTAGGTCACATCTTTTTAATTCCTGTTCAAAAGCCCAGCAGCAAGTTATACAGATTGCTTACACATATAAGTACCATACATTAAAAATAACATGCTGAAATGAGGCTGTCAAAGTACGAGACCTACCTGACTGATGGAATATTCTTCTAAAAAGAGCAGTTCTGAGCTTCCCTTAAACAGAATGAAGGAAAATCTAAAGATAATAATGAACAAGAAAGTAGTTTCTTCTGCCAGACCCATCAAGTTAAATGGCTCTTTGTATTGTTCAAAGCATGTACATTATTGTGTTCTGTGGCAGAGGGTAAAGAGAGGGAACTTTCAGTGATGTTTCGATAAGACAACAAACAAAAATAATATTTTGACAGAGAGCTCATCCTATTTAAAAAAAAAAAGAAAAAAGCGCATTTCTCCAGCTCGAACAGAAATCCCCTTAATGTGAAGAATATTGAGGTTGTATGTAGAGCCTTCCAGTAATACTTAAAGGAAATGTGCCATTCGCAACAGAACATGCAGCATGACTAAAGACCCTAAGTGCTTGGCATCATTCGAGCTTAGTTTTAAATACCTATGATAGACATTTCTGGAATATGTTTCCTGAAAGTAGTGTCAAGGATTTACTTCAGCATTAGCTTGCACATGCTGATAGGTTGAACTGGTGCTCGTATACCAAATAAATACAAAAAGGATTAGTTTCTGCGTATGCACAAAGTTGGGGGGTTTAGCTTTTTATGCCAGTACTGGGATTTATTTGCCCTCCTGATGAAACGTTTACCTCACTCTGCCTCATCAATATTAACCTCACAGCTCAACAGATCTTCATATCGACAGAATGGAGAGGTCAATATCTCCTTATTATTATTTAATAAGTATTTCATTGTCAGTAACCGAGTGAGAACAAACATCTCTGTGGTATAATGGCATGCACTTTAATTTCGCAAGGTTACTCTCTTGCATATGCTTGACAGAAGAAAGCTAACCCGTAGTAAAAATCCCCCAGTACTATCAGCGTGTAAAATGACAACATGTTGAAGGACATTTAAATTGAACAAAACAGGGTGGGTTTTTTTAGTCCCAGTTTTGATATACAAATGTTGAATGTGTTTTACTGTGGCTTCTGACTATGATTGATAGGAGATGCATCAATTTCAAGGTTTGTGAATTTAAGTAAATTGTTGTCAGTGGTATTGCTGCTTCTTTTTTGTGTTTTTTTTTTCAAATTATCTCCTTACAGAGAACAGTGTATTACAAACTGAGACAGGATATACATAAAGCATCAATTTAGCTTGAATATCCACTTACAATAGTAGGAAGAAAATAGTTGTGATAAGAACGTGAGTACATCAGAGTTGTTCAGAAAACTCCAGAGTATTTAAAAAAAACACCACTTATGGGTTTTCTTCTAAATAATCTTTGCTGTTTCTGTTTGGAAAATACTTTTCTTGCCTTTCCATTCCAAGGAAAATGTAATATTTATTGAAGAAAAAAAAAAGCAGTAGATTTTAGACTTCTTTTATCTTTGTCCTCAGAATATAATTCTACTAAATTACATATTAGCAAAAATAAACCCCAAACCCATATCAACTATTTGCAACCTGTGGGGAGTTTATTAACCCTTCATTGGTTAGTGGGTGGTAACGCTTTATTTGACTGAAAAGCCTGTAGAGCTTCCTTTAAAACCAACAGTGATAAAACATTGTACAGCAAAGCTTGCGATAGTTCCAATACCTTCACAAATCAGCTGTGTCTGATTTTAAACTAGTTTTCCCTAGAACACTTCTTATCTGCTGACGTCTGACTTAGGGTCTGGTGAAAGGCACAGATACCTCTTATTACGTTTTCCAGCGCATGGTCGTGACTTGTTTCCATGTGTGTGTTGTGTCTATGTATCTACGTGCCTGTCTATATGCATAAAGCAATGTATATGCTATTTGTGTGTGGTTTTGGTTTTAACATCAGATTCCATAAAGGAATAAAGATACTATCTTCATTTTACTGTTCTCTAAAAGGGGCAACACGGCATGGATTCTGTAAATCTAACCATACATGTTGCTGATTAAAAGCTGATGGTAACAGTTAATATACAAGGGGACAGACTAGTTTTTCTTCTAACATTTTTTCTAGGGAAAAAATGAAAATTAGGCAGAAAAGAACATTTCCAGATGTGACTGTATAGAGCTTGATTTGAGACAGTTTTGTTATCTCCTTAATAATGCATATAAGAATGCTCATGTGAAATGTTATGTTAAAACTCAGTCCTAGTAGATATTTGCGCTTATGAATTGATTCCTTATCCATATTTTATGGAGAAATAGCTCGGCACTGGATTACAGCACATTATTTTCCAAACTCCTTATTAGACTCTGCATATCTCTCTACTGTGCCTCCAGGCTTAAATTAAAAGCAAAACTTAAGCAAAATTTAAAGAGACAACGTTCAGAAAGTTATTTTTTTACAAAGCTTCTGAAAGTTGGTAATTATTTTTGTCCCTAATAGGCCTGCCTTTGAAATAATTTGATGGCTAGGTTTGTAAATCCTCTTGGAAAGATCTGGCATCCCATAACCATTAAGTGGAGTATATATCACAAAAATGATTTTGCATATAAATAATGGTATACAGGATTTGGCTTAAATTGTCTGCTTTCATTTGATTTTTTTTCTCTAAGATAATTTGGAGGGAGGCAGGAAGATCAAATTGAACACAATTTGAAAATGAAACTTGGATAATTGAGCTAAGTAGGTTGAACTTGCCAGTCACCTGTGACCTCCTCCTAGTTACCCATCATTTCAAATAGCTAAAATGAGAGGGCCTCCGTAGAGCTGCAGAACATAAATAGCGCAAGTGGAATTTCAGCCTGGGACCACGTTATCCCCCGTAATCTGCTTGCTTCCCTTTCATTTAAGATGGAGGGACCCGTCCACAGTGCACCACTGCCTTGAGAAGGTGCTTGGCCACCCGGTGTGTGCAGGGAACTTGGTGGAGGAGAGAGGACGGGCAGGTCGGGAGGGCACAGCACTGTGCAGGATGCTGAGGGAGCAGGACAGCACCGGACCTGTAACAGATGACAAATGGAAGCTTCATGAGTAAACTAGAGCTCACCCGTGGTAAAGTCTCCTTTACAGATTGCTACGACTGGAAGTTTGCGGGAGTCCCTGTGTCTGAACCTAATATTTTGCTGTTCATTTTGAAGCGATTATTCAAAACACCTTGGCAGCTGAAACCTCCGTGCTTTCAGGATAATTATTTCTAATCGTGATTGGCAATAACAGTAATTGCCATATTCAGCCAGCACCCAGCTGTAACGATTTTTCTTTATTATTATTATTTGGGTTAACAATCGCCACTGACAACAATGTCTCCAGACCCTCCTCTCCCTCCCCCAAATACACAGGGAAATGAGGAACAGCGCTCTGCAGCAGCCCGTCGGGTGGGCCGCCTTCCCCCTCCCCTCTCGGGGGGCTCGGCGGGGCTGGAGGGGAAGAGGGCGGCTGTCCGGCGGGGAGGGCCGGATCCCTGCCGGGGGGTGCTGTGAGGGGACCAGGGCGAGCCGGGCTGCCGCAGCATCCCCCCCACCCAAACCACCACCACCCCGGTGGAGCAGGGGCTGAAGCCGCGGCTGTAACGAGCCTCTTAATAAACCTCCGGGTCGATGATGCATCGCTCGCTAGTGAATCTTCACGGGTTTATTTATTTTAAGTAAATCGCCCAAATGGATCGCAGCTCCGTGTTGACTCTGGCGAGAGGCGAGGCGGGGAGCCGGGGGTCGGCGGAGCTGACAGGTCGCCCGAGGGTCGCGGCGTTTCGTGCTTGCAGCGACCCTCTGCCGCGGCACGCCGCCCACTCCGGGAGAGGTGTCCCCCCGCTCCCCGGTGATCGCCCCCTTCCTCCTCCTCCTCCTCCCTCCCACCCCGCCCTGCCCGGCTGCAGGCGCGCTCGTCAGGGAGAGCCGAGCGCGGGCACCGGCCGGAGCGGGGCGGCCCCGGCTCCGGGACATCCCTCGGCCAGGCCGCCCGGTGCCGCCGCTTGCGGGGAGGGCTGGGGGCGGGGGCAGAGCTGGCGAGGGAGGGAAGGATGAGTGTTGCAAACCGAGGGGAGGGCTGGCGCGTTTCTGAAGTTGGAGATCATTAGAAAGAGGCGAGGGTCAGAGCTTTCCCTGACGGGACCCGAGGGGCGAGTGCCCCCCGCTCCGGGGCGGGACCCCACCCCTGCGCCCAGGGACAGGGTGGCAGGGAAGGGCGGCCCGTCGCCTTCCCGAGCCGAGTGGGTAACGCTGACGGTAAAGCCAGCCCTGACCGCTGAATTTAACAGCGTTCCCCGTGTTGAAGCACGTTCACACCAGCGCAGAAGTTCGGTCCGCGGCGGTGCGGGCGGCTGGCGCTGGCTCCCCGAGCCCACGGATGCGCCGGCCTCGCACGGCCACCGCGCCCAGCCTGCCGGGAGCAGTGCCCGCTTGCCGAGTGCCTGAAGCCTTTGGGTGCCCTGCAGGTAAACACGGCAACCCCCCGAGGAGAGAAGCAACCTCCGGCTTTTCAAACCACAAGCAGAAGTTGCAGACCAGCTTCAGCAAGAGCGGAGCCGCTGACCTTCCCCAGCGGGCGCCGTACCTGCTCTTTGTCACCTCTCCGGCAACCCCGCAGCCTCGGCCCTCCCCAGGTCCTGGCGGACGACAGCCCCCTCCCCGAGGCTGCGAGGCCGCGGGCCGGGCACCGCAGCGCCGCTGCCGGGGGCCGCCGGGCCCCGGTGCCGAGCAGCGGGCGGGCAGGGGCGGGCAGCCCGGCAGCCACGCACCGCGGCCCGCCGCCCTCCTCCGGGGATGCTACTCCCTGACGTCAGATGTTTGCTCAGTCTTTTGTTCAGTTAAAAATAGTTTCACGCAGCAGCTTACCTGCCTTGGGTGGCGACTGCTCGTGGGATGCGCCAGGGAGGTGTTTTCTGGCGAAATCCATCATTTCCTTCTCCCCCGGATCTGCGATCTCCGCACTTAAATTGATGATATCAGCGTGCAGGAAACTGGCTCGCAGTCTTCTTAAACCAGTATTTTACTGCCTGAAACACACCAAAAGGGAAAGTTTCTCTGTAATCTAACTACGCTATGTTAGCAAAGCCAGACATTTCTTACTGGCCCACATTGAAGCATGTGTACTGTCAAATACTATCATTACTCTAGTAGTCTTTATTTTTTTTTTTCCCTTTGAGTGTCATTCATGGCCGTTACTGTGTTGTACTTGCGATTGCATATTAACCTAGTGAAATAATAGCTTTAGAGCAGGTTATGCACAGCAGACATTTATTCTTCTTCACCCGATTCTATGGAGTTCATAAAAAGTAATGGGTGCCAAGACAATTAAGGAATGTTTCCTAATTAAAGAGGAAAAATGGAACTGTCACGTTTTTCCGCCGTTTTTGGGCCAGTTCATGTGCTCAGATTACACACCCTTTTCCTTTACACACACATGCATGTGTGTAGGTGTACGGTGCATGTGCACACACATACGTGCACACCTATACCGCAGTTATTCCCTATTTCTTGCAGAGATTAAAGAATAACTTGAAATCGAAGACAAATGAATTGACAGGAAAATTTATCACTTTTTTTTCCCACTTAAATTTCTTGCCGTATTATGAGGAAATTCTGAGTCTTTAGCTAGGTGGGCAGCTAACCACCCAGTGCCTGGCGTCCTAGAACCATCATCCCGCTGTATAGTTTATGGGGCTGAAGTTTTTCAACAACTCGGGAACCTTATTTTATTGTTGCGTGTGCGTGTGATACAGAATCTCCCACACGTGCAGATCCACCCGACCTATATAGTGCGCGTACAATTTTACAGTTTAGCGCAGCCGAACTTCTCCTGGGTGACAAATCTCCCCGTTGCAGAGAGCACCGTCCTCATTTCAATGCTGTTTCCTTCAGGAGCGCGCATGGTAATTCCTTACAACGAAATTGCTTCCCCTCTGGTTCCTATATTTTAATTTAGTGAAGGACTGATTAGCTGTGGCTTTAAAAGGGCCAGATCTGCGCTGGCTCGCAGCGTCACCTCTCACCTCTCCGCAGCCCCGGGCTGGGGTCACTGCGGGGCCGCGGCGGGGGAGCGGGCAGCGCGGCTCCGGCTCCGGCTCCAGCTCCGGCCCCGGCTCCTGCTCCCGCTCCCGCCGCACCCGCCTGCGCGCCCAGCGCAGCGCCCCGCGCAGCGCCCCGCCGCTGCCCAGCCTGCCTCCGGCATCAAATCTCCTGTCCCCGCCGGCGGAGGGGGAAGAGCAGCCCGCCCCCGCCTCTGGTACACTGCCGCTGGAATGAATCACTGCGGGAACAGCAGGAAGATGCGGCTCTGCTGGGCGAAAATAATTGTTTGGTTTGTTTTAACGTGCATCACCTCCGTTTGATGGCACCCTTTCTTTGGACTTCGAGGGAGGGGGTGGGGAGAGGAGGGGGGTCGGCCGGGGTGCATCGTGCTGTCGAAAGGCTTCGTGTAAACTTCTACATTTTGAAAGAATAACTTCAAAACCCTTGATTGTATTCAGACCATTCAGACATGTGCCCAGCTCACATCGATTTGTGGATTCATGGACGGTATAAAGATCCGCTGATAGTATTTCAGGGCGAGCGTCCCTAAATCAGCACATTCTCCCTTCTCTGCCAAGTCCTGGAAGCAGTTTAACGCGGGAGGAGGAAAAAAAAAAAAGTATATTTTATTTTTCAGCTGTAAAAATGCATTTCAAAGAGGGCTGATATTCTAACACGAGAGACTGCAATAAAAATCACAGGTCGCTTCTGGAAAGGTTTCACTCTGAGCAAATATTTCGCGTATGTGGGATCCTCATAAAATTATACTGTAGAATTTATTCTGACGATTATTGGAAAACACGCCATACATACAAAAATACGAGCAAGAAAGGGTCATAATGAATTTATTTTCAGATATGAACAGTGTTCGAGTACGTTTGTCACAGTTTTGATCTTTATCAAGCGGTCGGTGTATATAAAGGCAGATACCGAATATTCAGGAAAATACGATTAATTTTAAGAAGTTACCTTTCCTTGAGTGCACCGGTGCATTTACAGAACTGGTGTGGAGCCATCGCTTTGTTTATTTTTCTAATGTCTACCCGAATTCCAGCAATCCGCCGAGCAGTAACAGCTTTTTCCATGTGTTTATCATCGAGGTTGCAACAGGATTCGCCTCAATTGTTCTGCCTTTCTTGTGTTTTCCTTTCTTCCCTTTTCTGCATTTCCCAGATACATGGGCTTTGGTTGCAAAAATAAACAGCGGAGTTTTTAACAGCAATTTGAGATGATAATGGTTACTGATCCCATTCTTTCCATCATAATCTTCAAGTGGTTTAAGATTAATGATAGGAGGTGTTTTAGCAAGGAGTGTGGGCTCTCTCCTCCAAAGACCATCGCTATGATAATTTACTTAAGATGTTGACAAGACTGTCAGTAAGGCTAATTTTTTATTAAGCTGCGCTGTAGCAACTGTAGTAAGCATTTGTTGTTGTTGTTTAAGCACATAGTATTTTTGAATGCCGTCCCATAAATATTGTTATTTGGTCTCTGCCTGATGGATTTGCAATTGAGATGATTCCCCTTGCCTTTGTTTCAACAAAGGTAACTTCTGGTTTTCTGATAAATATTCTCTCCCAGCCTCCCCCATTCCCTCACACGCACATTTTTAAAAAGAATATACGAGCAACCACTGTCTTGGTCTAGCAAGCCAGATCTACTGCAAAGCATTGTTTTGGCTGGACTCTTATCTAGACACAGCCCTGAACCAAGGGACTAGACGCAGGTTTGAGTGTTGGTTTTGTGTGATTTATTTAAATTTTTTTTCTTCCCTCCAACGAGCAAAATAACCCTTTAAACCATAAATAGGTAACCGCAGCACCCCGGTGTACAAAGCGGCTGGAGTGCGTCTTTAAACGCGGCGGGGTTGTGGTGGTGTTGGCGGCTTTCGATCAGAGTTCTGCCCTAGCTGCCCACCGCCGGCCCCCCGCGCCGCCCCGGCCGGTGCGGCCCCTCCCGGCGGGCCGGCCCCCCGCGCCGGGCAGCGGCGGCACCTTTCCCCGCTGCGGCCGCACCCGGCCCGCCGGGGTCGCGGCCGGGGCCGGGCGCTCCGCACCCCGCGCTCCTGTCCGCCGCTTCCCCCGCTCCGCTCCTCTCCGGGGCTGCGGGCGGCGGGCGCGGGTCAGCGGAGCCTGCGGGGAGCGGGCTCGGTGCGGGACGGCGGGCGGACAGCGTGTGTGCGCGCAGGGCGCAGGGGAAGGCGCGGAACAGCCTGACCTCTGTGAGGGGACAAGTCGGGGGTGAAACGGCAGCAGGTCGGTTGATTTTACCCTTCTGCCGTGTTTTCCATAAACACGGAACCGTGGGCTCACCTATCAATTACCGGGGTCGGGTGACACTCCTTCGGCAGCGTTTTATGGCCCCGTTCGCTCCCCTGGTTGCTTCGCTCCGCGCCCGCGGCCAGGTGCGGGGCGCCGGGCAGCCGGGGCGCAGGGAGCCAAGTTTGGGTGGCGGCCCGTGGGGGCGGGCAGGGGCGCGCTGCCTGCGCGGGGCAGGCGAGGGGCCGGCGGGGCTGCGCGTCCCACCCCGGTTCCGCGCTGCCGAGGGAGGCGCAAAGTAAGCGGCGGGGGCTACGCGCGCGTTTCCCGTCCTGATCGGCCTCCCCTCCCCGCGCTATCAGCGGCTCTGTGCTCGTAAGGGCAGGAAGCGGACGGTTTCGTAAACAGTTTATATTACCACCCTCCCCGGCCGAAAGGGGGGCGCGGGACCCGGGGGACCGCGACTTCCTAACGTGCGGTCTCCCCGCGGGCGCAGGCCTCTGCCTGCGCGTCTCCTGCGCCGCGCATTCCACCCCCAACGAGCGCACCGCGCCTCCCATCCCCAACCAGCGCACCGCGCGTTCCATCCCTAAGCCGCGCACCGCGCGTCCCGTCCCCAACCCGCGCACCGCTCGTCCCGTCCCCAACCCGAGCGCGCAGGGAAGTGCGCAGGCAGCGCGGGCGGAGGGCTCGTTCCGCCGCGGCGCCCGGCGCGGCCAGCAGGGGGCGCTCCGACGTTGCGCCTGGCAGCCCGCGCCGCCGCGCCGCGCGCCCGCCCGGGCAGGCGCGTACGCGCGCATGCACACGCGTGCACACGCACACGCACACAGAGACTTGTGTACACGCACACGCCCGCGCAAGGTCGCACCCCACCGCCCAGGTGCGCGCCTCATCGGGCGCTGGGCGCCCCCGTGCACGCCCCGCGTGTCCCCGCGCCCCCCCTGCCCACCCCCTCCGTGCGCGCGCGCGCGCGCGCGTGTGTACTATACATTATGCAACTTATTAAATACAACGGTGAATTGTCAACATTTTTTTCGCCTGTTAGTTCCGCTGATCCGGGCAGGATTTATTTCCAGATCCCGGGTCCCCGAGCTATAACGCGTGATTTCTTTGCCTTAAATAAAATTGGTCAAATGTTGACAACATTTAAGCCAATCTAACACTCAAGATTACTGATGGGAAACTAATGAGAAAATATCAGATCGTCCGGCCTGGGGGCTCCTAATTAAATCTTAGCTGATTGAAAAATAAAAGCGGGTTCGGGGGCGTGCGGGAGGAGGGAAGAAGCTCCGGGCTGAACTTTAGCTCTCGTTTTACGTGCTGTTCCCCCAACCCACCCCTCTCCCCGCTCTTCCCCCCCTCCCTCTTCAAAAAGCCTGATGTTATTTCGCTGGTTATTTCGAGAGATCCGAACGCGACTATCGTTCCTTGCCCGGTAAATATTAAGGCCTTTAAGCAACGTGATTTAACTAATTAGAAAATTTACATCATTAAGTCTCACGGAGAGAAAAAAGGAGAAACAAATCTGTCAGTCATTTTAAAAGAGACAGGCCCTATTGAAGTGTGAAGAAATCGGCTCTAATTCAAAAAGGCAATCGGGCAGAAAAAGCCCTCAACATTACCCTGCTAGTTATTAATCAGAAGGGGTTTCCCCCCCTCTCCTTCCCTGTAATGGCAAGAGCTGAAGCACATCGTTAGTTTCTCCCAAAGCTACCGCACAGTTTCCATTCAGTTTTTTTGCCACTCGTCCATGTCCCATATTAATAGCCAGTATTTGTCCATTCAAGGCTCATAGATTTGAAAACGTTTCCGAATTGGGGAGCCGCAACCGCAGGAACTAAAAAAAAAAAAAAAAAAGGGGGGTGTTTGTGGGGTGTGGAAAAAAAAAAAAGCCTCCCGAACTCCCCACCTCCGCCTCAGCCAGACACCGGGGCTGCGCTGCCCCGTCCCCCGCGCCCCCTGAAGTGAGGTCCTAAAGTAAACCTGCGGGGTGAGAACCAGGTTATGCCTTTGTTTCCCTCCCCTGCCCGGCATTTCCAAACACGCACACGAGCCTGAGAGTGGAAAGACAACCCCCACCTCCTTTTTTTTTTTTTTTCCCCCAAGGACCCGCGGTGTTCAGTGCCACGCACCAGCCTCCCGCAGAACCACATCAAACTTGAGCGGCAATCGGAGCGCTGGGGTCGCTAATGCCGGCTCGTTAACGAAGGGATGCGGGACGCTGATAGCCGCCGCGGCGGGCGGGAGCAGGAGTTGGTGGCCGCTGGTTGCGGGAGCGCGGCTGGGGTTGCTGCACGGGGACCTGAGCGGGGCGAAAATGCAGGAGCTTGGTCCAAACCACGGGGTGTCACATCTCCCTCGCTCGCTCTCTCCGTCTCTCTCTTCCCAGCGCGCTCCCTAACCCTCCCCTCCCAGCCGCTCGCAGTGGACTATAGCACAAATAATAAATACATCCTACTCTGCGTTTTCTCGCTCCTAGTCTCGGAGAATCTGACAGTCGCTTTAATCAAAGGAGTTTGCGCTGGTTCTTCATGGAGCTAATTTAGGGAATTTTAAACACGCTTCGGACAAAACCAGGCGACAGGGGCCTATTTCTGATCTCACGGCCCGGGGACGAACTCTCCTGCGGCTCGAGGAATTAACCCCGTGTAAATGGGTTCAGGATCAGCCTCCTGATGGGGATTTCACTTGGCAGCAGCCTGTAAAGACAAAATATTCTGGGAGAAAAAAAAAGCCTCTGCCAGCCCTATTCCGGCTCCCATTTACGTCCCAGTGTTAACTGGTAGTCACCTCTGCCAGTAGATGCCTACAGAAATGCAAGGTCTTCGCTACGAGCGGACATACTCCTTTAGTAGCGCTACCTCCGCTTAAAGACAGACCCTCCGAGCAGCCCCGCACGGTGCGTGGCGGCCGGGCGGGCAGCTCCCAGTCCCCGCCCGCAGAGCCCCGGCCGCCGTGCCCAGCCCAGCCCGCGGGCAGCCGACCCCAGCCACCCGCTCGGGGGTTCCTGAGAGGGGAGGGGGGCTTCTCCGAAACACGTGCTCCTAAAACGAAACATTTCTCCGTTCCTCCATAAAACCAGCTTGAACAGCCGCCCCGTGGAAACAGAGCGAGGCAGAGTTATCCGCCACAGCAAGAGGAGCCGACCGCCAGTGCGACGTGGAGACGGGAGGGCAGAAGGAATAGCCTTGACTCCCCCGCCCCCTTTGCATCAGTTTGTCTTGCAGTTAGTCAAAATGATTGAGTTTTCTGAAGGAGGCCCTTTAGAGAGAGAACAAAACCAGCAACAAACCTCTTCCCCCCCAAAACAACATGAATATCAAGCTGCCCACTGGCAGGGCTTCGGAGCTTAGAGGCATTACAATAAAATTTACGGCGTCCTTAACAACTCCCAAGTAAAAGCATTAAAATTCCCTTTAATTGAGAAAACATTGATTTTTTTTAACTCTGGAAGGAACGCACCCGTAATTTAATTGCAAACTTTCACCGACAGAGCAGCATCTCAGGGAGGCCACATTCCATCTTAACAGAGCCACTTTATGAAGTGATAAAAACAAAGTAAACCTGACAAATAGAGAGACAGATGCAACTGCGAAAGAAAAGTTATTTGCCTTCCCTCTCCCTCTTCGCAGCTCCAAACTATCGTACTCTTCCCTCCCCCTCTTACCCCCCACCCCCAATAACAAAACACGAGTGTAAAAGGAAAGGGGTTGGATCCAGGGGAGCAGCAGTAGTTCGTATTTTAAACAACGATTTGCCTTCACCAGGCAAGGAGTGATGCCAAGAGGTTTTAAGGGGACATTTTCACAAAATGGTAGCCTCTTTTTAAAAGGAAACTAATCGGATAAATTTTCCTTAGTTTCCCTTGTTCGTTAAAAAAAAAAAAAACCAAAGCATTGCTGAAGGGAAAGGAAAAGGAAATCCCACCCTCGCTTTCTATCTTATTTCTGTATCGGTTTTTGGTATTATAGGAGAGCAAAGAAGTTTTTGTTTGGTGGTTTTTCATTGATCAGTCACTCTGAGCTAATGTAATTATCCTCATCAATAGAAGGCTGCAGAGAGAATCATTATGTGGGTGACATTGATAAATGATCACCCAAGAGCTGCCTTTTCTCTCGGGCACCCCCACATATGACCCTCCCACATACACAAGGTAGCCATAGAAACACCTTGAGATCCTCAAACACTGCTGCAAATGGGAGAACACAGAGAAAGCGAGAGAAATCCAACTTCACACACTTTCTGTCCCTGCTGAAGTCTCCTTCCCATAGCGCGGAGCCACCGAGCCGGCCTCCGCGCTGCCGCCCTGCCCCGCGGGCGCGCAGCCCCGGCCTCGCTCCCTCTCACGGCACCACATGAAGTATTTGGGGGGTGGGGAGGTGGGGTGGAGGGGGAGGTTTATGGGGCTTGATTCTTTTTTTCAAAATCTCTCTCTCTTTTCCCCCCCGCCTTTTCTCCAGAAGAGCTCAGCAATGGGGTTGCACGCTCCAGATGGATGCTCTGCTCGTTCTCTACGCGCATTGTGGAGCCCCTTAGTTTGAAAGTCGCTCTTGGATGCTCACCTACTGCATCCACCCCCTCCGCAGTAACGTGGAAATGGTTAACGGTTTCAGAAATGGTTAAAACCGAATTATTAGCAGCGATTTTTTAAGTCACAGGACTATACAAGAAGATTCTCTATTTCTTACTGAGGCAAAGATTAATAAAAAAAAAATTTTTTCGGCCGCAGATCCCCCTTTTTATGTAAGCAGATTCTAAAATATCGAGAGCGCTAATTCATTCATAATCATCCATAAATCGATGCGAGGAAGGGGACGAGGGTGTTTATTTATTTTATTCCTAAAGCTGCAAGTAAAGTAGC
Organism: Bucorvus abyssinicus; assembly: GCA_009769605.1. NCBI lineage: Eukaryota > Metazoa > Chordata > Aves > Bucerotiformes > Bucorvidae > Bucorvus > Bucorvus abyssinicus. The sequence continues at coordinate 6,459,906 of CM020042.1, read as the reverse complement.
TTTGACACCGTGTGGGGATGAAGGGGAGGAGTTGTTTAGCTGCGCGGGGTCATCCATCATCACTGTCGCAGGGACTCTGCCCAGAGGAGCAGCCTCCCTTCTGCCTGTCTCTTTCTCGCCACCAAAACTATTAATATTAAAATCTGCTTGCAAACCTTTCCCCCCCCGGCTCCTCGAACCTCGCTCCGTCCTCCCAGCCCGGAGCTGCCGGGCTTCCCCGCCTGGCAGCGGGCTCGCTCCTGGGCAGCACCATCGCGGCTTATTTTTCCAAAAGTGCTGCCAGAGAAGTCAAAAAGCCGGCCCCGTTTCCCCCCGACGGAACACGGGGACGTGGTGGGGCAGACCCGCAGACACTCTCCCGCCCAGCGGAGCCCGCTCCTGCCCCTCCGCGCAGCGCGGGGTCGCGGCCGCCCTTGGAGAAAGGATTGGGGCATTTTCCGGGCTCCACGGGGTTCCTTCACAGTACACGCACCAGTACAGAGCTGTATTGGGGCTAGCGGCTCCGGACCGACCCCGCAAAGTCGCTGCCGGCAGATCCTCGCTGCCCCCGGGAAGCCACGGGAGCCGCCGGAGCGATGGGCAAAACCCGCCGGCGGCACCGGCCGGGAGAGCGGGTCCAGCTTGTGCCCCCGCCGCACCCCTTCCCCTGCCCGGCCCCGTCCCCTCCCCGGCCCCCCGGCCCTTGCAAACCTGGTCTGGGGCAATTTTCTCTCCCTCGCTCTCTCTGCGGCTATAAGCGAAAGGGGGGGAGCGCCCGGCTCCCCCCGGCCTCTCCTCTTCGGCCCGGCGGTGCCCGCTCGCCGCGGCGGCCAGGGCTCGGGCGGCCGCGGTGGCGGAGGTGCGCTTCCCTCCTCTCTTCGCCTTAAAGGCAGCAAAATCTGGAAGAAAAATCCCTCGTTTGTGGTGACTACAACTCCCAACCCAGACCCGCTCGGAGAAATGGAAATTTGGGATTATAAACATGTGTGTGTGTAAACAAAAGGTGTTTCTTCTGTTACCCTTCGTTTCCCACAGCATAAGCAATTTTTATTCAGACTAGAATATTTTCTTTAACACTATACCGCTGTCAAAACATTATCCCCGTTTTGGTTGCTTTTGACAGCTGAGCAGTTCTTAAAAATACCAAAATCGGAACCTTCCATGCTAAACAGTAAATCTCAGATGGAGAAATCTCTGCGCGTTATTGTACCTTGGATTTCAGCAACACATCTGACGGAGAGCACAGCCCAAACGGGGGGTGGGGGGGGTGGGGGTGGCGGAAGGCGAAGAAAATAAAACACAACCCAGCAATGCAAATATTTAGTTCATTATAAAAAACAGTCATCCACTCTGGATAAATTCTTCCCTGTCCTTCTGCCAGTGTGAGGACGGTTTCTGACATTTCTCCTCAAACTGTAAAGAAAAGATGTGCGAGGTAGTAAGGTACTGATTTTTAAAAAGAGAAACGAGCCTTCCTTTCAAAGTGCTAACACAAACAGTCTTGCCTCCGTATTTTCCGCAGCTACAATAATCAGAGAATTTGGAAATGGGAACCCGGGGTGAGCTCTTCTTACGCCACTGAAGAGTCGGAGTGATTTTAACCAGGACAGAGAGCACCAAAGCCAAGGGGGAGTTGTCATCCTTTAAATTTCATACCAATGCCTTAAAAAGACGCCCACAAAGCAGGACCCGATTGCTAAATAAATCCTCACACCCATTCTACTGGCATCCTCCCTTCTGTCGCCAGCAGCGTGGGTCCATTTACTCTGCTCAAAAATTAAACATTAACTACTAGGCTGAGCCTCTTTCCACATTCCAAAGGTAAAAGTTGTCAGTCAAAGTTTTTAATAACACCCCGGCCAGTTGGAATGAGGAGGAGGAAGAAGGGTTACAAATTTACAGATGTTGAAGCCGGGAACGTTTGTTTCCTAGAAAGTTAAGGTAATTGCAAGCCCTTTCCCCCTCCTCTCCTCCCAGAAATAAAGTCAGAGCTTTCGTCTGCTCTTCGGGCCCCATCCTGCTCTCACTGACTTAACTCAGCCGCTGAGGGCAGCAAAAGGCGGCTGTTCCTAACAATGCTGACATCTTCCTTGTCCAAACTTTCCTCTAGTTGCTTCAAAATGCCACAAGCTTTTGTTTAAATAAAACCCATCCTCACCCACGATCCTGCACCAGCTATTTATATACAAAACGTCAAATTAACATTTCCCCTCATTAGCTGATGTTCTTTTCTTCTTTTGGTTTTTTTTTTTCTTTTCCTTCCAAGAACAACCGAAGACAGGAAAAGCAGTAAAACCATCTCAAAAGCTAGATTACACAATCCTCACACAGGTAAAACTCTCATTAAATTCAAAACAGTTTTTCTCCTCCTAAAACATGCGAATCTGCTCCTGCATTACCGACATTCTTCACTGCTGAGCTAAACAGCTGGAGTTAAGGTCCGTGGTGGTTATGGATGCACATACACATACACTTCACACACATGGGCTCACTGGTCTCGTACCTGGGCCTTCACAACTCAAACTCAGCTTCTACGTCATTAGCAGATATTACAGATATTAGACACAGCTCTCGGAAGTCAAGCTGGTGAAAGAATATTTCAAATTCAGTTTAATCTGGCATAAACATAATACCAATAATCAACATAAATATATAACCTCAGATGTTCTTTCATTCAATTATTCTATTAATGCTGATGACAAGCTCATCTCTGATTTTTCCAACCTTTCTTTTCAATGGTGATGAGAAATGTGTTTGAAACACCTCTCCTGACAACTTCAGTCTCTCCTAAGCATGATTAAAAACACAAAAGCCTAACAAAAAATCAAAAATGAAATATTTATTACCGCATTTTGTGACTTAACACCTTTTTTTTCTTTTTAAAACATAACGTCACAGTCCTCATACAAGTATTTTAATGTAAATTTTGACAAAGCTTAAAGGTAACAGCATTTTCTTCTAGTGAGGAACACGTGCTGAGAAAGGAAGAATTCATGGACATACAATACCAATTCCACAGCAGATCTGATACTAGCAAAAACATTCTTTTTTTTTCAATTGAGGTAAACACATAGAATATCTAACATGAAACAATTAATAGACCGAACTCTGTACGAAGTTTGTTACAGTATTCTCTTGCTTTTTTTTTTCCCAAGCTTTGAGTTCATGATAAAGTCCTAGGTTTGGTGCAAAGACCGTTAGTAACTTCTTTCATTGAGGAAAGCTGCCCAACTCTTAGTTTTGTTTTGTCCAAAGCCAAGGCTCAGAACTACTGGAAGAAGCTCCTGCTCTGTCTGTTCTGTCTTTTAAATCTTCACCTGCAAGCTCTTTGAAAAAGAGTCCAAAAAAAAAAAAAAAAAAAAAAAATTGGGGAGGAACAGGGAGAGGCTTAATGAAGCACAAACTATAGAGATCTGTTTGAAACTAAAGGACACCTCTTATGAAGGAACAAAATGAGGGAATGGCAAGGCCTTCTTGGAACAGTCTTCTGAGTGATGAGAGACCCAGCAAGACTTTTCGTCTTCATCTCCAGGGTAGTTCTTTTCTCACTGGCCAAAACAGGTCTTTCATGGATAGTGACTTCACTGCTGAACCAAAACAGTCATTCTTTTGGGAACAACACACATAGTGTGGAAAACAAGGATTTTTTTTTTCTTCTAAAACTATTTGAGGCAACGTAACGGAGTGATCAACAGAAATGTACAAGTTAACTTAGTTCCTATGTTTATACTACAGTAGTTATAACTCTTGGAGTCTTTTTTTTTTTTCCAGAGGATCTGTACATGGACATATTCATTTCAGTGAGCCCATGATTTCACATTTGTGTTCTTGTTTCCTTGGTCCTCTGTTGTTGATGAAAAATGACAAAAAGTAAAAAATAATCACAGCTGTCTGGAATTTCGTATTAAGTGTCAACATCTGGTCAAAGTTCAAAAGTCTTAAAATAGTTTTTGTTTTGTTTTTTTTTTTGTTGTTGTTGTTTGTTTGTTTGTTTTTCCCTTGAGTTCCCTTATACTATTGGGCATGAATGTCCATAACCTGTCCACCAACACTGGGGTCTACAGAATTTAACATTGTGGGGCTCTGTGCAGACATGGTCATTCCAGGGTGGGTAGGGGGTCCTCCGTGCATCATCATGGCTGAGTGATGGGGGTGACTTGGCAAATATGAATGGATTGGGGGTCCATGTCTTAATTGAGTAGGGTGTGGGGTCATCTGGGGAGGAGTGTAACTTGGCTGTGCCATACTCATACCCATAGGACCACCCTGAGATACGTAGTCCCCTGGCATGCCTTGCAAACCTAGACAAGAAGGGGGAAAAAAAAGCAGGTCAGATTCCTCCACGTTTTTACAATTTACCCATCTAAAACGAACAGGAAAAACAACAGACACTGCAAATCTTCCATCTAAAATTAGCTGCAGATTCTTGCCAATGTTTGCAGACATTCAAATTCTAGTTTGCATTTAATTTGATCATTCAGCAGGATAATGCACATAACAGAACTAAATATTGAGCACAACTGAGTATCACAAAATGTAAGTGTACTTTAAAAAAACCTAGTGGGTGAATTCCTGTGATAAATTTTACAAAGACGCTGGCTATATGTAAAGACTTGTCAATTGAGCATAAATATCTGATTCGCTTCTCTTTGGTACTTTAAAAATGTAAAAGGCTATATCCTGTCTGGGTTTTGCCTAAGCGGTGTCAATGCAAATTCCACACACAGATCAATGGACCAAACTGCATAAATGAACAAAACTGAGATACCAACAAAAGTCCTGATCTTTGAAGTGCTAAGCAACTCCTGAAAGATGCCGAATGCTTTCCACACTCAGTTAAGTCAACGGGGTATGCTGCTGCTCAGTACCTTAAAGGTTTAGCCCTAAAAGTACATGTCGTGTTTTTCTCCTAGAACAAATCTTAAAA
>CM020042.1:6400000-6450000 GCA_009769605.1 Bucorvus abyssinicus | reverse complement strand
ATTAGGCTGTCTGAAGTTTTATCACCAGCGCAGCAGCAATAAGTGCTGGCCCAGAAAGACTTCTGCTCCTCTGCAACTCCCGCGGTTGGCGCCTGTGAAGGCGGGGGTCGTTTGGAGGTCAGTGCCAGCTGGGGGCCGAGCGGGGACACCCTGTGCAAGGCCACTGCCCGCCCGAAACTCAGGCACCTTTCAACTCCTCAGAAACCCCCAGTCGCAGGTACATGTGGTTAATATTAGGCCCAAAATAACCTTTTTTTTTTTTTTTTTATCTCAAACCGGGGCACTTGCCGAGGCTTTGGAGCGCTGGTAAAGGCAGTTAGTTGACTGCGGAGCCTGGATTTAATTTTGCTGGTAATCCAAAAATAAGTGCTTGCATATTTCTTATTAGCTTAATGCGCAGCGATCCACATCGGCGCAAGCTAAGCCAAATTAATTTTCCTGAAATAATTTTAAAACTTGCCTATTCACAGAATTTCTTTCAAAACAGGGCAATTTTCTATCACTCAGGAGCCACGCTTGTTTTTGTCTCCCCTCTTTGTGTTTGAGAACACTTCGGAGCCTTTGCGCAGGTTTTGTGTGCTATTTCACAGCTCAGGCTTTGGGCTGGTGACCCTTAAGGAGTGCTAATGAACTCGAATACTAGTGTTTAATCCTCTTCAGAAATACTAACATGCCCATCATCCAAAACAGCCTGCAATAATTGCCGTTGGGCCCGATCCAACGCCTAGCGAAGTCTTTCAGTCAGTTAACTGCAAACTAAGTTCATCTGCTCATTTAGTAAATTGCTAGCCTTTATATAGCATCAACTCTGCAAGGCCTTTTGTCGCGCTTCCCTCCCTCCCTCCCTCCCTCCCGCCTCCCAGTTAAATTCCTCCGCAGATAATAAAAGACAGTGGCACACCTTCGATTGCATCTTCCGTAATCACAGTCGTGGAAATTTCATTAGACAGATGCATAAATGCTACAAGGAACACTAAGGGGCTCTTTTGCATCTCTCTGTTTACATCCAAAAGATATTCTTTATTCTTTAGGAAAAGTATAATTCAGTTGTCAGAAATGTCATCCTGCCTCAGAACTCGTCATGACTTCAGGTATTGAAATAAAAACTCAGACACAGTCGATGTACTTGTTTATTCCCTTCTGACTGCGGCACACTGAAGACATCTCCTGCCCCAGTGCTGTGATTTCGCGGCATGTTTCCATCCTCAAAGACAAAGGTCCCTGATAGGACTTAATTTGCTGAGCTACTTTCCAGTAACGTTACCGCGCTGACCAAATGGAGCCTGACCTGAACCTCCTCCATCCAGCGTGCCTTTTATCAGCTAAAGTTAAGGCCAATAGAGATTAACAGGAAAGCCTGATAAGACTGTTTTCTCTTCTCCTATGAGCTTCTAATGGTGTATACAGATGGCATGGTTTTAAGGAATGGAATGAATGCTTATTTAGACCTGCAAAAAATCACAGACAACGGAAACACCCCCACACACGCACACACTTTCCGTCTTACTAACCCCTTTTCTTCAATCAGGCCACTCTTCAGGGAAACCAAATTGCTTTTTCGTTTTTTATTTAAGCCCCAACCACTTTTATTATTTACATCTGGTGGTCCCCTTATTTATGTCCCTCTCCACTTCCCTGCACACACACCCCGGCTCACAGGGCTGCGAAGCATTATGGGCCTTGGCTCTCAGCGGGAGAACTCGACACTGTCTTCAAACAAATAATTAAGGGGAAGGTTAAAGGTTCACCCAGAGGTCATATCTTTGGATACTCCTCAGAAAGTTTACATTAGTAAGAAATGGGTGCCCTCTGAAGTGTTCTTTCAATGGGCTCGCACAACAAGGCAGAGCATTAAGAAAATTCTAAGTCCTGAAGGGTTTCAGGTGACAACTTCTTTACTTCTGTGAGCGCACAGATTGGGATACTCCACTCCGGCGCTCCAGCCGTACATATTCGACAGCCACCACAGAGTAAGCCTAAGCCTTTTGGGATGGGTGTGGAAAACCCAATCTTGCCCAGCCGTTCACTCCCAAAAAGTTAATAAAATAATAAGTTTGCCCTTATTTCATTCGGCTGATGTGAATAAAGCCAGCCTTTCACTGCAAACTCCATGCAGAGGCAAGGCACTAGTGTTTTGGAGTTAAAGCGCTAATAGTGAGTCTCCCAGTCTGTTTTCCTACAGGAAAAAAAAATAGCTATAAAAATGATCACATTTGTCCAGTGAAACTTGTAAAAAATAGTGCTTGGGTTTGATTTCTGATTCTAGTATTTCTCCATTTTTCTTTTGCACATGTGCATAACTGCAGGTGCAAATAACGTCCTCTAGACCAGCAACACTTTGTCTGAAGAGAAGATACGATGTCACCTACTTAGAAAGACATAGGAGCACAGAGGCTTCAGACATCCAGATAATTTTGAAATTCCATTTCTACCGCTCCCCTGAAAAATCCTGTCCATAAACAGCATCAGTTATACCCACCCATGGGTATGTCTGACAAATTACATATGAAATTACTCATATTTTCAAAATTGCAGGTGCAAAATGGACATACATTTCAGGTGAAGCTAAAAACCAGACGCCAGTTTCATTAGCAGTTGCTACATCATGTAATGCATTGGCACAACTGGTAGATGAGGGCACAGAATGCAGTGTTTGTGGATTATTATTTATTCTTTATACAGCCTTACTAATATGCACAGTGCATAACAGAGACGTAGGAAACATAGTCCCCGCCCTAGTCTTTACCTTTCTGAGGGCTTTTTTTGAATCCCTCAGGGAGTCATCTCCAGGGCCAAAGCAAAACACAGACTTTTGCTCAGTGCTTCACTTTGTGTGTTGCAGAAACACTGCGATGTTATTTTGGCACAAATGTCTTCAAAAGGCATTAAGAGACAGGTGAAAAAAGAGAATACCAATGCCACTATTTCCAGCATTATTTGGAACCCTATAAAAGAGGAATCCACAGCTCTGCTCCTGAAACTAATTGCCTGTCTTGTTCGTACCCTTCACCCAGAGGCCAAAGATTGAATGGCCTGAAAAGATGAGTAAAACCTATGAGGAAGACATGGATTTCTTTGTTACTGCCCTGCTAATAGTAATTCCTATTATTCAGATGACAGCAGCAGTTAGAGGACCCACTGAAGCTCAGTCTTACTCCACCCCACGCTGCACAAGCACACCATCCAAGAGAACTCAGGGTCTGAACAGATTTCCAGGCAAAGCCTGGGGGAGAGGAGAGACGCCTTCTCCCTGTTTGCAGAGGGGAACCGAGACAGAAGGAGATTAAGTGACAAGGCCAAAGTCATACAAGAGATCTTTGGCAGAGCCACACACCCAACATAGATTTCCTCAGTCCTCTCTCAGCGCTCCTACAATCTGCTATCCATATGCTATCTTTCCTTTGTTCCCCAGCTTAGCAGTCAGGCACACTGGCAGGGGACTGCACAGAGAGCTCACATTGCCACTGTTTGTGCCTTACCTGCTGCGTAGATAAAGAGGGGTCATCAGCCTCCAGGGCTGTGAGGCGATACCTTCACAAACTCTACATTCATATGGTGCTTGGTCCTCATTCCAGAATGATAAATGAGGTATGTAATGTTGAGAAATACATGTCATTGACATAGTACGTTTAATGAAAATCTCACTTCCAGCATTTTGCAAATGACAGATTACCAACCTCGCTTATTCAAACAATAGCCTTTGAATCGAAAGAAGGCTTTTTTCACCTTGTATTTTTATTTAATTTCTATCTAAAGCAGTCACATACATTTCTTATAGCCGGAGTCTGTCTTTTTCATACAAGTAGTTCCCATAACTTTTGTGGAACACTTTATGAAAGCACAATGAACAAGATTTGGCTCAAAATGCACAACAATATGGACTTTCAAAAGAACATATTTCATTTTTGTCTGCTTCCAGCAAAAGCCAGTAGAACAGTAAAGGTATACTAAGGAATATGCAATGTAGTCTGGTGATTTGGTAGCCCTAGTCCTAATTGGTTCCTACTATTTCTAATTAGCATGACAATATAATCTAAATATATGCATTTAATTGCATCTCTTCAAATAGAGCCTTGGATTTCTTTGTCCAAAATAAACACGTACTCTGTATTTTACAGGAAGTCCTATAATTAATCTTCTTTATATATTTATCGTATTTTATCTCAAGTCATATCAAATGATGTTAAATTCACATTTACATAATACTTTTTATTTTTATAATAAATAATGTTCAGATAAAATCACAGAGAGAAATTTCTGCAAAGTGCAAAAGAGATAACCAGCAAATAGAGATCTCTTCGTCTGCTTGCTCATGTCTGGCACATTCAAAAATAATTTTGTTGTTGTTTCCACTGTCTTCTTTATACATACTGAACATGCATTTCAAAACACACACTCCGTAACTGAATCTGAATCTTAGTTCTTGAAATGAACTGTTAGTGTCTGTTCACAGGAACACGATGTTCAGGACGATGAAGTACGTCAAAGCTTCGGAAACTACAATTCGCCCCCAACGAGGGGTCTAATCTGAACTCAAGCAAAGAGTGGTATTTATCTCCAGTCACTTGTCTGTATGTCTAATATCTTCTGTGAGATGAACTGGTACAAAACGGAACCAGCCCCCCCACAGCAGAGTAGATTGCTCCTTCCGAGAAACTGAGGAACAACATGAAGCCACCACATGCAACTCAAAACTCTTCAGTATCAGTCTTCAATTTGGATTTCTGCTTAAAATACCCATCTCAAAAAATGAGGTGTTAAAATATTGCATTTATTTAACAAACAAGCCACTACATAAATGGGTTCTCAATTCTTTATGTGAAAAACTGAGTAATAAACAAATTTATGAGACAAATTCACAGTTAGTTCTTTGAAAGGATTAATGACAAGGAAAATTTTGACTCGGGTTAGATTTTAGCCCAAGAAGACACTTCTGCTCTTTTGCTTGAAAGGAACAGAGATGCTGAAAAAATATTGTCACAGGCTTACTCATGGAAATACTGAAAATAAAAGCAACAACAAAACCAACAATGATGTAGGGTTAAAATTGTTTATTTTCTGTCATCTGAATATAAAGCCTAATTTTCAAAACATTAGGTCCCCAGAGGAACAATCTAACAAGATTTTTCAATAACCTACCAAATCTAGATGAAAAGCTTGGCTCTCATTAAAACCGAGGTAAATGGGAGCTGAGCTTGATGGATAAATGGGGTTTAAGCACCTGCCTCAATGTTTTGCTGAGTAAGAGCCTAAGAATGCATTCTGAAAAAATAATCCAAATGTTTTCACCTCGGATGGGAAAATAAATCTTTGCCTAAATGATATTTCAGTATTTGGACTATGAACACATCAGTGTTTAGCTCAAGAATATATACTACACTGATCCCTTGTTGCCCAAGAATGCCCTAATTTGGAAGGGAAAGTAACCAATGAAATATTATATCTAAGTCACAAAAAATGTTTTCATAAGTAACCTAGAAAATTACTTCTTTCCCAGGCTGGAAGAATAATTTCAGGAGTCCTGAGCAGATCAGAGCAGTCTGAAAGATTGCATTAGAAAAGACTAATTTGCAGAAACCCTTTTATCAAGACACACTCCTCATGCCTTTACAGCAGTCTTTGTCTATCACCCAAACTTTTATCTGAGCATTATTTAACTTCTCCCTCCAACAGGTATTCTAAACTGACAGAATCAGGTTCTGTATGTGTGTGTACAGAAACAGTTGAAAAAGCCCTTGTTTATGCTTCACTGAATCTATGCCGCACCTGGTTACCAACTCTTATTTGCAGCATTCCTTATAGGAAATTAAAAAAGCTGAGTTAGTCACCTGGAAATGAGCCATCTAAATAAGGCTTCCCTAAGTCATGAATATTTAGAAATGGAGTCACACGATTGGGTTTGAGAGGCAGAGGGAGGGACAGGCAGGTTTATTCCCTGACAAAACTTCACATAGTTTTGGACTGTCTCGTTAGAGAAGGAGGGGTATGGGCTGTTTGAACTGACTTAAGCTAATTTAGACATCTCACATCTGTCAAAGGTGTGATTCAGAGGACTTAAGTCAGCATCCACGTTTTGTGGAGAGAAGGCTCCAGAAGATGACAAAGAGCAGCTAAGCTGGGCGCCTGAGGCAGCCCGAGGCAGGCGCTAACCATCCCAAAGACCTCTGCCACATCTTGTATGTTTATGTTGGAGCTCCTAAAAATACGTTATGCCTCTCAGAGCTGCCAATTGTTGGAAATAATGGATTTGCCTGTCCCACCACTGTGAGACTGCCCTAAAAAATTGGAAATTTAAACAGTGCGCTTCTCGGTGTTTACTTTGTGAGTTTTTCAGCCATTGCGCCACATTTTTAAACTACTCTTCTCAGCCACAAAGTCTAGAAAATCACTTGAAAAGGTTCTCACGCAACCATTGTCTCCTGGAGCTGGGACCTCGAGTTGACATGACATAACTTGAGCCTTGTGATAAAATCATGAGAATTGGCAAGACATGCATTTATTCACCTCAGAGAAAATCCGACTCGTTAAACATGTAACTCTCGGTTACCTGGTTACCCCTCGGCAGCGTGGGGAAATGATTTGGCTCTGCCAAGGAAGGACCCGGTGCCTGTCATGGGGAGCACCTGCACCGCGGCCCTGCCTTCGCCCCTGGGGCAGGGGCCCTTGCGCAGGAGACGGCCCCAGTCACTCCCTGGTGCTCCCATGAACCTGGAGGCCCCACGACCACCTGGCTCCCCCGCAGGCCTGCGTGCCGCTGCTTCCATCGGCCTCGCCACCGGCCCGGGGCCGTGAGGGCCCAGCGCCAAGGCCGCAGCCAGCCCGCGCCTGGGGCCGGTGCGTGGTAACGCGGGCAACAGCGGGGCTGCCGCTCCCTGCTGCCGCGGAACTGGGCTCGCCCCAGGTTTCAGCCTCCGGTGGCCTCAGGTGAGGCCTCCCGCTGTGCAGCTGGGCGCCATGAGGTGGGGCCAGAGCGCCGCTGCCGGGCCGGGGCCGGCGGTGCCGCTGCCCCAGGGGCACGGCTGCCTCCTCCGCGCCCGCGGAGCCGGGCAGCGCCATGGTCGCGCTCTGGGCGTGCTTGGTGTGAATGCGGCGATCGCGCTGTCCTGGGCAGCAAGCACCGGTGAACCCCGCCGCGAAGGAGGGCGGTGGGAGGGAGGTACGTGTGTTTGCCTGTCTGCTGGCGAGAAGGTGGTGAGGAGTTCCCGCTCCGCGCCCGCAGGTGCCACGGGGTGGGCACGGCTTGTCTCACCCGCTCTCGGGAAACCTGGCCTTAAGCGGGAAGGGATCATCCCGTGTTCCCCCTGGGTTTCTGGCGGGCAACAAGCGCCTTTCCGTGCCTGCAGTTGCAGCCGAAGCCGCGTAGCGCACACCGGCGGTGGCTGTTACCCTTTCACGAGTGCCATCAGATTATTCATATACGGTTATTTATCATGCACCGTAAAAATGATCTTTTGAAGATACTTGAAAGGAAGGGAGGAGACAAACAGACACACTTCCTTAGCTATTCATATCTTACAGATAAAATGCAAAGTCAATAGACATAAGCTGTAGTATATAATCTCATCCCGTTCTTGATTTATTGCATATGAGAATCAACTAGAAACTGAATCACTTTGAAATTTTTACTACTGACATTAAAATTCCAGGTTTGTATATGTACGTCTTGTGGAGATGCTAAATACAATTTCAGCTAATCTGGCATGTGCTTTGATTTGCTGGCACTTAGACATCCGCGTTAAAGGTAGATAACAGATCTCCTATAAAATCTTAAGTAACTCATGCGTTTAAAGATGTGTTAATTTATCATCTTAAACTCGGAGGAAAAGATTTTCAAAACTAATGAGGGACCAACAGTCTTGAAAACACAATCAGTTTATCTAGCTTCTTATACAGGAGTTGAGCAGCTTCATTTTAAGTACTTTTTTTTTTTTTTAAGTGTGGTTTTATAACAATATTGTATTGAAGTATTTTACGCATCTTTTTAACTATTTTGTATTAGATTTTTTCACCAATTCTAAATTGACCTGAAAAGGAGAGTTGTCAACAAATTTAACGTCTGTTTACCTTCCCTGATCAAATTAGATTAAGGCATTAATTTTCCTTCTTAATTTTCCCTGGAAACTACCTAAGTAGCAACTTGCCAAAAATGCATAAAGGTGTTTAGCAATTATGTACTGGGTATGTTTGAAGAGATCAAGGTGCGCTCACATGTCCTGTGCTATGGATATCTCTGATTAGCTTGTCATCTACTCTGAAGAAGATGTAGCCCAACTCTCCTATACTATGTAACAGGCCAGCTGTTAGCTGTCTGTCAAGCACCTAAAGTGGACAAGTAGTCCAGGAGCAAAAATGTCACTCCTTTGATCTGGCAAGGAGCAGCTGCTGATTTATAGAGTAGGACTTTGTTCTTCCGTTCTATTTTACTTTCTTTCCTAAGGCAGAACCACAAAATCCAGCAGAAAAAAAAAAAAAGTGCCGTTCTCTGCAACATCAACAAGCTCTGACAACTGCAACAGGGTTTTTCTTGGCCCTAACAAAGCTCTCAGGCATCTCCTTTGACGCTCACCTTTTTTTTTTTTTCCCCCTTCTTCTTTTTGCAATGCGGTAGTTATTGTTTAATTCAGCTTCTGTAAATGGAATGGACTGTGGCCAGCAAGCCTGGGGCATAAACACACCTGTATGAAAGAAGCCTTATTGTAGCAACCATCTACAACCAACCTGCACATGCACTACCAGTTCGTGAGTTCAGAAGGAATGTTCCATTTTCCCTGACAGCACATTTTGCCTTAAGTTAACAATTTTTTTGTACCCACTGTCCTGTCTTGACCACGAAGCTTGTACACTTTTTCATTGTTATTAAAATCTGAAGGAAAAAGAAAAATATGTATTTTTCTACCTGTCAACCAGTGGACCTCAGGAAATTGAATCTGAAGAGCCCACTTTAAAAAAAAAACACAGCCAAAATATATTTATAGAAACACACTGCTGAAAGTTTGAAAACTACTGATCCTAAAGATGCCTGTTCTGTTTCAGAGACAGTGATGCAGTCACAGCCACCTCCAGCTTATACTGTTACAGATTCTTCTCCAAAAAAGCATTTTGCAAAACAAGTACTCAGTAAGAAACAGCATTTGATGCAACCAACCAGACCGCGGCACTGCCGGCCCAGAGTCAATGTTCTGTTCAGTTCGCTTAGACTCAGAAGGTGCTGAGCAGATTCTGTGAGGTGATGGGTCACTACACGGGCTGTTAAACTCTGGCCTCACCCATTGGAATAGCGAAGGAGGGTTTATCTATTTTCTTTCTGATCTGTTTTCAAGTTTATTGGCTAAAAAAAACAAACCCAAAGGCCACAAGAGAAAGCCGCAGTATAATGCAGGAGAGGAGAGTCTTGAGTGGTTACGAATGGGGAAGGGAACCACACAGCAAGCTGTGTATTTGACCCTGGTACGTGTCTACACACATGCTGTGTTCACACTTCTTTATACTGTAACTTTAAAAACAGACAAAAAGGACTACAAAAAAGAGATGGGAAGAGGTGAGGGTGGTGGGGGCGACATCATGACTACAAGATCTTTTGCATATATGTTAGCTGGTGAAAATAAATAAGAACTATTACAGCCGGGGCCCTAAGGGAGGCAGGAAAATGATGATGTACAGGATAGTATAAAATGATATATTAAAAACTGTGCTGTCAGTGGAACAATAGAATATTAAGCAAAAGTCCATAATAATTGGCAGATATTTAGCTGTAGACATCTTTCTCTGGTTGGTGGGTACTAAAGTATACGTGAGAGGAAAGAGAACTAGTTAGGCAATTAGAAGTAATGGGCATAAATAATACACTATGTATAAATACACCCCCCACCCCTCCCATGTTATAGCTCTTACCCAGATACATCTAATCACCTCTCAGTAAGTCATACCTACATGCTGGTATCCCTTGTGTTTTGCTCTTTGCACTGTCTGGTTACTGGAGATTCTGCTTATGTAAATCTTCTTGCTCTCTGTAGATGCAGAACCATGTTCATTTTTTCACTAAAATCATTCCACTACCAGTGGCAAGACTTTATCAAACCGGAAGGTCTAATGACTTAGTATTAAAGATGTGTCAATACCACAACCACCACGAGACTGCAGCCTGCCACATTATGGAATACGTGTCCACAGTCGCTGAAGATATTAGCAGTGCAAATGTGGGACAGCAATATTATTTAAGTGTGCTAAAATGAAGAGGTAGTTATTCAGATCTTCCCAGTGTCAAACTGGTGAAGATTTACTCTGTCTCATCCCATGTTGTGTTCTCTGTATCCCAGAGGAATTGGGGGAGAATGCTCTAAAAACATTTTTGAGTTTATTGGTATATGAATGTGTTTCATGTATCCTTGTGTCTTGGTTATTGTAGGCAAAATGGTTTGGAATCATAGAATGGAAAAATTAAAAAGCCTCCATGGAGTTGTTTCCTCTGCCTTTCACTCCATATCCCAGGCTTCCATACTTTCTGACCAGTGCTTCATCTCCCCCAGGGCTCAGCTCTTGCTCCCCAGCCTACCTTGCTGGCTCACCAGAGATAATTGCAAAATACAGCTGTCAAATCAGTGATAAAGCTTGCTGGTGCTCTGCAAGGGTCCGAGATGGCCAGATAATGCTATGATTGAGAACGTATATCTGAATGGTACATAATTTCTTTTCTCTCTGCTGTTTTCATTCTTCTGAACAAGCTAAGGACTGATACCAGGAAGGTTTGTGCTTTCTGAAGCACTTGGAAGGGTGGGTTCCCCTGACTGCAGTACTCAGCAGCCTTACGGGCAGTGCAGAGCGTTGGAGGAGCCTGTGAGTCACGTTTCTTCTGGAGGACCAGGAGTCACGTTTCAGTTGTTGTTGGCTTCCCCAGCTAAAGAGGGGGCTATTCATGTATTTTCAGTTAAAGGGCAGGTAGCTGGAGAAGTCTCTCCTAATGTAGTCACTGCTACTTAAACATTTCCTGTGAAAATTAAACCATACCACAAAAAGAAACTTGAACCTAAGTACATATTTCTGCAGTGAAAACTGGCCAGTTCTGTATGTGTTCCACTATCCCGTATTTTGCATACAATTGAGATATCTATTATGAAATGAAACCCAGTCTGTATCACCTATCTCATATTTATCTTTCTTTATGAAGCAGTTTGGAAACTCTGTGTGTGATCTTACATAATTTTAATAACTGGTTGCTGATGGATTTCAATATTAATTCTGACTGTTCTGACTGGTAGGGTGTTGAGGCTTAATTTTCAGAATTTCACTAATTGTTCCTGCACTGCGTGGGGGTGAAGGCATCTAAGAATATGTGTATAAACCTGCATTTGAGCCCACGAAACTGGTAATCGTAGGGCCGTATCCAACAATGCTGATCACTTCAGCCTGGCCTAGTAAAGCACTCAGATGTCTAAGAAAAATTTTCGAATTGACCAAGTCCTATTATTGAAATCATCATAGGCTCTATAAAGCTAATCCTAATGTTCAGTGAAATTTCGGGTTAGAAGGCAGTATTAGCAAAGGGATGTTGACACTAGTGCCTAAATTTTAGGTCATCTGCTTCCAAGGATATTCCTGTCTCTGGTTAGATGTTCCAGGAATCACCAGAAGGTGGACTTAGACACCTAACTACATTTTGTTGTAAAAAAAAAAAAAACAAACAAAAGCCCTCACTTAACACTGAAGGTGTCTAGGCATTCTTAGGCATGTAGAGTTCTACTTTTTAACGCCCTATCCCATTATCATTTTTCCTGCCGTGTATATGCATATCCTAACATGCTCTATCTCTGAGTTAGAGGAAGACACTTATGTCCAGTCAGGATTCCTATGGATCTTTTTAGTGAGACAAACATCTTAGGACAGATCTATTCTTATAACAACACAGATAAAGATCTCTTTCCTTTATAGCTGACACCATAATTATTTGACTATTTGGAATGAAGGAGATCAAGTTTTGCCTCCCCATCCTGCTTGATTTGGAACAAAGACTTGAGTATAGGTCTGTCGCATCCTAAAAGAATATCTGAATCACCCGGGTATTCAGTACAGTGAACAAAGCCCTTTCAGTTCTCATTCTGAAGATGTTCCACCTGAAGTAAGTAATTATATGGTCATAATTAACCAGCACTTAACTCTCACACATCTGAAGTTGGAGCCCTAACCAAGAGGCTGTACAGTCAAGCCCTTGTTCTTATTTAATTTTGTTCTACTGACTAGTCGTTACATACACAACAGAACTGGCAGTTGGGAGAACAAGAAAGGCAAGATAGTGAAGAATAGTAAAGATAGAGCATTATGTTCAATAGCCCATTGATTGGGAAACTCAACTCACTTGGAACAGTTAAGACATTGATTTAAATCAAGACGAAGAGAAGACTTGCAAACATATATCCTATTTAACAAGTGAATTTTCTAGCCAATGACCCATTGAGTATAGCACTCCCTCTACCCCATTTGCATCTTTTGTGTAAAGCTTGGTATGGCTGATGCATGACAAGAACTTTGGCTGGAGTTGGGCCCTGGGGAGATACACTGAGGCAAGGCTGATTTTATGTTGAAAGTTGTGTGTCACCCTGGAACACATTACCATCTATTTATCACCATATACCTATTTGTGTTCCTCCTCCTCTGTCCACGAGGTCTTTTCCATGGGCAGGGCAATATCTCACTTTTCAGTACCGCTAGGGTTACAGTTCCAAGTTCCTCAATTATATCCCATTCTAAGCAGTTCTGTGTATGCTCACCAATGGAAACAACCTAAAGATTTTAGGCATCTTGGGACTGGGCAGCAGCTAGGTGACAACGATGGAAAATTCAGTGATAGCTGAAGATAAAGATCAGCTAAAACTAAAGATTGCAGGGTTTGTGCGTGACACTCATATGCGACTCAAAGGATATATATATCTAACAGATACATATATATTTATTCATGAGGAAATGTTCTGTAAAATATGCCACACAGATCTTTTATTGTGGCTTCATTGGTTTCTAAGCCAATATAATAATACTTTCATAAGAAGTTCAAGCCAAGTTTTAGAACATCTTTAACCAACCTTTGAAGGAAACACAAAATTTAAGGTCAATAGAATCATTACATAAAACCAAAAAAGCCTGTGAAAAGAGAAAAAAATGCCCCAAATTCACAGACAGCATCTTCAAATGAAGTAGTTCAGCATTGTCTTTGTGTGCATAAGAATTTTAAAATAAATTTTATAAGAAATTAACTATAAATACAATAAAAACAGTGTTTTCATTCTAATCCATGGTCCAAATTGAAGAAAATACAGGAAGATAAATCAGCGGTTGGAAGAGGGGAAGTTAATCTTTGTTTTTCACTTTGGATTATTAATATCATCAACAGCATGTATACGTTCCTAGGAGCAATATAGATGTTTAATTTGATAGTGTAATATTTAACTATTTAGAGATCAAATATGCCTTTATACATGTAAACTCATAAACTTGCGTTCATGTAAAGCCGAATAATAAATGCAGCAAATGCAGACACCCATTCAGATGAACTAGTTTCCATTTCCTTCTCTTGATTCTTCCCCAGTTGTTATACTCAGTCTTTCCGATGTGACTGTACTATCATCCACAAAATTTTTAGCATCATTGTAATCATAAAAGATATACTTTATATCTTTATAAATCACATGAGGCTTAGCAGACCCTAGTAATGCCACATCTGCTTTAATCTGAGTACATTCTAGCCTAAGACAGCATAGCCTGTGGTGTCTCACCTCAGTTCTCAGAGACATTTCAGGAAACGCCTTAGCTCTGTGAGTCAGTGAAATAAATATAATCTAATATACTGGTCAACAGCCAAAGAAATATGTAGCACTCTAAATGAGTTTTGACAGAAGCCTGAGCTGAAAAATCCAGCTGTATTTTATGTATGTCCCTTAACCACCAATCAGCTCTGCTAAGATGAGTGGTCCAATTAATAATAGCTGCCTAATTTTTGATGCCAAATACATGTGTTCACAGTCAAAAAAATTCCTGTATCTAGAGGACCGTTATTCCTTTGGTCCAAGAGACTAGGGTCTACAGAACAACAAATACGAAAACATCATAATGTCAAATTCCATATCCTAATTCAAACTAAAAATCTCACAGTTCCATTTATCTCATTGTTAGGACAAATTTGATGCAAGGATGTGCCGCTGGATGCCTACACTTCAGATGGGAGCCTACACTTCAGGTGTACTAAATACAGGTAAAAAATTGCCAAGTGAAAATTTTTGTGGTCATGTTTTGCATACAAACCGAAAAAACCCCATTTAATCCTCCTGCCAAATTTATCCCGAGTGCTACCTAGATCATGCCCTGTTCTTCCAATATAGCGTAGTTCTATAATAACTGCTTAAGCATGCCATACAGTATTAATCTTCCTCATGAACTCAGTCCCAAACTAGTTTCCATGGAGAGAAATTAAGAGCTATGTACAGGCAAAGGAGAAAATACATGGCTAGCCAATAATACAGAAAGGCTCTTTAGACGGGAGCTATAGCAGAAAGGAAGGATTTTCCAACTGAGATGGCAGAACTGAGGAGAGGACAGCATTAGACATAGAGAGGAGAATATGAAAAAAAAAAGAGTAGGTTTTGACATTGTTTTAATAAAGACAATGTTGAAATTGATCCAGAAAAAGATGGTGGAAGGCTGCTGAAGTGCCTGAAGTAGTAGGTGATTTTGATGTGTGTGTGAGAAGGAAGCATCAGCATTTGGCACATTAGAGGGGGGATAAAGAACTGGGACTTGAGTCCTGGAAGAAGGGAACTACAATAGTCAAGGGGAGAAGAGATGAAGGCAGAAGCAAAAGAGATAACTTGTTGAAGTGGAAACAGGAAGAGAGGTAGGCACGGGAGATGAGAGAGAAAGAGCAACACTTGGAAGTGCATGTGGATTTTGGGCAGTGGGAATAAACATTTGAGGAGTCCTAGAAGAGTATAGAGGAGTAAGACCTGTATTTAAGAATGTCTGTGAGTAATGTTGCTTGGGGTTCACTGTCAGTGTTGTTCTCCAGGTTATAAACCCATCTATGTAAAATGATACTATCTAAAACACGAACTTCTTTTAAACAATGCTCGGTTTATTGTAGTAGGTTTTTAGCCAAGCAATCTCTGCAGTAGCTGCAGCTGTGGCTTGTTCCCTCTCATCAGTAATTTTAACTCTCTTATAGTCATTAGTGTGAAGCTTTTCACAGTTTTTTAAAATGAAAATACTTCCCAGTTATTGAGTTCTGTTTTGTTTGAATGGACTATGCATCCTTTAACGTCTAAACAATTTGCCCCGAGGATCATCACAACATAGCTACATTTTGGAATAGGCGATGTGAATACGGTTCTGATAAAGCTCTGCAATGTTTATTTAAAAAAAAAAAAAGGTAGCTCTGAACTGTTTATGATTATTTATAATCAGTATCTTTCTCCATAATATAGTCCAAAGACCCAAGTCCTGAAACATTACGCATCTGTGTGAGAGCGTGGTCGGTACATCTCACGAGCTGTTGAATCCTCATAGTTGTTTGTTGTGTGCAGAGCACCAAGTAGGCTTTTGCTTATGACTGCTCTGCCTACCCTATGATTTTCCGAAAGATCCCAGGATGAGGTTAGCAGAATAAAGAGCTTGATTTCTCTAAGCAACACTTATTCAGACTGACAGCACCCATTCATTTATTGGAGACTAAATATATATATATATATGTGCGTGTATATATATTTATAAAAACCTCAAAATGTTGGACTTACTGACTCCAGAAAGGGCAGCTACACTATCATCACCAGCAAGTGCATACAACCTGAGCTTGAGTAGGCCAATTTTAAGTTGGCCTACTTAAAATTACTATTTGCTATGAAGGATTGGCAAAGCAATTTATCAAATGATAGGAAAAAAGTAAGAGAAACCCCATTAAAAGCTTTTTCTTTTCTCTACACAAGAGTAAACAGAGCAGGACTGTTCGAGTTTGACCCACTTATTACCTTTGTACATTTGTCTTTATTAACATGTATTAAGTGATTAGATTTCCCTTAGAAGTAATTGTGCATTGTTAGATAATTGTATCATTGTGGCTTCTTATTGGGGAAAGGTATTTCATCCAAACACTTAAGACAGATAAAACTAGATGGCTGTATCTGTCTGTCCATCCATCTGTCCACTCAAGAAGCCTTTGGGCACTTTTAGAGAATTTAAAGCAGTGGTGCAAGTCATAAACAAAAGGGGCATTTTAAAAAATGAAAATACACTTAACTAAAGAGGTGTCAAGATTATTCTATTGTCAACATCTACGATATCCATGACACAGTGACGTTGTGTAGGCATTCCTATGGAATACTAGTTCTCAGAACCATAATGAGTTGCTATTAGAAAAAGCAGGGACATATTAATAGTATCCCCACAGAGTTATCTTCTGAATTATTTATACTTGCAACACTTCCATGTAATGGCAGTTTTAAACTCAAGCAAACAAAGCACACCACACAATAAAGAGAGGGGAAGAGAATTGTACAGAAACCTTTTCTGAATATATGTAGTTAGAAAGGCGAGTCAAACAAACTAATTAGATTTTGTTTCCTGCTCATATCCTCATGAGGTTTGCAATAGACAGTATCAAAGCTTTCTGGGGTTGTGTCACCTTGATAAAGGATTGAACGGCACGGCATCTGTTTTATCTCTCACATCTAAAATGTAAAGGAATGCAACTTTGTTTGTCTGGTGCAAGTTTGCTTATTGTCTTTGAAATTCCACAGTGGACCCTCCACAAAAAGCTTAGCTATCAGAAGGGTGCAAATAACCAGAGCCTCGTGTTGCTCTTATGTTCATCCCCTGGGCTACGGTGCGAGGTTGCTCAGGAACTGGGGAGGCAGTGGGAAAGATGGTTGTTTTCATACAAGCTTAGCATTGTGGATTACTTATTCTGCTTTCCACGCTTGCTTTGCTAATACACAGTGTAATGATTAACACTTCAGGACACAACAATTTATAGAGAAATTGAGATGGGATACCTTTTCTCTAAAAAAAAAGAAACTCCAGCTGAACTCAACTCTGAGTATGTAGCTAAATATTCTCAGCTTTTTGTCAGTCGCAATACAAACAGGTTTTAAAAGTATCCAGCTACTCTGAGTGCCTCTTTTTCTGAGCATTTGGACTAAGGTACCCAAAATAAACACACAATGAAAATCATGGCTTTCTTTTTAAGCAAAATGACCCTTACCTGTACTAAAAACTGTATTTGCTGTGTGCTACTTCGGTTGCACACCAGCACCCTCATTGATTGCTATGGAATTACATTAGTTTAAAATTGGAGTAACTGAGTAGTGGATCAGGTCCTGCAGTCAGACATATATTTTCCACTGGGTAATGGCTACTTATATATTTATGAATTTTAAAATGCTTTTCAATTCAACTAACATTGTTACTATGTGCAGGAAGTAAAGAAGTAAATTGCAACCAAGCTTTCAGGGGTTTATTCCCTTATGAAGCACTTGTATTGCTACTGTCAGGGGAGGGCAACTGTATAGTGCCCTCTACATAATGACACTCTTGAATATTCTTAATGACTCTGTGTCTGTGGTTTTAGGGACAGAGCTATTATCTGTTAAGTTTTACATTCCTAAATAATATGCCATCGTTTCTTTAACCCAGCTTCACGTAAAGTTTCAAGGAGGTTTAAAATACTTGCTACACAAATCTATCCTGTCCTGTAGAAACAGTGAGTACTCGCAGTGCAATAAACAGCTTTCAGGCAAATGTGTAACTCCAGTGTCAACTGGAGTTATGTGCAGAGACTCAGAGTAGAGATAGTATATAGCTCTCCGTTCTTGAACATGACAGTCATAATAAACCTTAACCTCGACATTACCTGCTTTCCTCAACCACAGCTAAAAATGCTACACACATTTATACCATCTAGCGAACCAGACATTAAAAGGAAACCACAGATCTATATCAATAGATTATCAGGAAGAGAAGTGTGAAGTGAATACTTGCTCATTGTAGTATCATGGTAGTTACAAAGAAGAAAGACCTAATATATCATCATCGTCATCCTTCAGCAAGAGTAGCAGACAATCTACCAATGGAGGACCCAGCAGCTACTAAAACAGACTGTAAACTGGATAGTGTAAACATGCAATGCAAAATCCTAGGGGACAGAAACTCAGACTCACCGTGGTGAACCTGGAAAGAGAGTGATGGACGCTTCTTTTCTTTGGTGACAATAGGAAGGACAGACTATAGACTGAAGTAGTGTTTGGGTTCGAGTGAATTGTGTCTGGTTTCTGAGTCTGTCACGTTGTTAACAATTGTTAACAATTAATAGTAGATGATGACTCTGATTATGAAAAGAAGCGAGAGGATATACGACTTGCTCTTTCAGAAGAAAGTAAGTAAAGAAAGAGTAGGAGTGAGTGGAGTTTAGAAATTACTCCTTTTCCACCCACACCTCCTTCAAGCCAGGGAAATAACCAGTGCTGAAATGATGGTAACCTGTAGCATAGTGGTCAGTAATGAGTACATATCACCGTAACGAGCAAGGGCAAAGTAGGAAACTCTGCTTTCGCTGTGCCTCAGAGACACATTCCATGCCATTCCCACAGTTTTACTAATAATCAAGCCCTTAGTCTACCTGATGCTCAGTTTCCTATCGGTTAATGATATTAATAGTAATTTCTTCCCTATCCCATCTCTCATTTTCCTTATGTTTTCCTGATACATTTTCCGTTGTTTTTGAGACAATTTGACGATGAAGGGCACAAAAATATCTGGATATTAATGTATCCTTGCCTCTACACTGCACGGGATTTACCTTCCTCTGATTGAAATTCTGATGCTGGCTGAGGGCCTGATTGTGCTAGCTACAATTACTAGGCTCTGGTTTACAATTTGTTCTGCAACTGTTATTCACATGTAACTTTTCAGAAGTCTTTCTAAGATTATTTTTTTAATGCGAGATAATTAGCTTGTTATTTAAGAATTCTAATCTCATATAAATGCTCAATCAAAACACGTATTTTCCTGTGAGCTAAAAATGCCTGGATTTCAGTTTTGATTCTCAAAAGAATGTTATTGTTCCTGTAGGACGTGCAATGGAACATAAAATAAGACTTTACCTCACCATTTGAATTGGATGAATTTTTTCTTCTTCTCTTTTTTCTTTGAGTGTTTAATTGATTATTGTTGACTAGAGTTTTTTTCCTTATCATCTTTATCTTTTTCTCCTGTAAATGTGGATTTACTGCTTTCAGAAAACCTACAAAAAGAATCTTGTCCTCATTCTGTGCTTTGCTATCATATATTTAATTTCTAAATAATAAAAAAAAAAAGTCATTTTCAATTTCAGGACCCATTCAGTTAGTAGTCTCTCTTAAGGGACTACCAAAGAGGATACCAATTAATTCTGACTGTATGAAGTGTATTCCAAGACCCTCCACCTCTCACAAGCCACAAAACAAATGGTAGTAATTGACTTCTGGCAAATACTGATATGAACTGGACTAGAACTCAGGGCTGAAATCGCAAATGCTTTGGTATATGAAATACTTCCTTATCCATAAGGTAAACACGGTACCAAAGTGGTAGACAGACAGATTACTATGTCCTCATGACTCTCTAGGTTAATGCCTCCCTCAGAAAAGGGGAAGGAAAGGGAAGGATTAAAAAAAAATCCCATTAAAGAATCTCTTTCCTTTATAGACAGCAGGAAGAAATCCAACCTGGGCAATCAGAAAGAAGAGAAAAAATCAGCCACTGAAAGTGGGAGGGCACCACGTGCAGAAAAGGAGGAACCTACTATCCTTCTGCAGTGTGCACAGAGAAGTGGGACACCTGAAGTGTTTGGTTGTTTTTAAAATACGTTTGTGTGCAAGCCCACATTTTGTATTGAGGAAGCATAATTTAAACCAGAGCACAGTAAAACGTGGTACCTTCACTATCTTGTTTGAATAGGAGTTATTAGAGCCCTTGATTTAAAAGAGAGAAGAATGTTGATGTCGACTTCAGAAACTGGCAGCAGGCAAAACAACTGTATTTATCTGCTTATGATGAGGAAATATGTAAGCTTCTGTGCATTTCGGTTCACCTCAGCTCTGTTTAGCTCTAATCCAGACCTATTTTCATGGATTTCTTTTAAATACGTTTCCTATTAAGCAAATAAACTTGAAATTCTTCATAACAGGTGGCTCTTATGAAAACAGATCCCCTCAGCTGTCTGATGAAGTGAACACCATGGAGGGGAATAGCAAAGTCAATCCACTTTGGCTTTCAGTGAGAGAAGCAATCTGCCAGAGGCCAACGAAAGAACAGGAGGTGGAAGTGAGATGAAGTGGCAGGATCCAGCTGTTTTCAGGGGCCTATCAGAGCAACAATATGTCTGATTTTCCCTAGTTTTGAACTATATAACATCTCTCAACATCTGCAAGATTTCTCTTCATTTACTTTGGGACAAGCAGGAGTGACATCAGATGATTATCTTTCAAAATTTTCTATCATATTTTACAGGATGTAAATTGCAGACCCAGTCATGGCCAGGCTGTGGAGGAAAGATATGAGTAGTAAACATAAATGTGTCCATTTTCTTTTTCCTATAAAGAACATTATTTTAGTTGTTTGAAGATTATAAGTAAACAAGTTGTTTAAAACAATCATTATTTAATTACCATGCCATTTTCCTTAACCTGGCAATTCATTGCAGAAGTGAAGCATGTATGCCAGAGCATGATTTATTTGACGCTGATGACGTTTTCTTGTTTTACACTGGCTGGAGACAAGAATCTTGGTGCCCTTTTCTGAGCATGCCAATGCATGCAAAGAGCACTGTGTTTCCACTGGTACAATTAATGTTTCAGGTAGCTCGCATCCCCTTAAATGACTGACCGTTTTGTGGAAGTAAGTTGCTATGCAAAGTCAGGGTCAGAGTAGACTATTAGGGACCAACCATCAAAAAAACATGGGTAGGGGCATAGCTGGAGGAGAGTCTGTGGGAATAAGTATTGTTTTCATGGTGGTATACCCTGCGTTACTACTGTTCCACAGTTAATTTAAATTGGTAAGTGGTAAAGTTACCAAAAACACGGGAGAAAATTCATATGCCCCAAATTTACTGGAGTATACAGTCACAAAAATCTGTGCCCTCAGGTCAGGGTACACGTTTTGTAGTATGGCTCACCAATGTCTTACTGTGATTTCACATGCTGATGAAGAGTATTAAGGACTGCAACACCTCTGTGGTGTCCCAGGTGCTACTGCAGGCATCTGCAGTCATCTGCTATTCCTTCTCTCCATGTCATGACGCAAAGAAAGGAGGAGATGAACAGAAATTGCTGCAGTCCTTCAACCTGGCAACGAAGGTCCTTTCCTTCCTAGTTTTCAGGAAATTCTGCCATCTCTAAGGATCGTCCTGCAAATGCTGTTTGACTAAGTTATTACAAGTGCTCTCTGAGGACTGATTCAAAATTCAAAATTGAAATCTGTGGAAAAACTCCAACTCCCTTCCAACAGGCTTTGAAACAGGAAAGTGGACAATCTGAAGGAGAGACGAAAGGAATGAAACCACTTTGAAAATCTGCCAACCCCCAACCACTGCCTCGCTTACATTACCTACATAGTGCCCCAATGTGGCTTTCCACGAAAAGTCAGAGAATAAAGCAGCAAAGCGCATTTATATTTAGGAGAAAAATGTGGGGGGGTTGTTATTTTTATGCTTTTCTGACTAACATATTTTAATGCTATTTTTATGTATTTTTATCTTGTTCTATAATATATCATCATATAACACAAAAATATATTAGTATGAGATTCCAAAAAACAGCTTTTGCCGTTTTTCGCCAGTTTACCGTTATCACTTCAGTGTTTAATTACTTAATGTTTTAACACCTCTGTGGAAGCACACAACTCCATCGCAGTGTTACAGTCTGGTAACTGGACACTGTTCTCGTGGTGCATCCAGTTGCTGACTTCACTGCTGATACTTACTGTCCGAAGGGTTGTGTAGACTGTTATAATCTTGTCAGGTGACTGAAGAATTTAGGGAAAAGATTTCCAAAGGTATCCATGTACTTAAACCAGACATGTGCTTTGTGGTATTTATAAGAGCATGTGAGGGCCTTTTGAAATCGACCCACTATTACATGGGTGCTGTCTACAGTGAGCTTTGCATCTCAGTTGGATCTTCTGGGAGTATTATGACCAATAAGTCTACAAATTAGTTGTCCTGGGCTAGTTCTCAGAAAAAAGAAACCCAGAAATTTCTAAGTAAAGTTGTATGAAATATTTGCAGTGAACGTAGTCACATAAAACTAATATAATACTGGCTTTCAACAGAAAAAATAAACCTCAGCTGAGCTTCATAGAGTGATTTTGGACTCGTCTTTAACTTTGCATTGCCATCATGTCACATTACAAAACTGAGGGAAATGGTATAGCCAAACTGATGCTCAAACCACAGCACTGCTTCTGGTTTTCTCTTTAGTTTTTGGAGAGAAACAAAATTTTACATTTAAGTGGGAATTTTGACATGTAAAAATAAACATTAAGTCGCGTGGCTGAGGAATAAAGCTCCTCCTCAGAACAGCTTTTATGCAAACACGACCCTCCAGAACCTTGATGTGCCAAAGACTGTTGAGACTTGCTCTCCCTGATTTAGCAGTTTACTTAAGCGTGTGCCTGTCTATAAGCACATGGATAACTTCATTAACATGACTGAGAGTCAGGCAGGTGCTATGACAGCCTAATGGAGTTAGGCCTCATCTGAAGAATGGGCTCTCAGAGTGTTTGTTCCTGAACAAGTCAGCCAACAGTCACCTTTTTTTTTTTTTTTCACAGATAAAACTATTTTTTCCTTCGTATCGGTGGACTTTGATTAAACTTAGCAATGGGATATTCAGCAAGAGTGAAAATTTTTGGTTCTAAATAAAATTATTTTATCTCATTATTATTAAGCCTATAGTCATTCATCACAAATTTTTTTTAAAAAATGGTAAACGAATGATTCACCTCAGGAAAAACACCCAAGGTATCTGTTGGGAAGACGGCCTCTGCTTTTCATCCAGGAAGAGTGTAAAGTCTGAGAAATGAGGAATCAGAAATAAAACTAAATGTACAAGAAGCAACTGAGAAAAGGCCTTATCTGGAACCGAATGACTGGCTTTTTCCTGAGTAATGAGACCTTCAAAGGATCAGCAGCACTCATCTTTCCCTCCAGAAAACAGTATTGTTTTCTTGTTTAGAGATGATTTCTGAAGTACTGTGCCGGCATTTTTCTCCTCCTTTTATAGATCCCATTGACTAAACTACTGGGCTTTAGTACGCACTGAAAAGTTAAAGCTGGGAGAAAGAAAGGCATCATGGAAAAAATGAATGCTCAGACCTCACCACGTTCAAGACCTTCACAACAGAGTACAGTGTTGAGGAAGTTCCTCATGGTTGTAAAGTTAATAGAAAAATCCTGATTTCTGTTAAAATATATGAACTAGAAAGAGCCCCAGTGTCTTCCAAAGCTGGTGTATAAAAAACCCTTCGAAATGCAATGTTTTGAAAACTGCAATGAAAAATGAATTGTTAATAAGGCTTGCCTCAGTGATAGTCTTGACCAAGAGGAGATTTCTACTATGCAAGTGCAATATGGAATTTTGACTCGAGGAACTGTGTGGACTCTGTTTTACATCAGTCACTGAATTTAGATAAGGGGTGCAGAAGAAAAAGAAGGAAATGATGGAGCCAGTAGAAATTAAAGAATGACTGCAAGCTATGTAAGGCACCAAGAACATTCTAGACTGTAATTTCCCTGATTCTGCATAAATGCTTTTCTATGATGATCCAATTTTTTTCATAATTTTCTGCTTCCATTGGTAGTTTTTGAGGTGAAACATATAATTTTCTTGTTTCTGCCGTCTTTAAATTAACTCTTACTCAGCAGAAGTTTAACATCAACCTCTTACAATTGTATTGGTTTTAAGTGGTTAAGAATAAAAGCACATAAAAGTACAAGCTAAATCTTCTAATTTCACCCAGTGCTCAGTTTCACCTGGAAATTATTCTTTCATCATTGGTAACATAGAAATAATGAGCTCACTATTCCAATTTTATCCTCCAAATAACAAAAAAAAAGAAGACAGCTGAGTTTTCCGACAGCTCTAGAAAGATCTGTCACTCGGGATCATTCACTTTTGTGTACTAGTCACTAGACATGATGCCTCTTTGAAAAGTCTGACTCGGGAAGACTTTTACCAAGCCAGCATTCCTGATTCTTCATTGACCCACATCTTGGGTACATACACCACTTGATACAAAGCGAGTATAAAATACTCCTGTCATACTACTTGTTTAATAGGTGTTGTGGGCTTTTGGGACCATTGAGTGGGGAGGTGATCACACAAGGTGCAGGACATTCAAGAATCAACTTTACTCACATCTTTCTAAGCAGAAGGATTTTACCAAAGCATGTGCTCTTTAGGGATCCTATGTTCTTCCTCTTCAATTATTTTTGAGGCTAAGTGGTAGGAAAAGCTAATTGTATCTTTACTTTTCCATTGGGCCTTATTTTCTCTTGATGTAAATCTCTTTGATTTAGCTCTGCTGGTTACTATTATAATATTATTTTTTTCTATTGGGTAACATGTCTCAGTGTCCTGGAAAACACCTATCATAGCACTATCCTCCCAGGGTACCTGAGTTTGGGCACCTGAGTGATAGTAACTGAATTGAGGCTACAAAGGCGGCTGTTTTGGAGCACTTGTTCCCCAATGGAGGGGCAACAACTCTTTAAGAAATTATTGACGTTGTGTTCCTTCACACCACATCCCAAAGTATTGGCTAACTAACAATTTAGGAAACCAAGTTACCAGATTTCCTTATTACACAACATTTCTCCAACCAGCAGCACCCCTTGAATTCATGCAGTCCCGTGTGAGCAGGTTTTGAAACTTCTGGAAGTTCACACGCTGCAGTAGGCTTGAACTTCATTTCAGAGGAGTGAAAGTGCGTTTGCCACCATATTGTGAACTCTTCGGGGAAATAATGTTCAGTGTAATGAGCACAAGCATTGCTACCTCCCAGCAAGTTGTGGTAAGACCAGTAACAGTGATCAGCTAAAAATGTTTAAATTGTGCAGACCCACTTACTTTGCTGTGTTTACACCAGGGATTAATTTGGCCAGTAAGTTTGGATCATCTCTAGATTTTAAAAATTCGGTAGATCTATGTTGTTTTGGAGATGGTGCCTTGGGTTTGGGCTGAGCTTTACTTCTCTAGCTCAGAAATGTAAGTGAAGCAATTAACACTATGATTAGTACTTTAACAGCCGTAAGAGTCTTAGAGTGGTATTTTCACTCCAGTTTTCAAATCATCTGGCTTTCCCTACAGTTCACAAAATTTCAGTTGCCGTGAGTTTTTCTAAAATACAAGCAGGGTTAATGGGATATTATTTTTTGTTTTGTTTTTACTGGTCTGATAGATCTTTTTGAAAAGGAAAACCTAAGTGGTACATAGAATTGCAGCTCTTAAATAACTAATAATACTGTATAAACCTCTCTTCCTACGTGTTTTCCTTAGAAGTCTGGGAGAAGGGGGAAATGCAAGAATTCAGTGAAACATAAGCAGCAAGCAAACCTTTCTATCCTCTTCAATTACACAAAAATAGGAAGGGAGCATCATTTTCAAAGGAACAAATGTTACACAAGACATGCCCTTTAAATCCTTTTTAAGGCTCTGTGACCTGTAAAACTATCTGCAATATCAGCAACAGAAAGCCTTCCACAGAACAAATGCTTATGTTTTATGTGTACTGTATTTGCTAATCATTAGTTCATAAGCAAGAGCAGATATACAGTGTGCTATAAATAATGGCGGGAATGTAAAAGTGAATTGATCTGTCTGGCTATCTAGTAATACTGCTGGCAGAGAACCAGTTTTGAATGGCTGCCAACTACCATAGACCCAGCCAGTGATTTGTCTAGGGGTCTTGCCCTGTCAGGCAGAAAACAGTCTTAAGCTGAGCTCCCAGAACTGTGAGCACCGCCTACTGCTCAGCGACAAGCCGTTCCTGCAGCGTCCCCTTTACCCACTTAGTTAAATAGCAGAAAACATGCACGAGTTACCAAGCTTTGAAACCAAGCATCTAAAAATATTAATCACTGGATAGAGAGGTCAGCGTGCCTGTGAGCTGAAGTGAAATACATTGTTCAAATTGACTACGCACACAGAGAGTGAGAAACTGGGAGCGAGTTCCACACAGGCATGCGGATACACACAAATACGCTAATTTTGTTCTTTTGCTGGAGCCCTTAAAGCATTCCACAATCGTATGGTAGTTACTGTGCCGAAATCCTCATGGGTGGGGTAGCAAACAGCCAAAAGAACGGAAGCATTTATAGTGACCTAGATATTTTTAAGAGGATAATTATGCTAAATAATGTGATTGTAATAGAAACAAATGGGGTGGGGCTTTATTACAGGAAAGAAAGAAGGTGGGTCAGAAGCAAGTCCTGACAGCAAAACTATTTCCCCATCTCTAGTGCAAATGGAGCAAAATGGTGGGCTAATTTTCCCCTCTTCCTTTAAGTCAGTCATGCTGATCCACTTATTGCATTGCTTGAACTAGTTTTCCCTGTGTATAAACATGGAAAGACAGCTCAGGCAGCAAACTCACCTCGGGATGCCTTGCAGGGATTCAGTAATGTGCCTGCTTGGCACTGTTTCGTGTATCCCTCAAGGCTGTCTCCCAATCTCTTTGTAAGATCAGCCCTGGCTCAAAAAAAAAAAAAAAAAAAAAAGAAGAAGAAGGGGAAAAAAAACCCCAGAGTCCCATCAAATGATGCAGTTCACTTCATGTAATCTGTCTTTGCTAGGTGGTTCTGACTCCCTGGTTAGCACAGAGTCGGGGTGCGTTGTGCGTGCGTGTGTGTGTGTACACACGCACGTGTGCAGGCAGACCGCTTACGTCTGTTTGGTATTTATATTGCTATATATTATCTTTGCTCGTAAAGAGAGGGCAAATTGCTAATTAAGTGCTGGTAAGTTGAATTTCTTCAAAGTGAAGCTTATTGATCAGAGACCACAGGACTGGGGCTGCTGCTTTGGTTTTGAATTTGGCATCGCTTTATTGAATTTTATAAATACCAACTAAATTCAAACAAAACTGATTTAGATTTCACCTCATCACTTAAAATATATTTTGTAGAGTACAGCCTGTGCAGTAATCCTCTGCTATACTTTAATTTGGTTTTAATTTTATAGGCCCTGTTTTAACTGCATATTTCCAGACCTTTATTTCTCTCACAGCTCTTAGCAAAATGGTAGCTCATAAACACAAGCTCTGCTGTATAGACTTTGCATTTCATCCCAAAGTATTTCCTTTTTTATAGCCATGGTCTTTCCATCTTAGTGCTCTGAGCTTGGGTCACAAATCTCACTGCTATTCCAGTGTGTGACATCTTCGCTCGTTTGCCGCTGCTCATTAACAAACAATACTGCTGTGAAATTGGTTTAATGACAAAGTAATAAAATTGCTATTCTGCTCACAGATTGCCTGAGGCACT
The DNA here is from genome assembly GCA_009769605.1 of Bucorvus abyssinicus. Classification (NCBI taxonomy): domain Eukaryota; kingdom Metazoa; phylum Chordata; class Aves; order Bucerotiformes; family Bucorvidae; genus Bucorvus; species Bucorvus abyssinicus. The sequence goes on along the minus strand of CM020042.1, from coordinate 6,422,450 downwards.
TTGAGCTCCTACAAGGCTTACTGTGGGTGCCAAGATACATTAAGCTGCTTATTCGTAAAAACTGCATCATCCGTTTTTTTCACAGGTTTTTTCCTTTCCCTATCTAGCCCCTGCTTCTTTTTATCTTCAAATAAAAAGATATATTTGCTTATGTTCTTCCATGCTGTCAAGTTTTTACTTTCATGCATATTTCTGGAAAATGAAAGTGTATTTCATTTCATTTTTCTTTTTAAAAGGTCACTCTGTCCCTATTGCAAGGTTGTTCCTGGACTCCGAGCCCTCTGCAACTTAACATTAAGGGAGACTTATTTTAATATACCATATTATGTAATTGGGATACTGGATAGAGTTAGACCTATTTTAGGCATAGCTGGATAACTGAACTATATATAGAATGAGTTTCCTTTTTTAAAGAGCTGATTTGTGCAATGCAACTATGTTCTGTCATGATTTTAAGGCTGAAGCATTTTTGTTGTTTTTTTGCTTTAAACATGAAAATAATTATATCATTCCTGATCACTTTTCATACCCAAATTCTGTGAATAATAAAATATGGCAGAGTAATGACAGTGAAAAAGCTTTAGGAAGCATGTGGTTTTCATAACGAACTGCATGTTTTAGAAAGTATTCTTTTTTTTTTTCCCCCATATATTTGTGTGAGGCCCAGACGGACGCAGAGATTTACTGCTGGCAGACAATGGTGAAACAACCCAGTTGCTCTTTGACAGGTGGACAGGTCCTGGTAATTATAGCCAGACATCTTAACACTACCAACATGGTGTAAACAAACACACAGCCCTAATCAATATTACTTTCTTTCACATTTTAAACAAACACGCTAAACGTTTTTATTTATCCGTTTTCATTCAGGGAATGATTGTAATCTCTAAACACTTCGCTGCACTTACACGCGTACATCCACGCACACCTTTATAAATTACTTTTTAGGGAAAACAATGAGGAAAAACCCCCTATTTCTTATTTCCACCTCTATAACAAGTAATTTGACCTGCTGAATAGCTCAGGAAATGCTGTTCGGGTACCTGTGATGGTTAGCTAGCAGTGGAAAAACTGGTTCAGAAACAATAAGACCTGGTCTGAACATGAATCTCACACACCACCCCCCCCCCCGCTGCCCCCCTTCTCTACTTCAAACCTCAGACTGATCCTCCTTTCAAATATCTTGTGCTTCAGGGCTTCCCCAGGTCAGATTCACTGCAGAATGTGTCTGACCTGAGGAAGCCTCAGAGCATGAGATTTGAATGTAGCAGGCTGATGCAAGCCCAGGAGAGACTCCCAGGCTAGCTAGCACCCCTCAGTGGGATTATCCAAGGTAGGAAAGCCTACTGGAGGTCAGGAAAGGATTTAAAAACACACCGAGGGAAGTGAGGGATAATGGGAGTCACTACGGCTGAGTTGGGCTGCTGACTCTGCTCAGAGGTGGTCATGAATTAGGTTGGGAGATCTGGGAGGAAAAGGGAAATAAAATGGAGGAAAAGAAGACCGTGAGTCAGAGGAAAAGGATAAGCTGATGTTTAAGAGAATTTAAATGGCTGCAAAGAGGTGGACAGTTCCTCCAGAAGTGTGGGAATGGAAAAGCTGAGAATGGCTGGCAATTACTGTGTTGATTGCGTGGTTGAGGAGGAGTTAACAGTGAGGTAAAAAAACACATATCACAGAAGGTTCAAAACAGGAGTAGATTCTTTTTGTGCCTTCTATAAATATTCTCCAATTTTCTGCTTCCCTGTAGTCCATTTCTTTGTCCACTAAGAAGAGCGTAGAAAGCAAGAAAAAGCTAATTATGGCCCCCAGGATCTATAGATCAGGTTTTTTTTTTCCCTCCATACCAGGTTTAAAACTTCCTACTGCCTGTTCTAAAGTCTGCTATCTGATCTTCACTATGAACGAGTCACCCTCAAGCTCTGCGTAGCCCGAATACGTGGGTGTTGGTGCAGTGGTGTGAGCCTTGGATTCACTGACTCTGCACTTACAGGGGATTTCCCCACACCAGAGGAAACTTGAGCTGCCAGTTCATGCTCCTTTTGTGTTGCCGGAAAGTTGCAAAGGTGATGTTCATCTTGTTGGTCATGGAAATGAATGGGAGCTAAGCCCTAAGCAGGAGATAGAAACACACACATGGAGAGCAGGGCTTTGGTATTCAAAGTAGGAGAAAACCTGCAACACATCCACTGGAAATATTAATACAAGATGAATTAAGCTTCTGCTTAATTCTTCTGCTAGGCAGATTTGGGCTGATCTACTGTTCAAAGGGAAAATACTCAACTATCTACTTATGCTAACGTCTACTGGAGGTCCTAGAAATACATATCAGGCCCCAAGGATAGTATTCAGGAGCTTCTGAATTACTTTCTTTTCCTGTCTGTGAAGTACACACTCATCACTTGCCTGTTTTTCCATTCACATTTTTATGGATCAAATTTAGTCCCAAAGTTTGTGCAGTAGAGAGCATATGCATATCTTTTCTTGGACCCCTGTGTAGAGCACAAGCACAATCTGAGAAAATAATTTGGCCCACAAGAAGGGATTGTCAGGTTTTAAAGATGTGGTAATTACAAGCACACAAGGAAGCCATGAAAGTCTGGATGAAAAATTCAAATGAGCCAACAAAGACACAAATTTGGCTTTGAACTAGGAAAGCACTTGCTTTGATCCTGATACTTTTGGGCTGCAACCACAAGTACTGACAACAAGCCACATGTGTACGTTGAAGGAGCTGAGGGAGCTGACTGAGAGGTGTGTCCACTGCCTGCTCTTGCTACCCTGCATGCTTACATCTGGTGGATATTTTGATATTTGATATTTTTTGTTTTATTTGCAACCGGTGGTTTCCGGGATTGAGAGCACTGAGAACTGCAAAATTGAAAGGTTAAGGGATATGAGAAAGAAGGTGAACAGAGTGACACTGAAGTTTTGAAAGGAAAATTACGGACTCTGAGAGCTATTCTATAGCAAGTATCTCAATCTCCCTTATCTCTTTCTTTCCCCAAATGGATATCAAAATGCCTTTGGCCCTCTATAGTTTCTCAGGTTTAGTACATCTGTGCTTCTCCAGACCCCACACACGTCTTGTTTTGCTCTTTTAAACCAGTACCTAGGAATTTTCTGTAGACTTGTTTTGAAAAGTTTCCTAGTTGTTTGCAACGTGATCAATGAAGGAATTTATTTATTTATGAGTCATTAGTACAGTATTCCCGTGGCAGATAACCCGGGGAAGATTTTCTGGTGCAAAATTTCTAGAAAGTGTGCTTTTATTAAAACGGTCTGGCCAGAAAAATTGTCTGACCGTAGAAGAATACCCCTGTGTAACTATCACTTTGGTAGGATAGAGGTGGGACGAGGTGTGCTTGTAACAGCTACGTACAATGGCAGGGAGAAGAACTGATGGAGAGACAGAGACTAGCTGGGAAGACTGCTGGAGCCAGACACAGTCTGGTGTGACAGAGGCGTAGCAAGACTTGTCCTGGTGTATCTTTGCAAAGGTTCACAGCCCGCAAGGTCTGATACCTACAGCTGTACTGAAACCCAAACCTAGGAAATACGACCAGTCTTAAACCAGGGAAGGTGTGAAAAAAAAGCTCAACTTACTAGATGTACTTTTTGTGAATTGTTTTCAGGCACGAGGATGCAGACACATCCAAAATACTCTTTTTGAAGCCCCATTCCTTCAATAAATCACGCAGGATGAGGAGAGTAGATTCTCTTTATATGTGTCTGCTGTGACCTGCACCAGACCAGGGCAGTCCCGCAAGGCACTGTGCCCCGCGACTCCCTCCTGAAGCACAGCTCTCCCCCTGCTTTGCCCCCACTCTAAGGGAGCAGCAATTTACTGCTAGCCTACACTAACTGCAGATTATTCCAACATCTTCACCCTCCCCCAAATCCGTTTATACCAGCTTGTATTTTGAGAGTACAGGGGAAGAATCTCCTCAAGAGATAACACATTGAAAATAAATGTTAGCTTCTATAAAAGGTACAAGCTTAACTATGCCGTGCCCACTGCATTTATTTAAGGATACAAGTTCCTTCAAGCAAAATGTCAATATTTTATTTCCCTCAAACTCTGAAATTGTGTTATTTTAGTTGAGGATTAAATCAACTCTGGTTTTATTTGCTAATTGCAGTAAACCTTCTCAAAGGACTGTAATTTGAAAGTTGTTTTAAATGCAGATGGCACTAGACTTTAGCCTACGGAGTAAACCAGAAAAATGTTTGCTAATGGTTACTAGATTTACTTTCCCAAACTCTCCAAGTATTATGTTTTATGAAGGACCCTGTCATTCAGTTATACTTGTGCCATGACAATGATAACTAGCACGGTGCCACGGAAACCGGAAAAATGCGTTTAGGGTTGGGCCTATGCATCAGAGAACAGAATCAATCTTCCTAATTAACTGCAAATTAGCAATCCCAAAATGAGTGGGATCAACCTGTCTTCACTGGCCAAGAATCATGTTAAGTATATAGCTTCCTCTAAGTGCCTCTAAATTACATTTACGCCTGTATAAAGTAACATTCTTTTAATCTAATGCTGCATTAGTGTCACTGTTCTTGAAGTTATTGCACTGTTTTAAATTTCAGCAGATAGGTAGACAGATAGAAAGATAAACAAATTAATAGACAGTTATGGAGATAGCCTGATATTTTGTTATTCCGGACTCAGAGTAGCTCATAAATCACACTGAAGCTACAAACAAGGTACTAATTAGCATAAGTCTCTGGAAAGAAAAGTTTCTGTTGAATGGCGAAATTCTTTAAGGCCACTGAGCAGTAGCTATTAATAAAGATAAAAATAGTAAGTGCAGAATGGAAGATAAAATGCAAAAATGGGACACAGTAGATATTTGATTAATTCCATCCCTAATGATGAAAATTGCCAAATAACGTTAAGCTAAAACTAACATTACTGATACACTGTTTTTACTCTTTAGGGTGTATGATCAAAAAGATCTCGGGTATTGTGAGAGTACAAAGGACTGACCTTGGGTGAATTAGCTTAATTAGTTAATGCTTGTAAAGCACTAGATGGGTGTTAAGTATTAATTAATTATTAATTATTATTGGGTAAAGATGGGATTTGGAATCCCATCGCTCATACATGTGCCCCATCCTTCATACAAGAGCTTCATGGGGGCCCCACTGATCTGCACTTGCCTGCGTGTCTCACAAGTCCCAGCCGTAGTTTGGCAGCCCCATTTGCAAGGAGGGGGAAATGGAGAGATGTCAGGCAGCTTGTCCCGGTGGCTGAGTGAAAAGTTGGAGAGAGGGACTCCATTTTCAAGTTTGTTAGTGTCTTTCTTTGTGATTTGATTGAGAGAATTTGCAGTCTTAAGCTGAGCCAAATTCTCAGTGTAAGTTCGTTCTCAAGGAACCGAGGCTCAAATGGGTGTCCAAGTTTATCTGCACGTCACATGAGGTCCAAAATGCTTTCCTCTCTGTGCTGTTGTGAAACTAATTTTTGACTCTTCTTCTTTTGCCGTTACCTAATAGCGATCATTATCTCTGTCTTTTATTATCATGATTTATACTGGTTAATATTTAAAGTGAACAGTTAGCTTTTAAATTACGAAGAATATCTGAAGAGCTCACAAAAAAATACCTTCTCAAAATTATTCTGAGGTATCCTTCCTAGTCACCTTGGCCCAGAGCCATTCTTGATCGCATTGTTAGTAACGTTCATTTCAGGATTTTTTTTTCAGGGCTATTCAAATATTAGTTCTTGTAAATCCCAGTAATACATTGACTCTTAGGCTAATATTTTCCTTTAATTTAGTATGATACATAACTATTGGTAAATGATACTGAAAGGAATGTAACATTTAACTACATTTTACTTCACATTAGCATTGTCCGATTTCTCATATTTTAAATTTTTCTGCCTGGCTGCAGCCTAGAAGAAAACGCGTGCTGAAGTAATTATATGAACAATTTAGATTTAAACATATTGAATAGCAGAAGAGACCATGCCCGCCCATTTGTATTTTTTCCCCCTTTCTCCATGCTAGCCTGGGAGATGAGTAATTTCTCTCCTCAGAAGCATACCTAATAGACAAAGCTCTAATGCTTAGAAGGGAGTGAGGGGAGGAAAGCGCTTTATTACTACTGTTCAGATCAATACACAAAAATCTCAGGATGATAGGGTAATTAAAACACGCACAAAGTAATTCATCAACAGCCTTTCACTTGCCTTTGGAACCAGCTTTCTGATCCCTGATGTTTTCACTTGCAGGGATTCCAGGCAGCTCCCAGCCAGCGTTTCCCACTGAGCTTACAGCCCTGGTTTTCATTCACAAACAAAAAATTGTGTTGGCCTTGTAACGCTTACGCTTTATGCTTTTTCATCCCTTCCCTGCTCTTTGTCTGGGGTGAGACGCCACCAAGCAGTGAAATTCACCTAAGAGCTAGGGAAAAGGACAAAAACCAATCTGCGCTGTTTGTCAAGTGAGAAGTTCAGCAGCAGCGAAATCACTGATAATTTTATGCTGCTGGTTATTACACTTGGATTGTTTGTAAGTGCTCCTATTAAAAAATGAAATAACCACTCCTGCTGTAATGAATAGACGGGAGAGCGTTCGAAACGTTTGCATGATTAAAAATAATATTAAAACTTACTTTGAGTTATCTACTGGAAATGTCTCATTTCAGAGCGGGTCTGTGAGGAGCAGCATTCGCGCCACAGAGCACCACTTCCTGCGCTCCCAGAGGCGGCTGTTATGATAATTACCTTGCTGGCATTCCTGTTTTGTTTCCCAGACCCCCAAACGTTTCTTTTCTAATGACAGAGCTCCAGTTGCGGCACTTTAAAATGAACAGAGTACTTCTTAGAAAGCATTCAAATCAACACTGATTAGCAAAAATTTCAAATACGACTCGAGTTGAGCTTGGCTATTGTTACAGGTAAGGACCGTGGATCCCTGAAAGCAATGGAGTGAGCCCTTCGCAGGAGCTGGTTGTGTAGGACTGTCGCAGAAGGGCTAGGGATGATTTATGCACTGAATAGGCTCGAGTTCCTGCAGAAGATTTAACCATATTTCTTTGCTTACACAAAACACAAACCCCCTTCATTCTTTATCGTTTGCCCTGTAAATACCTGATAGTCTGTAAAATCCTCAGGAGTCCTTTCGTGTTACGATGATGCACATTGTGTCCGGTAAGGATCAGTCCCCTTGTGCTCGGCTAAACTTACTGATAAAATAGGAGAGCCCCCACCCCAAATCCTTCCCAACCTGCATATCAGGCGGAGCTCGTAGGGAGCTGCGAGAGGGTGGGGGTGGTTTGGGAGGATTAAGTAACGATAAAACAAACAGTTTAGCAGAAAAGCAAGAGTCACTTGCCTAACCAAAAACAGAGGGGAGTGATTTGTAGGCACAGGTAGTGGCAAGCTTTAAGGAGGGATTCTAAAGAGGGTAAAGGTTAGCTTTACGTGGTTGGCAGGGAAGAATCTCCTCACACATGATGGGGGATATCGATAACCACCAAATGACGTTGGAGTCCTTCCTGCTTTGATTCTCCAGACACTAAAATAAACTAGGTTACCAAACGGAGAAGCACAAGCGCCCATTTCATGAGGGCAGTCCAGTCTTTCTCCAGGAATTTTAAAAACATCAGTGCACTCTTTTTGCCATTCTCCGTGACTGACAGAGAGTCTTGGTGGCAACCACCAGCGGCAGAGGCTGTTCCTGTCACCTTCCACCAGTCTTAGCAAGGGCTTTACAATGGGACCACATTTGTAATCAGCTGGTTTTTGGTGTGAAGCTAGACACTCAGTTCTCAGCAAAATTTTCAAGGAAACCAAAATTTTAAAATCACCCTATACCATTGCAAGTAACTAATTTCAACTAAAATGCAATTATTTCAATGAGACCTATCTACCTATATCTAGGAAACTTTGAGCCTAAGTGACTTAGGTAAATTTGCCTAGTTGATTTTCCATAGAACTCGAGCTTCTAAGTCACTATATGCCTAAAAAAAATATTTATTGGTTTTTCCCTTCTTTTTCTTGTACAAGATGAAATACAATACTCAACAAATTGATGAAAGGAAACCAGATTGAGCAGTGTGTTTCAGAATTGCTCAAAACAAAACCAAATAATACCTACTATTTCTTGAATTTCTTAATCTGAAAAATAGCCTAGCTTGGTCTTGGCTTTTCAAAATTAAACACCCAAAATATTCACTCTTGGGATGAAAATAAGCATGAAAATTTCCGCTCAGAATCTAATTATTTCAAAGAGTTATTGGTCACTGAAAATAAGTGCTGCTTAAAATGAATATATCATCCACTATTGCTGGAATAAGAACAACTAATGAATAAGAGAATTATATAAAAAAAGGATAAAAATTATGAAGTTTGATGTAGTGAATGCGGTATATACTCTTCAGCAAAGCAAGCTTTAAATGAAATAATATTTTTATTAGAAGATCATTCTAGTAATAAACTTGAATCCACAGTTTTTGCAACCAAAAAAAAAGCAGCTTTGCTAACAGTCTTCTCTGAGCCTTGAAAGCAGCAGCCCACTGCAGAAAATATATTTGTATTTCTGATATCTCTTAGTTCCTCCATGTAAATGGTGGAGGTAGCCACCATGGCGATGTGAAAGTTGTACCATCACTGAACTTCCCTGCCACATAGGGGCATGGGCAACCACGTATGGTGCTAACATGTGGTACTAGTCCTAGTGAATCTGCCCCTATTCCTGGAGCTCTGAGGAGGTTCTTACAGCGGGAGATGTACCACTTCACCTGAAGGCTGCACCTCCACGAACTGGACTGGACTCCATGTCTAGTTGTGAAGATTATGGATGCAACTCTCCTCTGCCTTTGCTCTAGTCCAAGCATTGTAATCAACACCAGGTCTTACCCAAACGTTTTGGCATGGCATACAGATTTTGTAGTCCTAGTGAAGAGAAATTTCACAGGAGCTGATAACAAAAATTGCAAATTATAAAGACAAAAATTCTTGTCTCCCCAACTCCATGCTTGAACGATTCATAAAGAGCTGAATGCCTTTATCATCCAGCTCACCAAAAGTAGTATTATCATAGACTGTGCTGAAGTGTAAGGTGTGTAAAAAAATATTTCACTGCAAAAGGGAGAGGTAAAAGATTTGGACAAAGACAGTATCCAACGAAAATCTAGCCTAATAAGAAAATAAAATCTGAATTCTGCACAGAGAATTTTTGGCATTGCAAGTTTAGTATTATGGCCTAAGAGATTAGGGACAAGCAATCAACCAACAAGCTCAAAGCAATATGCACTTGTAACAGAAATATTGTCTCAGACCTAGCCATGTAGCACTGTGACCATGAGCTAACACATTAAATTCTCCGTAATTCAACAAGTACTTGAGTGATACCTTTGCAAAAATTTTCACACTTCCAACCACAGTTGACAGTTTTCATGGAGAAAATTGGAAACACTAACTCATTATAAGAGTACATATAGGACTTGTTTCGCATCACATTCCCTCACAAATCTTCACAGTTATTGACTTGCTGTGATAGCCACTCTCAAAACTTGAAGTTGCTATGTCCTCCTTAAAGCAGAGGTTGGGTTCGTTAGCTTTGTGATGGACCAGAAGGGCACAGGGGCAATCTCAGCTAGAATAACTTAAAGTGTGAATGTGAATGATATCAGCTGTTGCTTAGTAATGAGCTGTACATGATCTCCAGAAGAGTAAATCAAATTTATCCCATCTTCAGGAGGTAAATTGTCCCAGAAATGCTGCATTTACCATGAAGAGAGAAGATGCCTGTAACGATTACTACAGAGTGGCTGTCAAGATACAAGTGCACATTATACTTTACTTCATGGGAAGTTGTGTGTCCATAACCTGTTGTGTGAATCTCCTAAAATGGGCAAGATTGAACTTAAGATTGAGCCTGCTTTGCTGGCATTGTCACCTCCAGCGTCTGGAACACAAATGCAGTCAGAAAGTGGTGGGTGAAGTAAAAGGTAGAAGGATTTCTCAATTTTTTATTTTTTGATTGTTCAGATTCCAGCAGGGCCAAGATTTCACCTGGCTGTGCTATGAATGAGTTTTTCTGATCTTGATCCTATTTCTATTCAGGGTATGGGTAGATAATCACAAGCAAATGATTTACAGTTCCTCAACAGGAGAACACTCATCAGCTAAACCTCAGTAAGTGACTGGCAGCACACTGCTAGTCTGATCTCATTCCATAGCAAAATCAATTTGCATAGACCACTTCTTGGGGGATAAATACAAGAGATGAGCTGAAGCATGTACTGTCTAGCCAGGCAACAAGCACGAGAGACAAGCGAAGAATGTGCATGGAGCAGTGTGGGGTGCTTAATAGTTATTGATAAAGGATTTTCCAGTCTCATGGACTCCTAACCCAAACTTGCTTTGGGCTGAGCTTTTGAGGATAGAAACTAAACAGAGAATCATTACTCTGATTTGGGGCAAGTAGACTTGGACCCAAATTCATACTGCGTAGTGTAAATTATTGGAAAGTCACTCCCACTAACAGCAAAGTACGTACTAGCACAGAGCAAATTAACCTGTGATCCAAACTGCCCTTTGAAAGTGCTCTTCTCCATCCATGTTGATTAGAAAAGGGCAACTATGCTCATAATTTAAGTGCCCACTTAGCTGCTTAATGCTAGAATGAATAAATGTGGACTAGAACCAAGAAAATCAACCAAAAGCAGCGGTCACATTTTGCCAGGTATTACATGGGATACAGTGTGGAGCTTAACATGGAGCAGCAAAGTTTTAATAATACATTGTCAAACTGGGAGTTTCTTCTCATAAGCAAATGAAAAACAGGTATGTCAGTTTTCAGAGGCAGACAGAAGACAAAGGCAGGAAAAGGAAAAGTAAGAACTAATCCTCTTTTTTTCAGTATTGGACCATCGCAGTAAACTGTCCCTGGAGCTAAATGTGAGACCAGCATAGAAAGATAAATCAAGACCATTTCCTTGGGGATTAGCCTGCTGCAATCCAGAAGAAGGACAATAGATGGGCAACAGATCAGTTAAGAGAAACACCAGCCAAACAGGAAACGCTGCAGAGCAAAGAAGTCATGGACCTACAGCCATAATGCATAGGTGTGAGCCCAGCAATAAAATCGTCACGTAAAGCAATAGCAAAGAAGCAATCACTCAGAGATCACATATAGTATCTGAAAAGAATCACGACAGTACTAAAATGACTAAATGTAACTACAAAATATCACCCAGAACACCCTGCCAGTACCAGGATAAGGGGGACTGACAAAGATCCATAGCTACCTTCATGTTAGGGCTACCTTCACCAGATGAGAAGAGACATATAAACACTACAGAGTTCCAGCATAAACCCAACCAACAGAATGAATGCAGCAGCAACCCAGCAGCAGAAGAAATATCCAGGGAAATAAGAATTGGAAGACTTGCTCAAAAGTCAACACACTTAAGGTCTTTGATGTCTCAGAAGCTGCAGAAGAGGGCATGGATGCCATGCCCCTAGATTGAACTATATGCTAGCAATTTCTGGTCCTCAGTTGAATGTTTATGGGCACAAAAATCGCAACAGCTAGTAACCGTTAAAAATAAAAAAGTAATAATTCACTGGAAGTCGGAGGAATAATCACAGGTTGTAAGCAGAAAGAGTTTGGAGATGGCCCTGGGAAGTCATTCTGCCTTGCACATAGTGCAAAGCCTAGCTGTTGCTGCAGACGCTCTGTAAATAGTTCTTCTGATACATAGCCAGATTAATTTGGGGAGCATTTTGTGTACCAGCACATAGTACATGAAACGGCCATTAACGTCATTCATTCCCCAGCCAGGACAGGGCTAAGCAATCTCCCACCACATCACGCGAGTGCTGCGTCATAATTCAGCCATCAGGAGGTGCTTACAGAGTCAGGAGCCCTCAGCAACCGCTGCTGCCTGGAGCCCAAGTGTATCACCTCTGTGTCACAGCAGAGCATCAAAGGCTCGTAAAGAGAGTGCCCCCCGGCCACTCCCAAATTCAGGTCTTCTGTGTGGCAGGACTGCTAAACCACTGAGATGGCTTTGCTGCAGCTGTCAGAACTGGGGTGTTTTGCTGTCTGCACATAAACCCACCATTTCCAGGCTGTCTGAAAACCACAAAATTATATGGGGAGTGGGGGGAAAGAAGTGCAAAATGATGCTTCCACCTCACATAGCAAATCTCTCAAACTAATCAGTCATAGGGGACACCAGGTGTCATTTTTGACATATTATTTAGCATCTCACTTGTTGTATTATTATTTTCTTTTTCTAGATAGATGCTGTTTTACTAACTAAGGAAAATGAAATTTCCAGTGCTTGGAGTTCAGAGCCTCCTCCATGAGCCAGTCTCACTGTTCTCCATGAACAATTCAAAAATAGAATCTAGTTGGGTTTGTTGGTTTTGGGTTTTTTTTAATTGGTATCACTTTGTCTAGTGCACAAACACACATGGCTGTAATTTAGTGAAGTTCAGTCTTCCTCTTGTGGCAAATTGATAGGATAATTTTATTATGAGTGGAACAATGACTACAGGGAGCAAGGGAGAATCTCAGAGAACTACACATAATTCGGTTGACTAAATGTAGTGCTTGCATTATATCAGTAGGTAATGAAAACAGTGCTGAACACTGGCAGAGCCTAAACCATTTCTGATTCCAGCTCCTGTCAAAAGGCCACTTCATAAATCATACCTGAATTTTATTTAATGTCAGGAGCCAGTAATCTGACAGAGTGCAATGAGGTGTTTGGATCAAAAGATGTATACCAAGTCATGTGCTCCAGAGTCTTTGTGATCACAGGGTCACATAATCCATCTATGGATTTTAATAAGTAACTTACTATGTTCCCTTTAGTGTTTATTATTTTACACATCACTTCTTCCTGGTTTATTGACGCTATTTTAATACCTTTATCACGTAAAATAACCAGTATAGCCAATCAGTATTAATTATAAATGTAGCCTGTGGAGAGATTCTGTTATTTCCTTTTCGTGCCAAAACATAAAAGACACAACAGGGTCAGCATTACATTAGACCCTGATTATTTTTGCGATGCAGCCAGTCTCCACCGGCCTTGTTAGCGACAGCAAGGTCAGTGAGCAGAGTTATTGATGATTTTTGATCAGCAATTTTCAGCTGATTTTTCTTTTTTTACTCATCTTCTTTCTGCAGATGGAGAGGGGTCAGACCCAAACCAGTCTGAGTTCATTGTGCTAGCGTGCTGCTAATCTGTAAGGGAACGCACAAATACCCTACAGGAACTGGATCTAAATACCCAATCATCATCTGTGTAGAAAACAATACAAATCTGTTATTTTAGTCAATGGAAATGGTAGTCCTGGTTCCAAAAGCCATTTTTTTGCATCAAATTTTTCAGCCTCTTTAAAAATTGTGCCACTTACTTACATTTTAAGGGAATTTTAATTAAAACTCATGCTCTTAAACATTATAAAATAATATATTAACACGATTTTATAAAGTGTAAAGTTTTAATCAAACCCATATCCCTTTAACTACCCCTTTCTGTAATATGAGTAATGTTTGTTTTGTGCTCCTAACTGAGGATGGAGTGTTTTGCATTTCTTGGCGGAAGGTGAGTCTGATCAGTTTATTATTTTGAACCCTGGCTCCTTCATTTTTCTCACGAGCGTTTGCACAAATTAATTTCGCGTGCGTGAATGTTTGTGGATAAAATCATTCCAAGCCCATCCACTTAGCAATAAAACAGTGGTTTTGGGGATGGAGACTGTGGGTGGAATCATTACGGATGGCTTTACCTTGACCGTTCTGTGCTGGCAGAGCTGTACCTTTGCACCAAGCACTCTGCTCCAGCAGTCGCAGGAGAGCCAGACTAGGGAGCAGCTCATGTTACGACCTTCCCATTGCTGGATCAGGGCTAGCATAAGCCTGTATCCTTGTAGCACATACTACCTTATTCCACTGCTGGCTTGCTTGTTAATGTGCTGATAACGTATGAAGGCGAGTTCAAATACTGCACTGCTTTAGAAATAAGCAAGTTCAAATTTCCAGCACTGTCCTTTCCTCCACAGCCAGAGTGGAGGCTTAAGGAGGCTCTAATTGCAACCTTCCAAGCAAGGAATGAACAAATATCCCCATAGCATGGTTACTCAGTGTTTGTGAAAATAACACTGTGAATCTGTCACGAATAATAGAAAACTATTGAATAAGATAAAAGATAAAAGGCAACTGTTGAATCCACAGTCATGTAGGAGGGCAGAGCTCCACAATGGATGTGTAAGAATATGACTGTGATGCCTAGTGTTCGTGCTGCACAGAGAGCTCAGCTAGAATAAGAGCCGCTTTGCCCTGGCATGCTTCTGGGATAATCATAACGTTGATGCAAGGGTGTCTCTCCTTTGGCTTTCTATCTTGCTCCTTGAGCGCAGGACTTGTTTCCTCTCGTGTTATTCCATAGACCCAGGATCTAAGTATTCCACTAATTTCTGATTGTTCTGCTCTTCCTTAATATAGACTCATGTGCATATGGAGTTACTGTTCTCCAGAAAAGATGGACTTCTAAAAATCTTATTTTAGCACATATCACATTTTTCTTTCTAACAGTGATATTTCGGGGAGAGACCTGATGCAAGAGAATTGGGGAAAAAAAAAGTAAAATTCTCCCTGTTTTTGCCAATTTTGCCTCTTCCTAATTCAGTAAGTTGTTCCCACGCTGTCCATGAGAGAATGAAAACTTGATAACATCATTCCTTTTGTTACTAAAACTGTTGTACAGCTACTTTCATGGTGATAGAGATCAGAACTCAGGCCATGTGGCTTAGGTAACCAATGGAAAAACGGAAAAAGTGAATAATGATGCATGCGGGGAACTGATTTTGCAAGCAGTCCCATGCTCAGATTTATTTACACGAAACACTCAGTAATCAAAAAATTCATGAAAAAGGAAAAAAAACCAACCCTGCCTGAATAAAGTTCATTAAGAAAAGATTTCCTCATTCTATCCCTAACCATGTGTTTCCATTATTTACAAACTCCTGAACAAAACCAAAACAGTATTGGAAAATAATAATTGACCCTGCATGGTCAAATTGCTAATGCATGTTAAGAGAGGAAGGTGGAACTGCAGCAGGATTTGGTCCTTCACTCTTCACTGCGCAAGTCCTTCCTACTGAACCATGGAATCATAGTCGTGTGGGTTGGAAGGGACCCTAAAGGTCTCTGCTGTGGGCAGGGGCACCTTCCACTAGATCAAGTTGCTCAAAGACCCATCCAGCCTGACCTTGAGCACTTCCAGTAAGGGGGCATCCACAGCTTTTCTGGACAACCTGTTCCAGTGCCTTGCAGTAAAGAATTTCTTTGTTATATTTAATCTAAACCAAACCTTTTTCAGTTTAAAACCGCTACCCCTCGTCCTATCACTAAGCTTCCTGATGAAGAGCTGGGGGCCCCAAAACTGGACACAGTACTTCAAGTGAGTGAGGTCTTACTAGAGTGGAGTAGAGCAGGAGAATCGCCTCCCTTGACCTGCTGGACACTCTTCTTTTGATGCAGCCCAGGATACTGTTGGCTTCCTGGGCTGCAAGCGCACATTGCCGGATCACGTCCAGCTTTCCACCCACCAATACCCCCAAGACCTTCTCCACAGGGCTGCTCTCATTAGGCCAGGGTCCTTGTGGGATTTCAGAATGGTGAAAAGCTGGAAAATGCCACGGTGGCTGATGTTGCTCTTCAGCAGCACACCTCCCTTCACTGATTTGAGAGTGAAACCACATCTTTTACCAAGCACCTTCAAAGGATGCCCTTTTGGCATGACAGGCTGCTTGCTCTCCTAACTCCTGTGCTGAAGCCACCATGCTGATTTGGCAATATGTTTATTTCTTTACCTGGGAACTTTTGCCACATTTATATTCTGCCTTCTTGAGATAAAAGGCTAATGCTAACTCACGGCACCACCACTCCCTCACTAATTGCTGTTGAAATTTTTTTCCTTATCAGTGTTTTTCAAGGAAGTTCACAACTCGAGAGGTCAACTTTAAACAAACTGAAACATCAGCTTAGAATGACTAATATAAAAGATAAGATATGTCTGGAAACACATGGAAAATACAATATCTCTCTCTTGTTTACCTTGTGAGGTAGAAAAAGAGGAATAAAACCTGCTCACATTCCCAACCAAATACTAGAACAAAGCAGGTCTCGGACAAGGGCTGGGACACAGCAGCAAGTCTGAACTGAATGAATAGTCAGCAACAATGATTATGAGTCACATACAAAGAAGGGAATATGTTTTCTACTACAATCACAATAAAACAATGAAGCAGGAAATGGAACTTGAAGCAAGAGCAGCAAAATTGTTCTGAAACAGAAATTTTAAAGCAGTGCTCGCTCTATTTTCTCTGCTGATAGTTTGCTGGGGTATTTTTGTGGGTTTTCTTTTTTTTTCAGGGGAGGAACTCTGGAATTGTTCACACCAAAAAGAAGATATATTTCTCTCTTCACTGGTAATCTATGAGATCTCCTGCAATAGAACTCGAACTGTGACTAGGAAATCCCCTCCTGTCAGGCAAAGTCTCTCATTCTGACATTTTTCTATTTCCAAAGCTCTCCAAACCCTATGAACCTGCAGAAAACATAATTAAAATAAATCTCAAAAACTTACATTATGTTTTCATTTATGAACTGTGAACTATTTGTATTAACAATACGATTTCACTCCAGTGTGAGGCGTCAGGTAAGTATTACTAGACCCTTTCCCCTGCAGAGGGGAGAACTGCATCAGGGAGGATTTAACTCTCAGATGAGTGACCAATTCATATATGTTTTGAATCTCAAGGATAAGGCAAGGAGAGCTATTAGTGTATAAAACGTTAGCACTTATATATAGTGTATATAACGTGAGAGAAGTAAAAGAGCTTATCCTTTTGGAAATTCTTCAGTGAAGGGTCCAGGCCCAGTGCTACATCCTTAAATTCCCTCCTTTCATTGCATTTCAGGCGGGGACCAGAGGAAAGGACATGGATGAAGAGGCTGTTCTGGAATTCACAGCGGATCTGTTTGGGCTGAGAGAACCGAGCATTGACTATTAAGAAAAAATGACAGAGGAGATGCCTCGTCAGGAAAAATAAAAGATACAGGAGAGGAAGAAAATTCCCCTTTGTTGTGTGTTAGGGACTTTAATACTTGAATAACACGGTCAGGCCATGTCACAATCAGAAACAAATTCCCCGTCTTTCAGGCGCTGCCTCAACTAGTTCTTCCTTGCAAATCTCCAAGGAAAAACTCCCCAAGAACAGCAAGGGATCAACGAGGCCCTGTGGCTGTATTCTGGAGTTCTCCCTCCTCTCTTCTAATTTGGCACTGTCTCGGCTAACACAATTGAATCGTCAAATATGAATAGTAAAATATTAGCGACTTTCAGACGGTTTCTTTTCTACCCCAAGTCTTTTGGGTGAGCAGTAAAGGCTTGGCAAACATCTTTTCAAGGAAGCCCACTGAGACAAGTTGCTGTCACTAGGGAACATGTCTCTGGTGGGTCACTGCCTGCAGTGCTAGCCCAAGAGAAGGGGGACCTGGTAGATGAATCGAAGTGCAGAAAAGAAAATTAATGGGGCGGAGGGGAGAAGATGTTTCCAACACATGGAGTCTAACGGAAAATACACTGTGATAACAGTATATTTCCTGATTACAGAATAATTTCTGTAGGTTTGGGTTCACATAAAGGATGAACTCGTCAAGCAGAAGAGAACTGAGCAATTAAGGTCTCTGTTACAAATACTTCTACACTGAAGTGCAGAAAGAGGGACTTGTGCCCAATACATGATTTGTAGACAGTGGGATTTATTATCCTCTCTCCTGATGGGTGGAAGAGGGATAATGAAAATGCCAATTATCAAGAGGAATGGAAAGCTTCATTGCGTATCTGAATAGGGCAATTAAATAATCGGTGTTTTCTGAACTGGGGCTGTAGTGTATATGCTGGAGATGACCATATTTCTCCCCCTTCCCCAATGAATATGGTACCTGCCTATTTTTGTGTGAGTTATTTGAATTACACAAGCTTAGTACATCACTTTATTGTTCTTCGTTAAATGCAATCAGGAATATGAATCAGATATGACAACACTTCAAAGAAATACGTATCCTGTGGTAATATAGTGGAGATCCTTGTTTCAGACTCCTTCACACAGCAAAATGAAGAAGTGCAAAGGAGCTAATACAGTTGAACTTAAGGGGTTCTTTCCTTTCCCCTTTTCTTCTTGCTTTGTTTACATTTAAAAGACCCCGGTTGTTGAATTATTTGCATAGTGTTGGAGCAAATCTAAATTTCTGGAAACTTTGAGCAAGGGTTACTCTTTCTGGAGATGCTCATCTGACACAGTGGGGGACAGAGGCAGAATGGCTACGGTACTATCGAAATCGTAATTTTAGCATCAGAATGGGCATTTCACCAATCTGACCCAACACTTCTAAACAGAGTAAGGTGGCAATTCTGCCTCTCTTTCCAAACACAAGTGGTGCAGCTGCACAGTCAGCACTTACACATCCAGCTTCCTCCCACACCCCTAATTCCAGACACAGAGAGACTTTTTTTTAAACTTGCACCAGTGCTAATCAGGAAAACTGTGCTAAAGCCAGCAATGTTTCACCAGCAAGAGCAAAACTGCACGTAAGTGGAAAATCAAGTCTTTTTGAAATTCATTCAACTTACTGTACAATCTTTCTGGTTCAACCTGAAGAACATGATTTTTGAAAGGGCCTCAACCTGGCCTCCTTTCCTAGAGGTGAAATTTTGCATCTGCAATCAGTTAAAACCACAATTAATTACAGTCATAAACCTTGCCAATTACACATCCAAATGTCTGATTTGTGGAGCAGTTGGGTAGTTAGGCAACCACATCATTGAAATTGAACTTTGAGCCTGGATATCAAAGTTAGTACTGAAAATTGAATGCTGTTTCCATTTTTCAATATTTTATGCTTCTCTCCCTCTTTTGTTTTTTGTTTTCTGCAAGACGTGATAGTGTGGCCATGATGACATGGAGGAAAACCATGATCTACATCAGATCTAGCTAGCGACAGAACTAGCTACAGACAGTACTTGGGATGAATTTGGCTTTATTTGTTAATATGGATGATGTTTTCAACATGGCTCGTCCAAAATGTCATGGTTGGGGGACGACACAGTAATAAAGGAGATTTTCTCTGAAGGCTGGCTAGGCTGGAAATCTATGGCTCCATATCACACTTTCACTAGCCACAGGTTTGCAAGAACAGGGTTGTAAGGTACTACTACATGAAGTAATTTGAAAGTTGAAGCAATGAAGTACAGTGTAAATAATTCACTTTTTGGAGAGAGTGGGGGCAGCTGAGCTTGTGTTTAGTGGGTGGATCCAGCAGATCTATTACTGGCAATGGAGGATGCATCAGTAAAATCCATCTTCTCAAACAAAATGTTTCTTCTTTAGAGATGGTGACGCTATGCAGAAATAGCACATTTACACAGGAGCTATTCATATTACATTTATAAACATAAGAAATTGCTGACTAGAGGAAGGCTCCCTGGTTCATCAAGCCTTTTCTTTCGTATATTTTGTCCTCACCTCCCTGATTTATCACTATATCCTTCAGTCCTTTCTCTCCTGAGATAAAAACGTCCAGCTGTCTCTTAAACTCATTTAGATTACTTGCTTCACTGGCCAATTACTCCATATGTTTACTACTGTTTCAGGCTGAATTATTTTACTCAGTTCCCAGTTTACTCTTGATTTCCTAGATTCGCACTGTGCTTCCAAGGTCTTGGACTACTGATTTTAACAAGTATTTGTTCATCTTTTTCATTGTTAAAAATATATATATAAAATTTTAGTATCCTTAGAAGCCACGATTAGATCAGTAGTCGACTGCTCTATGAGCAACAGAGGTAGATCAAGGCTAAATCCAGGACCTTAATTTTCTTTTCCGCCTGAGTTTATAGCTTCTTCTTTCAACGAGTCCTTTCAGTCTCTCACCCCACAGAGGCGGCTATTGACTCCCCGAGGCAAAGACCCTCACTGAAACTAGTAGGTTCATCTCAGAGGCACCCACTATTTTTTTCTTTGCCAGTGAGAGTAAACCTATCCTTTCCAGATTTTTGTCCTAAGTATTTTCTTAGAGGGACAATATTAAAGTTGAGATACAAGAGAAAGTGCAGCAACTCCCGGATCACTTCTCACTTTGTTATAATGTTCTTCACAATAACCTGTATGGTGTCTGTTACCTGCATGGTTTCTGCTATCTGCTATACCTGTATGGTATCTACTGCAAATATCACCTGATGTTGCAACAGCAGTTGAGATTTCTCATGCAAAGTTACAGGTCCTCTTAACTTCCTTCAACAGGAGAAGGGTTCCTTAAGCTTGATGCAAGTGGGGAGAACACGTTCCCCCTCTGCATATGAAGGGAAGATAGTCTCCTTAGAAGCTTATCTTTCATCAAAGAGTGACACCTACATAGAACTTCAGGTGGAATTTTCTTACCAATTGCTGTGAACCAAACCGCATGGTTCAGTTCATGAACCTTTCATAAGCTAAACCCTGCAGCGTTTACATAGCATTACCAGACACCTAATTAAAAAAAAATAGTTGCGGCAACTGAAAGTCTACCAAAAAAAAAATACCATCTCATTAAGAATGTGCCCAAGGGCTGGAGTCTGGGGTTTGGGTTTGGCTCTGGCACTTTTCCCCCCAAATCAACAGGCCTCTGCCCTGTCTTAAGATTTAATTCTGGGTCTCGGTGACTGATCTGACTGCTGTTGGGGCTTCCTCATGAAACACATGGTGTTGATTCTTCTCCATTTACATAGTAAACATGAGGAGTAGCATTGTTTGGGAAATCTCTATAACAAAGACATAATTTTTCACTTATCCCTTTTGTGGACCCCTAATTTTCCATAGCACATTTTCATCGCTTTCTGCTGATCACATTGTAATCTACTGACACGAAGCTTGCTGTTTTAGCTATCTTCTGTGGATTTGCTTGATGCAAGGCTCTTTCCAAGGCCTGATTTCCATGTACTGAAAAATATTTCCATATAAAATTCAGAATACCAAGGAATTTTAGGGAGAATTCAGTGAAAATCTTCTGGAAAAAAACCCATTTTAATGCTTTCCAGTCAGGAGCTATCCAGAAGAAACCATCTGCTGCTAACGTAAGCAAAACCTTCGTAGTTATCAGTTGCTTTTTGGAAAAGATCAATAATATCCTAGGCAAGTGATGAGTAAATCTCTAAAAAAGGGTTTGCAACCTTTTTGATTTTCAAAGTCGTAAAATATTTCCGCTGAAGATGAGTAGCGAATATAAGCAATTGAAATAGGCTGGGAATTCAGTCAATTTTTATGGACCACTCAGGAATAATCCAGAGATTCCCAGATGGCAGACTACAGGTTCAAAACCACTGATCTACAGATATCATTTGGATAATCCTTCTAAGGTCTTAATAGTCAGCTGAACTTGAACACTGTCCAAATGGCAGTGTAAGACCAAGAAAGTCATGAGCACCTTCTTTATTTGAGATTCCTCATATATCTAGACTGAGTGAATAATGACATAAAGGCTATAAACCAATGAAAATGAAAAATAATATAAAAGCTGAAACTGTGTAGTGCCTAAAAGATTCTGCAGATCTTTACAGAAATGCAAGGGAAGAGAGAGGTAAAAAAGACAGCTGAGCTTCTTCAATTTCAAAGAAAGTTAACTTAGGAATCAATTGTAAAACTGTAATGCATACTTCTACTCTTTTCCTCACTTCCTCATGGCAATAGTCCAAGTATTGCATTTAATCCTTACAACAAGATACCTCTGTAAGTTAATATTTTCTGTCCCCAAAATAGTTATCCCTTTCAAGATATTAATTTACTAACACCAAACGTACCTATATTTTGGAAAAACAGTGAATTAATCAGTAATGAGTTATTTTTTAAAATGAATTTTTTTTCCCCTAAAGCTTAGGTTTTAATTCCCTAAAAACCTTGAGTGTGGGGCTTCTTACCTGCTGCCAAACTCTCCATCTATCTCCATCTCCCTGCCCTCAGAAAAATAAATTTAAAAAATTCTATCCCTTCTCATTAAAACTAGTTATTCTTTTTAAAATGTTACCTGGACTTGGAGATGGCAAAGTTTGAATTTGAAAGTCGTACCAGATATGTGAGCAGAATTCTGCTCCGAAGAGTCTACATAGCAAGTTATAGCATTAATAGTAAGCACACTACAGTCTAGCAGCAATCTGGAAAAATGCCTAACCCTTTCATAAGTATTTTCTTTCTCCTTTACAGCTTTTACCTTCTCTCTCTCACTGCAATCTAACAGGGTGCTCAAGCGTGCTGCCAACTTCAAGCACATTAAGTACTCCCTCCGCGATACGTGCATACACTATTTTCAAATATAGCCTCACACATACACATGGTTGAACCTGGACCTATGTCTGGAAGTGTGATTCC
>CM020042.1:6227500-6395000 GCA_009769605.1 Bucorvus abyssinicus | reverse complement strand
TGAAACTTTCAGGGGTTTCTTGGTGCTGCTTACAGATCACAACACTTAAACACCCCAAATCACACTGATTGTCTTCTGTACTGACATTGTATTTTAACGCAGAAACCTCTCATACCTCTGCTTCGAGAAATTTTTTCTCATATGTTTCCAATGCCTTGCCTACTATTCTTTAAAAGACACAAACAATCAGTCATCTGGAATGAGTTTTTTAAGAAGGCTGAATGTTTAATTTTCCATTATCTGCACTTTTAAAAGCAGGCGCTGTTTGATGCCAATGACGAATTGACATTTAGCAAAGCAACATCACTTCACAGCAAAAGGGTTAAAGAGATCTGTATTAATATAGAAGTCAAGCTTTTAATATTCTGCAAATATTAACAAAGAAAGATGATAATGTTGAGTTAATATGGGTTAAGGATAAAATGAAAATAAATTTTTCTGATTGCTAAGTGTTGACACTTTTTTGGCTGGGCCCGCAGCCTTTTCTTGAAGGCTGTGTAATTACAGAAGGCTTTTCCCCTCCTTCCCCCTCCTGCTTCTAGCCCACATTAGTAATGACCCCTTCACTGCTTCAAAAACCACTAATAGTCTTCAGCAAAGGCAAGAAAAATGAACAGGATAAATTGGAATCCACAGTCAGTAATTTGCATCATATGAGGCTGCTTTGGCCACTCACACTCATTCCTGGCCATCAATCGTGCGCTGTCAGGTGCTGCACTCTGCCACCATGATAAATACTCCTCCTAACACTCTGATTCGTCCAAACAATGTAATTGTCCTCTATTCTCCTCTTGGTAATGGAGATAATGAATGACTGCACAAACAAGAAGGATTGCTCATCACAGACACAGGGGTGGCTTCAAACCGAAAAGCCCCGAGTACAAATTTTAATTGACTGAAAACACAGGTTGAAAGAAAAGAAATCCTGTCTTCCATTTCCAGGCTTCGAGACAATCACTTCTGAGCATTCCCCTTTTGGTTCGAGGGGCGGGTTCTTTATCCTGAGCGTGGGCCCACCAAAATGGGTAAAATGAGACTGTAGAAAATCCTGTTGTTGGAAAGCAGCCACAGAAATGCTGTCCAGTATGCAATTCATGTAAAACAAGTCCTCACTTTAATTGTGTTTAATCCCAAACTGCGAGGAGCTGGTGTTATGAAAAAAAAAAACCAAACCCCAAAACCCAGCTTCCTCCAAAGGGAAACAGTTCCATCCAGCTAAATACTTATTGTACTGCAAGGAATAGTGTGTTTTTAAAATTTCAGTCGAAATATAACCAGACATAAAGCGAATTGCATTCAACAGCACAGAGCGTGATGGAAATCAGTGAGCCTACTCAGTGTGATAGCCATCCTGGAGCTATTAAGACATTTGAAAATTGGTCCACACAAGATCAACAAACACTTAAAAGCCGAGATCTTATCAAAATTCACCTTGCACAGATGGTTTTTATTATTTCTAATTAAGAGTGAGGGACAATAGCACAACAACTCTAACTTATTTAAATGATGTTCTACATTTTGGGGAAGAGAGAGAGAGAACTGGTGTTGTTTTCTGTTGATTCCCCCCCCTCCTCCTTCAACATCAGTGATTCCACAGCTTTTAAATGTGAAGTGGACTGTTTATCTGGAAGTGTGCTGGCAGACTGCCACCATATTTCTAAGATTAAAGAAAGGATTGAAAACAATCGGTTTTCCGAGGAACTGAAACCGTGACAATATGTTTCTGATTAATTTACAAATATATGTATATATTTAAGGCTAAACTACAGAACCAGAAAATTCCTACTAGTTAGTCTATCACAGGCATTCTTACACTTTATTAGAACAGACATCATATTGAAATAATAAGCATGGGAGGCCTTCGCTTCTTCTTTGATCTATATTACTAAACGTCTGACTGGCTCAGATTTAAAATAAACCTCGGTATGTTTGCACTTGAAAACTGGAGAAAGACCACAAGTAATAATTTGTTGTCAGTTTCCATATTCTCTAACTAAAAACCTATAGTTTAGTCTGTACACTGCTGGATGTCAGGCAGTGTTAGTCCGGTCACCCCGGCAGTGGCTAAACTTTCTGGTAGGAATACATCCTCCAGTATGGGAGCAACGATGATAGATCACTTCATCGGCGTGGGACTAGCTGAGAGGAATTAAAGGGACAGGGCACAGCTTTCCCTGCTTTCTGAATCTCTTGCAGGCTAGTGCGACTGCAGCCTTAAATACACCAGTATGTACTGGAAAAGGGTGCTGTGGAGGTCCTTTCTCTCTGAACACCTAAGGATCACAATCGTTTGATGAAAACCCCTGCCAAATGCATCACAAATGTGAAGGCAAGATTTTAAGCTGTTTAATGACGGCTCTTCAGTGCTGTCCTGTGTGATTTTAAAGTATTTTTTCTGAAAAACGTTGTTGATTTTCTTCCAATGAAGTGATAATGAACAGTGGTGTTTAAGCAACATCTCTGCCTAGCATAGTTGAATTTGGGTTTAGACTTGGGAGTTTTTTTATATGAAGGTAATAATTTTACTCTGGATGAGATACAGATTATAAAATTTTATATAAGATTAGTTCATTTTCTTATTTAGAAATTCTTATTTAGAATTCAGAGAAAGGAGCAAAAGAAACTCGAAAGGGAGTTTCTGATCAGGAGATGGAAGAGTCTGAATTATTCACCCTTAAAAAGCATAATGAGTACAAAATGCTATGGATTGTTACAAATGGCAGGATTAAAGAATATACTGACATCCTTTAACTTTTCTCAGCCTATTAAAAGCATTCCTTCATTGTCTGTTTAGAAATGAATCTCAGTAACAAATGAGTTAACACTTATAAAAAAGGAAAGAGCTTTGAAAATCTCACCATCTCTAAAAATTCCCATTCTACTGAGCATATCTCATCACTTTATTTCCAAGGTAACCACGGGTATCTCCTGAACTCTTCAGTGCTACTGGATGGTCAAATGCCAGTGCCACAAAACACCTAGTTCTCTATCTATAGATGATAAGACCATGCTTCAGACACAGGACTGAGCTCCAAACTGGACACATTTCTTGTTCTATGTGACAACCACAACTCATTTAGGAAGGAGAGAAACCACTTACATTCCAGAAGTTTCAACCGCAACTTAAAGTGCTATGAGGGTGTTCTCCTGACAGACTATGCATTGATAGGGGCTCCATTTAAATCGTGGTCCTAGCTACCTAAACCATTACCCATCTCATCACATCACAACCATTTAGATTCCTTAACTCTATAATGTCATCCAAAATGGTGAAGAAGAGGGATCTTCACATACAGAACCACAGAACTGAGATTACTAAGCATGATTTTAGAAAAGAGTAAAGGTATCTCCTGAACCAAAAGCTCTTCAAACTTTCATTAATGCTTACTTGTTCTACCCAGCCCTCCTGGAACAAATATCCTTCTCTGTTATGCACATACATCCTGCCAGACACACTGTAATGATTCTCAAGCACTCATGCTAACATTTTGAGCAGAAATACTGTTATTATGGCTCTGTTAATTCCTAGAGAAGACCACCCCTATTAAAAATGGTGAGCACCAAGTAAAGCATCCGGACAGCCAGCCTGAGCTGGAGAATCAGAGTCGCCGTAGATGATCTAATACCAAACACACCAGCACTCAGAAGCCCTGGGACTTCCCTATCGACGAGGGACAGCCATCCTTACTACCGGATAGTGTAGAGCTGATTTGAGCCATATTCTGCTAGCTGAGCTGAAGCAAGGAGAAATTAAAAAGCAAAGCTAGAATAGATAGGGCCCAAGGGCCTAAACACCCCGTCTCTACCATATTCCTGACTCTTGCTGGTCTGAAGAACAAAGGTCCAGGAGGACCCACTTTTCTGTGTTTTGCCACTTTAAAGACATCAGGTAACACATTCAAAGAGACAAGCTGAAGTGCTAAGGAAGTTCAATATACATGAGAGGGTTGCTGGTGACATATGGCTGCTTTTAGACACAACAAAAAAGAAAGATGACCAGCTGTGTGGGTTGCGGAATGAAAGCTTGTGAAGCACATTTACAGGAAAAGAATAGATGTTCTGAGGAAGGGAAGAGGGATGATTAATAAAGTAATAACATGCAGTATTGTGGTAAAAAAAATCCCATTGCATTGGAAACAGAACAATGACAGAGAATCATATTCTCCAGTGCCTTAAGAAGAAAAACATTTCATAATCTTTTGTACAAAATTTTCCCCCAGAAATTTTTCCTTCAAGTAAATTGAAAGGATGATGAGTGGTCTGTACAGTGATTTTGAAAATGGTGAGTGTCCACATGGGCAAGAAGGGTGACAATGAGCATTGTCACTCATCAAATACAATTTGACTCTATTTTCTGGGAAGATTTGGGGTTTCTGGTGAAAATGTTAATGTATTACTGTTGTCCCAATTTACAGCAAAGCTATCAAAAAATTTCAAGGATTTTATACATAAAAATAGAGAGACACTTTGGGTCTGGTCTTTCAGTTCAGAATTTTCAGGTAGTAGGATAAACATGGGAAAAGTAGGATAAATAAATGGGATGGTCTGACATAAGGAATGGAGAAAAGAATCTGTGGAGAAAAAAGACTATCTGACAGGGATGATAGGAAATTGAACGGCGTAGTTTGCTGTTAGCAACTAATTTTAAAAAAAAAGAACCAAAAAAGAAAATGCAGCAATTAGTGCTCTATAGGAAAATATTAAGGTTACTATTCAGAGGACTATAAAGTTAGCTGAGATAACTGGAAATAGTTCTGTTGCAGTTGTGTGACAGAATGCATTACAGAAGGGAGAGATCTTCAAAGTTAGACTTAAATTTTGCCCATAGATTAAAAAAAGGTAAATTTGGTAGCTATGGAAAAGATGAAATGATAGAAAAGATTTTAAAAATGCATTTTAGATAACAAGGAAGTACTGGAGAGAGGAACAGTGATATTGGAAAGATGGTTTTCAGGTCAGTCTCCAGGCATAAAGCACAATGCCTAGTAATAAAACCAAACAGTATTACAGTGATTTTCTTCTGCTAGATATTATATGATATCTCCTAGATGGTTGGATATAAAATCCTATTTCCATTGAGTCAGTGAGAGTTTTGCCATTATCTGCTTTAGAATTTGATTTGGAGCCTAATTTAAGAAACTTAACCTTTGAGTAAACATACAGAAATGTTACTTTAATCTTCTGAAATACAAAATCTGTATTACAGGCAAATATTGAAGAGTTTTCTGTAATATGTTACAACTAGTGTAGAAAAAGACTAAAAAGACAACATGGAATGCATCTGTAGAATAAATTGATATACCCCAACTGTGACTAAAATTAAAGACACGAGCTGAAAACCAAAATCTGTAATGAAGTAACACAGACAGAGTATTTCAAAGAACTAACCAATCAGTATGGTACTCTCAGCGGTAATGAAGGCAAAAAAAAATTACTGTAAATGCCGAAGTAAAAATCATATTGAGAAGGTCCTAAAGTGATGAACAGAATTAAGCTATAAGGCAGAAATGATACTTTTAAATAGTTCTCTCATTTAGAATGAAGTGTCTCATTAAGTTCTGCTTTGTCCATCCCTTAAGAGAGAGATGGAGCAAAGCTGGGGCTTGTAAACACCTAACTTAATGCAAGCCAAGAAAATAATCAGCACTACTAAAAATAGTGTACCCATCATTAATATCAAGATGCAGAGCTGGGTCCCTTTTAATGGTGAAACAGAATGGAACTGTCTGGTGAGCCTTTTCTTCTCCAAAATACAAAACTTTACCCGTTGGCAGGCTCATAAAAAATCTTAGTTTATGCTAAAGATCAGCCTCACCAGCACAATTTGGAGGCAAATATCTGTTCTTGAGCCTGTATAGTTGCTGGTTTTGAGGTAAGGTACTCCAGGAAAGGGTTATTGTAAATATCAGATCCAGGTAAGCGACAGTTCTCAAATTTTGAATAGATTAATCTCCACAATGCTTTTTCAGGCTCACTTATCATTAGATTACTGACTATGACCGATGCAGATCATCATTTCGTATTGGATCTTTTTACTTAGCCTTTCCAATTTGGAGTAGGAATTTGTGAGTCATATGGACATGTTTAGGAATGGAACCAACATTAAAAATTAAACACTGGTACCCACACAGTACAGTTATAGCTGTCTTTGAAGGTTCAGCTATCTCACTGACTAATACTTTTTTCAAGATTGGATAAGCCGAAGAACCTCTGATTATATGTTTGAAAAGTTCAGGACTACATAAGGATTTTCAAGAATCTAGTCCCAAAAAATCCCAGTGCCCTGCCTTGCAATACATCCAGGGAATCTGTTCCTACAGGGCTGAGTTAATTGAATTTGGACCTCTATCTAACCTACCAGAGCTGTTTCTTTTTTGATTGCCCTAAACCACATTTTTACAGAAAATAGTTTACAAATGCACCATGAAAGAATATAGGGTTCACAAAGCCATGAAAATAAAGCTCGGTTTCAATTTTCCTGCTCTATAGACAGGATTTACAATTGATAGGGAATAAAAACATGTCCACTATGAACGATAATGAACAAGGAGCTAGTATATCCATTCAGTAGCTGACTTCTGTTAGCTGGGATGGAGAACTGCATGAATCAAGGATTCAAGGAAACACGGAAAGGGGATTATATAACATGTAGACGAGAACAAACATGGATGTGAAAAGATTAGATACCTTAAACACCCAAGCAACAGAAATCTTAATGGTTTCAAAGGAAAGGGAGATTCATAATTAACCAGATAAAAACATGTGAAACTCCAAGAGAAGTATGAGGGTTAAATAATTCTCCATCCTGTAAAAGAGTGTGTAACATATTGCGGACTATTTAGTGAAGTATCTATTGCTGAATGCCCAGAACAGTTTTCTGAACTTCAGCAATAGATCGAAAAGCCTAATTTAATGAGGAAGGCAACATGGATTTATGACAGCAAGGTCTTTCTTAATTAACTTGCTAGTGTTGTTAAATAATGTTATCACTGGAGCAGAGGAATGGAAATGCCATAGATATTATCTCTTTCAGCTTTATTACAGCACTTGATATAATTTCAGATTAAAGACTATAAAGTAGAAAAATATCTCATAAACAAGTAACAACAAGTGGTGGGTTAAGCTCACTAGTGAGGAGGCTCTTCTTACTTTTATATGTAATTGAGTTAGGCAACAATATCAGATAAAACTAGAAATACAAAAACTCATGCACTGTTAGGCATGAAAAGTATGCTAAAGGGCCAACCTCCTACCCCACAAAGGCAAGAGAAGTTCTCTGAGGACATCAATGGAAGGTGGTTTGTAAATTTATTAGCCTTTACTGATTAAGATAGAAAGCCATTTTTTTCTGAAGATGTAGATGCTGTTATGTAATGTGTGAAAAAATAGTGCAGAACAATGTAATTGATGTTTTCTGAAACATCTTGGTGTAATACAGGAGTGAAAGTAACAACAGGCACAAAAACATTTATCACTATCTCCCTCACCATCAGCTTGCTTGATCATAGTTTAACAACCTCTGTTACAGGTCTTTAATTCACAATTCTTCAGTTTCTGCTAGTTTGTGGATCTCAGGCTCATCTCTTGCTTCTGCTTTAATTCAGAGCTATTGTGCAGACCGCAATAAAATCAACAAAATTCAATAGCACACCTTGTATTTTTTTAGTTTCATACACAGGTGGAGTAGACAGAGCTAATCATATCACAAATACTATGCTAAATATTCCGAACCCTATAGACTATAGGTACAAGTCAAGTCACAAGTATGAATCTCCTCTGCATCTGATGTGAATTAGGATCAGATGCTGCAAAAACTGCAATCTATCTATCATTAAGGAAAATCTAAGCTACCCAGAACTGATTCTTCAGCATCAAAACTTATAAACCAAGAGAATGAAGCAACTCACTTGGAAAACTAATGCTAAGATTTAATCTATGTTGTGGTAGAAACTGGAAGTTGGATCTTTTGAACATATTTCGTGCCATATCCTGGCAGTGATACTTAGAGAGTGCTACTGAGCAGCACTTTCTTCCATGTGAGAACCCTGTGAGTTTCATTGGGTTACACGCAGAATAAAACACTAATCAGTACAAGTAAGGTCTGGCTCTGAGTCTGGCTCATAGACAGAGGACCGGAGAGAGAACTTTGTTTTGGTTATTCTCTAAGTAGGAGACTTTGAATTTCCTTTTTACCTAAGCTACATCTGCTGAGCTAGTTTATTACAAAAGAAATGGGTACTATGGCAATACATAGCTCCAAGAGTCTCCCATTCATACCATAAATATGTGAGGCCATGGCTCTGGGCAAGCTTTTCAACACATTCAGTAGCAGGGTTTGATAGAATGCAACAGCTAGCTCTCATTGCACCTCTTAATTTGCTTGCTGGAACTTGGCAATTTACCTTTCAAGAGCCACAGACCAAGTGGATATCTGTTTGGCACACACAAAAGTTCTTTTCAGGGATCTAGTGAAAGGGTAAGGTATGGTCTGCAGCTTAATGAAGTTATAAGCTAGTGACATATCTTGCCAGAAAATATTCATGACCTACTAAAATAAAAGAAAACTAGTCATCACAAAATAAGATATTATGTTTTAATTTTTAATATACATAGTTTGTACTTAGCTGGTTTTATATAGATATATACACTGAATTTGCAAAGCAAAGGCAATGGCTGCTATAACTTTTGTAGTACAAAGACATCATGTTAATAACAAAACCCTGAACCATTCATAGTTAAGGCCAGGTTTGCTGAAGAGTTCATCTGAGTTCTGGCAAATGTTCTAAGTCTTTTGGGTGCAGCGCTGCAATTGATGTTTTCATGTGGCAACTAGGTGAAATTGCTGTGGTTTAGACTAGGTATCACACTAGGTCTGAACTCAAAACCTCAAAGATGAACTCTAAGCCCTGAATTTACATAGATTTACAAACAATTCCAGAAGAAAATTCTGCAACGGGAAACTGCAGCTCAGATCTTCAAAGGATATCCACTTTCCAAAGTGTACATAGATTTTGTTTTTCTGTTGTCCCAGTGAGACCAGAAGACTATATGCTATCTTCTTGTTGGAAAGTCGTCTTTTCTGCTTCTGGGTCCTACACAGTTGGTTGGTTCTGCACTGGCAACTTGTGTTTGGATTTTGAAATTCCTGACAGAAACAAGACCTGGAGCCTTGTCTCTTTGAGGAGGAGGGGTGTAGGGCTCTGAATTGAAATAGTTTTCTTGGACAAGGTTCAGTAGAACATGACTCTAAAAAGAATGAAGGCATCTGAGAAAGCATTATGTCTGATTTGAAAGCGTTTATTAGTGTGTGTGCCTCTCGTTTAATGTGCTATGATTATGGTTACATTTAAATTTAATCAGTTTCTGAAAAGCAGCTTGGTTATGTGGGATGAGAGGGCAAAGACAGGGAAAAGGGAGTAGCTCTGCAAGGTGCTACGAGTATTCCTTTTTATTCCTGTTTCTTTTTTTTATTTCCTCAACTTGCCAGTATTCTTAGGTGTAACGCTATATACTACGCGTCGATGTTCTGCCTACCACTACCACTGAGCACAACGTGCCTGTTCCACAGTGTTAAAAAGGAAAAACACGAAAACACACATACACGCACACAACCCAGTACATACGTGCTTAGGAAACAGCAGAGAGCAACATCTGCCATAGATCTGTAACATTTTAAAAATATTTACTAAGAAAATGTTAGAAGAATGTATAACATTTACACATGAGAAGTCCTTGATCCAAAGTGTTTTCCTCAGGAGGGTGTACTGTTTTGCCATGTGGTAGGTGCCTGGAGTTGCTGTTAATCTGAAAATCAAGAAGTATTTGGTGCCACCACAGAAACCTTTAAGCACCTACAGATGCAGGCAAGTATGATGCAAGAGAATAGGAGGTAGGTGGTTAATTCACCTGATTTCAGTGGGAGCTAGGCATGCAGTGTATTTAAATACTTTTAAAAATTTGACAGGTTGCTCGTGCGCATTTTTAGTGACCTAAATGTGTTTAAAACTTGATCTTAATGGAGGCTGTTAACCCTTCCCTGAATATGGGATTCCCTCCCCTGAGACCACCACCTTGCCGAACATCCAGGGCACAACTATCCTCTATCACTAAGCGACATTAACCCAGGTCAGGGTTTTGGGAGCTTGTGGAGCCCCTGTAAACCCTTAAGAGATTAGGCAATGTAAAATGACAGCTGAGTAATTTACTTGATCTTTTACTGCCCATTTCTTCTAGGTAGCTTTTTAATAAATCTCCTTACAATCAATAAAATATAACAAAGTACCACACTCCTACCAACAATCTGCGAGCTGGTACATACACTTCGCAGCTTATAAACTGACGCAATGTAATAGCTGCACAGTTTTTAGCAGCTGTCTCTCACACCATGTGTCTTGCCCAAGTGGAGACTGGGATTCAGACATGGTGTTCAAAAACTGGGACTATCCTGTAATTTTCAGAATAGATGGCAACTGTATAATAATTAATTCCCTAAAACCAAGCAGGGAGAAACAGCTGAAGAGGAGGAGGATTTTTCAGTGCAAAGAAGATGTACCACCCAGATACTCAGATACTCTGGAAGTGGATATTTTGGGTATAGGATAAGAATCTCAATAGTAAACAGATAAATTGTCATATGTTCCTACCCGCACTCCAGTTCTGGAAATGGATGTGTGACTTCCACAGCAAAGAGCAGGTGAATCTGTACATCAATCCTTACACATGACTCAAAATGTGTTCATGAAAAAGAGGAGTCCAGAAATCTAAAATCTATCTAGACATTAAGGAATGAATCCTCTTCTTTCCTTTTACCTGAATGAAGTTACAGCTATCCTCTCCTGCAAACTGTTGACAGATCTCTTACAACCTGGCCTTCTACTTCGATCCACGCCCCACAGGAACAGTGGCGTCTTTTTGAAATTAGTTTTGGAAAGCCTATCTTTTCGTCCTTGTGATGAACATGACTCTACTGGATCTGCAAAGTAGGTTGACAAGATAGATACTCATCCCAACTGCAATCACAGAAAGCTATGACGGACCTTGTTACACGGTAAGAAGTAGGAAGAAAATCAAACATGGATACCTATTGCATTTTATGACTCTGGTTTTTAGCCCTGTATCTTAAATGGGGGCGAAGAAGCACGATTTGGGTCTTTACTCATGAGCAATACTAAAATGGTGCAATTTGCATATCTTAAATAATGCAGGAACAAAAGTTTTGAGTAATCTTAATCTATATGCTGTTTTCTTGGCTTTCTAGTCACAGTTGAATTGGCTCATCTAGTTATTGGAAGTAAGAACTAACTCTCAGTAAATCACTTGATTTGCATAACATACCTGCTTTTTACAGACAATGCTAACACGTTGGCTTATTTTTTATTAATTAAAAGAAAGAAGCAGCCAAGCTTGATTCCCTCTTTTATTCAGCTTTTTGATAGTACATAGCGGAGATGTTGACAGACCTTTACAGGATTTAAAATTTTCAGATTCTGTTGGAATTCGGAAGAAAAGTTTCAAAGTGCTCTGTAGTGTTACAAAAGGCTTGTGCCATTTTCATCTGTTAGCTTGAATAACTTGCCAGGAAAAAAAGATGAAGAATTACAATAACTTAAAATATTTTTGTGTATTTAGAATACTTTCCAGACAGAGATCTCAAATCCCTTCATGAATGTTAGGGAATACAAGCAATGAAAACCTTACTACATCACTCCCTGGAAAAAGAAAGCAAGAAAGAGAAAGAGAAGCTGTTTTGAGGTGGGGAAAGGGAGGCCTAAAGATACCTAGTGCCTGACCCAAGGTCATATGGGAGGAAAATGCATAGCTGACAACTGAACCCATGGATGAGCTTACAGAAAATAGCAGTAGGTTTCTGTATCAAGAAAAAACACCTAAATCCTCAATCAGCTTTTTTAAGGGCACAGGGAGAGTAGTCGCAATCCCCAAGTTTTATAAGAAAGGCATTTAAGGTCTATGAATGATTGATGAGCTTTTTCGTACTACATAAGGTAGTACTTGCATTTCCGTTGAGCACAGAATAATTCCTGGAGTAATTAAACAAACAGAAAGAAATGGGACACTTTGGAAAGACTGACTGATTATGGCTGATTTTCAAAAAGGTTTAAGGTTTAGGGGTGCTAATCCCATCCAAATCAAATAAGAAATGGGTGCCAAACTCCCTGAGGCCTCATTGAAATTCTCAGCTCATATCACTGTAATTGATTGCATATGAGCACAAATTAGAGTTAAAATAGAATTTAATGCTATCCGTGTACATATGTTCGTTTTTTGCCTGCCGTCATTCATGTGTTGCTTTTTTTTAAACGCACCTTTCATTGAGAGATTTACAGTAATAAAACAGTGACCACAGAGAAAACACACTTCCTTCCATACACAGCCCCCCCCAAAAAAAAGAAAAAATCCTAAGATATTAAAAAGCCATAATAAACAATGGACCATAACATCAACTGCCTTGGACTGACACCATTTCTCTGCCAATTTAAACTAGCTGAGTACATGGACTCCTGCATTTTTGTGTTTTCCAAGATTATTCTCAGCAGCACCTGCACAGTAAATAAAGGTAAAAGTGCAACAAAATAGACGCAAGACCTATCAGTGAATAAGGAGCTCTGCTTCCATATACATTAGTGAACTTTCCTCCTGACAAACAGGCTATCACCGTATAATGGGCTTTTCCTGAAGTTTACTGCGGCACTGTTTATAATAACATTGCATCCAGCCTGCCTTGTTGGTACTTTTGCATTGCAGGGTAACAGTTCTGAGGTGGCAGCAAACAGCTTCCGTGCTTGTGTCAGGAGAAATAAAACTGTTATTATTTCATACACTTCAGAGGCCACACTCGAACTCAGCAGCTCTGCAGAGCTGTTGTGAACAGAAAGCTCTGCTGTAGAACACCGGGCTGCCCCCTCAACAATAAACCGTCTTCTCTCCCCTCCGTGTTTGGCTTCCCGCCAGTTGCCCATTTGCTTTGCACCATCAATTTATATTCACTGAGATGGTGTAAGGTTCTAGAACAGCACTGATTATCAAATCTGCCTGCCAAACATATGAGCAGTAAAAGCTGGTCTTCCAGAGTCCTCCATGTATCATCCAAGGGCCCGATCCTGCAAACTTGCCCCGTGAGGAGCCGTGCTCCGATCGACCCAAGTCAACGGAGCCAGCGCAACAGCAAACGCCGCTGCTGGGGACAAGTGCTCGTGGGACGAGGACCTCGGCGGGCTCGGCTTCCTTGTGCAGAGCTTTAAAGGAGTGCTTTTCAGTAACCCCACAACGGCATAAGCCCTGCCAGAGCCAGTCGAGAGAGCTCGTAGCTTTTGCCACATCTTTCGATTACTATTTCATACAGCAGCAATTTGCCAGCTGATACTATCTCTTCCGGTATCTGTGAAGCAGTTTTTAAAAAGGCTTTAGAATAACCGTGCAGGTGCTTATTCCCTGCTAATTCCAAATACTGAAAACCCAAAAAGCTCTCCCCTTCTTACCCCTCCCCGCATCCAAAACAATCCATCCTCAGAGTTCAAAAAGAGTTAAAAATCGTGAAGCTTTAGAAAAGGACCTTAAAAAGAATACAGGCTGATTTTTATTTGCCTTTAACTTCTCAGGAGCATGTAAATCCAACTTCTAAACTTTCTATTTAATCATGGGGTCTAGTAATTTACTTCTTCTTTAAATGGAAGTTTAGATTCTCAGAGGAGAGAAAAAAAGATGTTTACAGCTGGGATGGTTCTTTAGAAAGACACCAAATGTCATGAGAGCAGCATTCAGGAGAACTGAAAACACTGCTTTAACAATGGATTTTAGCAAATTAATTAGCCTTGCCCATTTTAATTTTTCTTTCACAATGCTTTAAGCTTGTGAGAATCAGCCACGATGGGTTTTGTTCATAAGTTACTTTGCATCTAAAAAGAATTAGAATATTTCATGCTTCCTTTTCCATGCGGTCATATATTGGTAATCCTAATTTGAATCCTTTCACCTCATGTGCAATTAGTTCTCACTGAAGCCAATGGACGTCATCCATACGTAAGGAAAGCTGGATGGAACTTTAATGAGTGGGAAGTAAATGTAACAATGAAATAGCAAATGAAGAGGTTTTGCAGAAACAATAGGGCTTTCTGGATGTGAAACAAACCTGTAGAGATAAATATATCTACCTACTCTTTGCTTAAGAGCTGTAATATTGGGCTCACTTAATGCTTTCAGAAGTGCGCATGCGTTTTCCAAATGTTTCCTAGTGATATTAATCACATCTCGATCCTAAAATGAACTCTGAGCGAGAAGGCTTATGCACATCCACAGTGTTATCTGCAAGATTACAGCCTTTATTGCAGACTATTTGTAAATAAGGATAAAAGTCAGCGTAGGCATCTCTTCAAATGCAACTTTAAAATACCATATGTCCTTATGCTTGTGTTATGTGATGAAACCTGACAGATCAAAGGACCAGATTTCCCACTCTACATTGATTATTTACTATCATTCATTTTCATGCATTTTAATATGTGATATCTGCATTTAGGTTCTTGAGAGCCAGAGAGAATTCAAGCTGCAATACTTGGATCCAGACTCTGAACTTCACATAGCTTGGGGATCTGGCATTTTGGTTCAACTTTTCCTCTACGTAAACAACAATGTGTCTTAGATGAAGTCCACACTGACTTCAAACATGCTCAAGCTGTCTTACCCCTTTCCTCCTCTCCAATCTATTCACCTTTTCCCCTCAAAAAAGGAAAAAAAGAAAAAATCCGTTCCCGGCTAGATATTCAGAACAGATTTTGACTGCAAGCGTCAATGCTTCAATACACAGTGTAAGTCAGTGGAAGTGCTCGTGTTGTCTTTCTAAACACAAACTAACTGAGTGGCCCGACAGAGACAACAACAGGGCTCCTGACACTTCTCTTTATTGCCCAGTCATAAATTCATAAAGGGATGTATACTATCACCAACTGGTAGGTTTGCTAGATAAACATCAACACCAATTTAATGACTTGTGTACACGTTGTAAACCAGGGAATCTTTATACAAAGAAATCAGATAAATCAAACGTGAGCTGAGGCTTAGAGGAAAGCAATTAAAGCTTTAAGGTGAGGTTGCTGAGGAAGGGTCCTGTACCACATTATAGTGTATGATACAAAATGTGTTAACATGGAGTACAGTATGTGAAATTAAATTAATTAGTAATATAAAACACTTCTAAAGCTGCATGTCCATTGACAGATAAACAGATTAAACATAAGAGATAAATAACCCATTCAGAGATCTCAGCTCTTTTTTATCAAAGAGAAGAAACGAAAAAAGAAATCAAACTTTCTAAAAGACGGAGGTGATAAAAGCATAGCTAAAATAGACATTTTAAAGCCAACTTGTTCGCCCCAGGCTAGTGATTGAAAAGAAAAAGCATAGTTGGACCATAAAAACCCTATTGGACCGTATTTCATTTGCTATAGTATATTTAAATGTTTCACTGCACATCAATTTGAATCTAGTGCCTTATAGGCTGGTATAAAATACCTTAAGCTGTACTACTCTCTGAGCAACTGTAAGGAACCTTTCTTTGAGACAGACTTCTTACAGTTACCTCACATAGCCTTTCCTAAGGTTGGTAATATACTTAAGGCTATATGGCAAAATTTTTTCTGCTCCAGACTTCAAAGTGAATTATAGCTCCTTCCCCCTAACAAAGTAAACACGTAATCTTCCGTCAGGATTAAGGACTGTTAGCACAATACAGACTGGAACAGGAATTGCTCCCAGAGTCCACGTACAAAGGCTTAACAGGTTCCCTAAACTCCAGACAAGACCTTTGTATCATGTATAGATCTCCTCATAAAGCCAAGGCTGGAGGTCCCCTACTTGTACTTTCTGGCATACAACTGACACAATTTAAGGAAGCATTCAATTAATCGCATACAAAATCCATACCCGCCTGTTACTCTTCACTGATTGCTTCTGTGTATCTCTCTTCTAAGCCTCTACCAGCTTCCCAAATAACTTTTCCAGTTCCACTTGTGATGGTAACATACTGCTGACAGGCGCTGGTGGAGCACTTCCCTCATTCAGGCTTGCCAGATGAAAGAATCTGATAGCACAGAAATTGGGACAACTACACTTCCTGCGGGTTATATTAAAGTCACTTCCCAGCTGAACGGCTCTAGTTTCTGAGGTCAATGGCTTTGCCATTTTTCTGGGATTCCAATTGACACTGAGCATTTGACAATTTCAGGAGCACCTTTGGTGGCCCCGACTGTAATTCAAGGATCTCAGGTCTATGGCATCCAGTATGCAGGACTGTCCTTTGCTCCCCACCACCTGAATCAGGTGAGTAATGCAGAAGTTCCGTGTGTGAATTCGTGGTGATGTTGATGCCTATTCTAACCTGGAACTTGCTACCCAGTGGAAAGTAAGTTTTGTTTTGGTGAAAGTAGGCTTTCAGTTACTCATCTCCTCAGTGATAGGAGCCTACATATTAGCCATCATAATCCAAAATGCTTTTAAATCCTCCCTAAGGGAAATGTGTTATCCACCATTTCTGTAAAATAGGAGCGGGGGATGCGAAGTGAAGGTAAGTTTTCTAGCTACAGGTCAAAAAGCAATGTTTCTCCAGCAGCCTCAGCAGCGTGCATCATTACTTTAATAGGGCTGGTTAGAATTTGTGTTCGTTAGATTTGTCCGGGTGCAACAGAAAAATGATAATGTGTAGCTCTTTTGTAAACATGGATGGAAAGCCAGTATTCACCTACTGCGAGTTTTGACAATGTAGGGGAGTGCTTGGCCAGTATGTTATGAATAAACAGAAGTTCAGAACACACCCAACAGCGAAGAGAGAGGGGTTGGGACATACTTTGAAAGAGTAAACCGTGCCGACTATACAATTCAAAGTTTAGAAATATTTTGAGCAACTTAGGCGCAAAAATTAAAGCCTCCCTGAGGCACCTTTAATTTACATGACTGGGTGATTTGCTATCACTGTGTAACTGCCAAAGCCTCACTACATTTGGCAACATCACAGAAGTAACTTTTCCGTACAGGCAAATCACTCACTAGTAATATCTGCACTGAGTTAACCCATGTAAGCATTTTGATCAGTATGAGGTGTGCGCTTAAAGACAACTTCTGGGCTCATGAGCACTGCTGCAAATCTGCAGTAACTTTCTACCATTCCATCTCT
The DNA here is from genome assembly GCA_009769605.1 of Bucorvus abyssinicus. Lineage (NCBI taxonomy): Eukaryota > Metazoa > Chordata > Aves > Bucerotiformes > Bucorvidae > Bucorvus > Bucorvus abyssinicus. The sequence continues at coordinate 6,377,818 of CM020042.1, read as the reverse complement.
TCTTACTTTCTGGGAAAGGACTCCCAAAATTTGCCCTTTCAGTTTCTTATAGGCAGAACAGGTATTCCTCTCGTAAGACAGTATTTCCACTTGCTAAACTTTGCTTTCCAAACTGATATTTACTCCGCAGAATGTTTGCCCAAGCCTCAATTATTTTGGAAAGTTTTAGCAAAAATGATTCAGCCATTTCTGAAAATGAAATTAAAGAAAATATTGGTATGTTGCTTCTCTCTATATTTAATTGAGGAGAGCGTGCTTTGGAACAGAAGCATAACATTTGGAGAAGGGATGGCCCTGCTCTCGGGGATGTGCCTTTTGCCATCTCTTTGAAAATCCACCCACATTTGGCCAAGCTATAAACCTTTGAAAATTTTCAATTAGCACTAGTTCAGTAAAGACATTTAAGAGTTTGTCAGCTAAATTCTTCAAAGACTCCATCTGTACTGAACATGCTCCAGCCTGTACTTGCTGGCATCTGCAGCACCCCCCACAGAACAAGGGAGCACGCACTGCTCCAGCTCTGAGCAGGACTTCCTCTGAAACAGTACTTCTCCATTGGTGCAGACCCTCCTAGGCCAGAGACTGAGCACAGGGTGCTGTCACCTGGATCCTCTACATCCCACACCTATGTGGCAAGAAGGACCACAGGGAAGTAATGTAAAGCACAGCGGTATTTTTCTTTTAATGTTTACCTCCAACGTCTGTCATTACAAAAAGCTTTCAATAAAGTGCATCAGTGTGAGGCTCCTCTTTTGCAGCTAGATGGCAACTAAGTCAGACCCAGCTCTTCATCCAGTCTCCATCACCCACCTCACTGGCTCCAGAGCTGCTGCTTTCCCCATCATTTCCCTCATCACACTGCAGTCCCAGGGCCCAAGTCCCAGCAGCTGCCTCCCTCCAGTCCACTCCTAGTCCAAGTAATTCTCAGTCACCTTCTCCCAGTGCTCCAGCTCCACTCCTTTACAGTCGGAGTCTCCTTAATTCCCAGTGTAGTGCCAACCTCCTTACTCAGCCAGCCCCCCTTCATCTCCTCCTTTGCTTCATGGTATCTGTCAGTGTGACACAAACTGCATCTTTGTCTCTTGGACAGCTTTGGACCCCTCTACATGTAGCTCTGGCAGCTTTCTCCACCACAGTCCTGGATATCAGAAGGAATAGCAGGTATGGGATAACTGTCGTTTCGATGCCTGACAATGATGCTCATCCCAGGCACTTTGAAGCAGCCTTGCAGCAGCACATGCAAGTTCCTCTACAGCACGAATGCAGTCTCACCAGCATGAGGTGGTGTGGGATTTGTGATTATGGCTATTTAAGACAGAATTTCTGGAGGTTTTGCTATAAAACCCAGGAAGTCTTCAATAAGCATCTGTGAACTGTGATTTTTGCTAAGACTTAAACCGTGGCCAAATTGTTACATTTTTATAAGGGAAGCAAAAGCACACTCCTAACGTTCACCTGCCAAATTTCAAATCCCCTCCTTTCACAAATGAGAGCACTAAAGCTGTTCAGAGAAAAGGTCTCCAGAATTATTTAACACTGTTAAATAATGTGCACCATGCTTCTTTTTTTCTTTCTTTTTTTTTTTCCCAATCTATTTTGTCTGAAAATTTTGTTGAGACTTTTGCTGTCTCTTAAATGTCCTGAACTGCTATTCTGCAGTTATTGGGACACTCTGTACCTCAGGATCAGAAACTACACATTTAAAATCCTAAGATTGGCAGTTTCTATAGATCTTGGCTTTTTATTTTAAGAAAATTACTTTAAAATAGAACTCATTAAATAAGTAATATTTACATCACGCAAATATGTAAACTGATGCAGTTTCCTCTGTTTCCTTTCCCTGCCTTTCCGTCAGCTACTCACTAGGATTGACTCTGAACGGGAGTTTGTTAACCCTGGATCTCTAACAGGAGCCTGGCTTTACAGGGCAGAGCAAACGCCAATTAACGCAAGCAGTCAAAGCAGTTAAGATACTTCTCATCTGCAGGATAATTTTCTGTCAGTAAGAAGAATACTGTTACTTTAAAAGTCTAACACAATACTTTGTCTCAGAGGTATTGTTTCCATTGCACTGCATTTCATAGATCACTAAGCAGCATTAATTGAAGCCCCGTTCCTTCAATCTGACCATAGGAGGACTACACATTACCCAGGGTTTTCTACTGAGGGAAGGAGAAACTGGAGACCAAAAAGAACAATACAGACGCATTTTGCAAAATTACAATATTCCTTTTTTTGCAGTGCATGACAGCTTGGAGAGTTTGAAAGCTGAGCTTTCTCTACCCAGTCCACAAGCCCGCGAAGTTTCTGGCCTCTCTGTCTTCTGTCTGTACAAACCACCACAGGCTCAAAGATTGCCGTTGCCTGAAATGGCCCAACTCATCCGAAAATGCCAAGGGAAAAGCGTAGTTAGTTTTAATTTTGGTGGACTGGACTGGCTGTACACAGGAGTAAAGTCACAAGCATTTCATGTCTTCCCATTTTTCTGGGTTCTGGGTTGAGTTTATAACGTGGATTCTGGGAAAGTCTTTCTGACTTCCTTCCAGGAAGGCTGAGTGGCATCTGATCATAGGAAAGAATCCGTTAGACTAGGAATTAAAGGTCTGACACAACTGAAGGGTTTGCTGCTGGATCAGCTTGTGGGCTATAAGTAGGACAAGGTAACGCAGTAATGCACGGCGAAATGTTCTCAAGTTTCAGACCTAGTGGGCTATACAAACTGATAGCAAAGTGGAGGTTTAGATTTTATTTCTCTCCAGGGCTGGTTTGCTTACAAGGTGGGATCAGCACTCTACATTAGAGTTAGTTTGTCTACTCTGAATACTCTGCTTTTCATACACTTACATTTTGAGGAATTCCAGAAAAATGAAAATGTAAACCAAGAAAACAAGACACTTAACTGAGACATTAAGATTTTGAAAACAAACAAAACCAGCAAGCAGTTCTCTCAAACTTCACAAAAAAGAGAAAACTAAGGAAGAAAAATCATCACAAATGACACAATATTTCCATCAGAAATTTTGTTTTCCAAGAAATATTTTGTAAAAGTTTTTATGCAGTCTTTGTAATGAAAAGTACCAAATCAGTATCGTATTCTGGTATAGCACAGAATTAGCTCTTTAGGCATGACATTCCCTTGAAATTTTCTCTATGTATGTTTTTAAGACAGGAAGCCACCCTCACTGAAATATAAGGCCTTGTTCCTTATAAACATAATCTTTTCGACACTTGGGGAATAAAACCTGCCTGTTATAGAATATGGTTTGAATATTGAACACTGTAAGAGAAGTAACAGAACGTTGCTTTTAGAAGTGCAGTTCGGTAATTCCTGCAATCTCTCCATCACATGTCTGCATGGAAATCTCCAGCTTTTTTAGCATCTTGGAAAAAAAAGATTACGAAAAGTCGTACAAAAATGATACTAAGAAAAGTCAAGGTCTGGGGCCCCATCTTCCTCCCATTAGATTCAATAGAAAATAAAAATAAATGCTATTGTTTATCCATTTGTTTAAGACCAGGCTGTGAATGAGGTGTGGAAACTAAAGTACATTCCCAAGCTTAAAGGTGGTCCCTTTAGGTCAGGGCTCTGGCACGCCAGCCAGTCATTGTAGGAAATGCAAATTGCCACTTCTCATTTTGGTAACCTTTCTGTTGATAGGGGACTTCTGTCTCCAGGGCTGTTGACCTGGCAAATTTCACACGCATATGAAAAAAAAAATCACACAAAAATTAAACAAAACCAGAATCTAGGAAAAACACATCAATGTAGAGGCTCTATTTAAAGAGGAATTTGGAACTGGACTTCTATGACGTTTCCTGTACTTTAAACGCCTTTCTTTTTCCACTCAATACATTAAAGGGACATGATCAAGGCTAAAGAGCCTAAAATTAGACCTGCCAGCTGTGTTTTGGTTTGTGAGTATTCGCAGGTCATGCTGTCCCTGTGCACTGCCTGTCTGATCCATTCCCCAGAGGAGGCGAAACACTGGAACGTAAAGGAATTCTGATACCTCTTATACGCTGCAGTACAGTCTCTGCTCTCCTCAAAGTAAATTAGACAGAGAGAAAGAAGACAATACACAAATACCTCTGGTCTTTGAAATAGCACGGGGCTCTGGGTTTGCTATTTTATACTTAGCATCTACGTTTCATCTCTAAGCCAACAGGTTTTAAAAGGTTGCACATGAAAAAATACATTCATATTCTCAAGCATATTTGATTTTGGGTCAAATGTGTGAGTTTTTAACAACATCTTCTGAAAATATTTAAACCTTCCATAATCCTGCCAATGCAGGATTTTAGCATCTCAAACTACTCATTAGTCTGTCAATTTTCCACCTAATAACTCATTTAATTACTGAAAAGCAGCTCTAGATAGTTTGCAATTGCTCTATAAAACTTACTAGTAAAATTTCGAGCACCAGTTTATCCAAGAGGCATTAATCTGATCTCTAATTTTCAGGTGGTACAATCTTAAATAATTTGTTTTCATAGGTCAAGTAGCCACACATGTAACTGCATAGTTCGCACGTGTTTATGACCTTTGCATGTGCAAATGAGAGTTTTGAGTTGAGGAGCTCAAAATTAGAGTCAGTTTTGGATAGTTCGGCCTTATAAACCTGCTGGATGAGCTATGCTTTTGTCAGAACAGTCATCCAAATGGGTCACTCAAATAGACATGGGTGTGTCGTTGCCCTGTAATTAGGGGTTGACAAAAATCTGTAACTTTCAAAATAATAACTGAAAATGCATGTGGAATTGTTATATAGAAAGCTACAGTCAGTAATGTTAAAAGCAACGCTCTTCAAAAAGAGATACAGATTTTGAACCAGGGTAAGTCTCCAGGAGAGCACATTTTTTCTACAAATGTAACGTTTTAAGCTGAAAATAGTGCATAGTCCTGCTCGGGAAACCCTAGAAAACACCAGCTCAGAAGCAGCAGTGTTAACAGAACTCTTTAAATTGTCTCTCCCACAATCTCAAGATGGAGAAAGGAGTTGCACAGAAATGAACACCTCCGGCTCCCCTGCCCCTTTCAACTCTCCCTCAGTCTTTTGTGCATCCAAGAAGGTTCATGCTATGCAGATAGGCCTCTGGCATCAAACGATATGGAGGTGGTTATGTGAGTTGATCAAGGGAATATTTCACTGTGAAACAGGAAGGGCGCAAACAGGGATATACCACAGACAAAGAAAAAACATTTGAAGGTAACGTAACAACTTGCGTTGTTGATTTGCTTTCCTGTCCCGTGCTCTGTTTAAATTTAAAATGTATGTATTAAGGCAAAAGGATATTCAGCTTAGTTACTAAAAGTGTTTGCAAGTAATACTCACTCAGAAAGACAAAAACTCAGAGTTTTTAAATCAAGATGTACTTGGAAGAAAGAGAACGTGACCACGTTATCAAGAAAGAGATAAGAATCCCTCTGTCACCATATGATCTTTCCAACTCAGGGTCTAACCCTTTGAAGTCCAGAGAAGCAAGTGGTCAGAGCCCACGGGGCTGGCGAGAGCTCGCTCTGTGTGGAGGTAGGGAGGTGCACATGAGATTCTTCCCATTCCCATTCAAAGAGTTAGGGAAATCCATGGTAACATCCAGATCATCACCTTACAGACATAGAATGACTACATTTATTGAAACTAGAAAGCCACAGGACAAATATAACTTAAACAGGGATTAAGGAAATGATAAGTTTAAGTTAAATCTATGGAGTCCAGCATATTTGTATTATCTATGTTCTGTCATGCAAGGGGTATAAGGGGTAGCTTTTATGATTTGTTCCTGCCATTTTGCTTCAGTTCTACAGCTATAGAGTATTTGAGACAGGAAATTCTTGATTAGTGTGCAGTGATGATACAAAATTATAATCGCGAATTAAGGCAACATTATGCTACACTCATGCACTTATCGGGAATCATAATACACAATTCTAGTGGCAACTATTCCGCCACTGGAGTGACCTCACTGGTTTGATATGCCCAAAGTTGCTGTATAAAGTGAGAAAACAAGCGTATCAGCATTGTATTAACAGTGTTTTGCTGTAATCATAAACAGGCTTTGCTAATACGTATTAACACAAGTCATCTTAAAAAAAATTGTAGATGCCAAGTGAAAAATGCTGTTGAATATAATGTATATTACAATGTAGCACCAGTAAAATGAGATCGAGCATTTTGTCTTTCCATAGATTAACTTGCTAACCAGATTTAAAAAAAAAAAAACCCCACAAAAAGCCCTCGACTATTCAGTGGTTATCATGATTTCTGTGTAACTGTACATATGTTAATGTACACATTTACTGTGTGCACGTTTCTATGCATATATCTTCATACATATACACACCCCCCCCCACAAAGAATAGAGCACATATTTTTATATATATGTATATTGTCACATAAAAACACATATGCTCCAGAGCTTTCCTTTTAGTGTTTTTCTTGAATCTTTACATGAATAATATCCAGCATCATGGACCTTGAACACTGATGACTCTGGTTAACGCTTTTATCCTTTGCTTGAAATTACAGGATCAGTCTAGCCAGAATTTATGAGAACCAGACCCCAGACCTCACATAGCTCACATATTAGACCATTAGGCATCTAACTACCTCTGAACAATTTCAATGCATTATCTTGCCTTCTCCCTGGGGCACAAACTTCACTCGTCCATACTTTTAATATATTTTGTCTGCATGAAGCAGATCGAGTTATTACATGCCAGCAGATCACAACTTACAGAAATCTCATTGCTCTACAGTGATGCAACTAATATCTCTCCCTTCTCCATGCTGAGATAGTGCAGTAAAAAAATGGTCAATGGTGCAATTTTCAGTAAATTAATTGATAACATATTCAGTGCAGATTTGCTGTTTATGCTTACAGACAGGTTAATTAAATATTTCCACCTTGAAATATATTTGTGTGTGAGTATATATGCTGATATATCACCGTACATACTCACATAGATAAACAGTATAATTTCTCAAATTATTTAGAACGCTCACTGCTGCACTTTACGTATAGTGTCTCTCTACCAAGAGAGGTTTTACGCTTACTATTCAAAGGCAATATTAAAACACGGCGTTGCTGCCAAACATACACTTACATTATGACACGAGTTTTTTTGTTTGGGGTTGGGTTTTTTTTGATTGAGATGTAACATAAAGTAAGATTAGAAATCAATTGACCTGTGAACTCTCCTGAACCTTCTACCTGGGTTGCAAGGCCATTACGTTCTTTTCTTTCATTAGCTTTTTGCTGGAGCAAGGCTGAACAGGAAACAGGGGTGATCCTGTCTCCTCCCTAGAGGCTGTTCATCAGCTGGCTCAGTTTACAGCAATAAAGAAAAAAAAAATTGGAAACATGTAACAACTCAGAAACCTTACATTTTTCTTTATGCATTAGGATCATTATTAAAATACTAGTATTACTAGCAGAAGACAATCAGGGAATTGCACTCTTTTGGGAATTCCTTTTCTGCAAAATGATATGCATGTGTTTTCCCTGCATTTAAGTACCTGCCTTTACAACTCAGTTCTAGCTAATGAAGTGATTTTCTTTTGGATCTGCTAAATGAGTTTCCTTTATAGCTTGCATTCTAGATGAACAGAGGATTACTCATAATACTTCTGTATTTCAAATTTAAATTCATTTAAAAAAAAAAAAGACGTGAAAACCCTGTTTCTCCTTTCAAAAGCAGTTTGAAGCCCTATTCTGCAAAGCACTCAGTGCCTTGACAGAGATGCTTAGCACCAGGGCAACTGCAAGAGAAAATAGGGATACTCGGCACCTCAAAGAAGGTGCTTCACACTATACAGGATTGGACACTTAATTCCTGACTAAAACAAACTCCATCAAAAGGTCATCGGTCTCAGAGACTAAAACAGTTTTGATGAAGTCCAGTCTCCCACTCTGTTGACAAGCGTCTCAATTATTTTCAACAGCTCTTGGTGTCTACATCAGAAGAATGCAGAGCAATCATCAGGCTGAGGTAACCACAGGTCCCTTGGTGAGAATCTGCAGAACAAGCACACTGAGCAGCTCTTTAAGACAGCTATTTTTTTTCCACCTGAGGTAGGAATAACTAATGATGTAACCAAGTTATCAGCTACACGTTTTGACATACCAGCAGTGCATGAACTATTGCCTTGTAACTGCAATGCAAGAAGAAATAGCCCCTCAGGATAAATTCTTTGGAAGTATATGCGAGCAAAGCGATGAAATGTCTGGATGGAAAAATCTAGAACTTCTAAATAGGACTGGATGGGACTTAACCCTGATGGATTTTCTTGTGTGCTATATGACTTGAATGAGCTAAAGCTCATCTGGCACTGATCGGATCTATCAGTCTTTGCTGATTTGCCCTAACACTTAGGTTCATTATGCCGCTAATTTTGGGGTAACTGCTACCCAAAATTTCCATTTTCCCCAGTACCTCTGCAGTCAGTGTAATTTCCCTGAATACCTAGAGTGTTGCTGACAAGGAATTCTAAATGCCATGTGTTACTTTTGCATTTACAGCTTAGGTCGTGTTGCTGTGATGGGAGGGCAGACCTTCTCTTGATTTGTTGAAAGCCACATACTGACATTAAAGAGAGGCAGTGCAGCTTCATGACGAATTTGCTGAGCTCTTCTAAGCCTGTAGAACACGCAACAGTTAAGTGTGCTCTAAAACAAGCTATGGGGCTCTCTTTCTGAAATGAAATTAACTATTTCATCCCAACCAAACAATAACACCCCAACACCAAAGTAAAGCATAATGAACCAGGAAATAGCAAATCGAATTACGACATAAAAAAAGGTAGTATAATTCACAGAATCACAGAATGGTTGAGGTTGGAAGGGACATGTAGAGGTTGTCTGGTCTAACCACCCTCCTCAAACAGGGCCACCTAGAGCTGGTTGCCCAGAACCATGACTTTTGAATATCTCCAAGGATTGACACTCCACAACCTCCCTGGGCAACATGTGCCAGTGATCAATCACCTTCACAAAGTGTTTCCTGATGTTAAAATGGCACCTGTGTTGCAATTTGTGCCCATTGCCCCTTGACCTGTCACCGGGCATCACTGAGAAGAGCCTGACTATGTCCTTTTTCCATCCTCCCTTCTGGTATTCATATACATTGATAGATCCTCCCTGAGCCTTTTTTTCTCCAGGCTAAACAGTCAGCTTTCTCAGCCTTTCCTGGTACGTGAGGTGCTCCAGTCCCTTAACCATCCTCGTGGCCCTTCACTGGGGTCTCTCCAGTATGTCCTGGAAACACAGCTCAAAATGTATTCCAGAAAGTATAGCTCAAAATGCGTTAGGTACTGTGGTATTTGCACCATCTCTCGTGCTGTCAAAAGAGAATGGGCCCTTGCAATATTGTCTGCAATGTGTCGTCTAAAGCTAGTAAAGGACCTCTATTGGCTAGACTCAATATTCCACTCCGGCAAAAAAATATTTGTAGCATTGGTCTTCACAGATTTTTCTAGTGCTTGTGACTGAGTAGGTATAAAATTATTTCCAAGTTTTTTGCACAGCTATACCATTAATACTAACTCTTCACAGCCGGGCAATTTCTGTGCACTTTGTCTTTGCTAGCATTCATTTTAAGCTCAGAAGACTCATTGGACACCACAAAAGAGGACACAAATGAAGGACATAAAGACAGACTCAGAAAAAATGAGATGACCGTATTAGCTGCTTGATAATTTATTTCTACTATTTTCAGTGCTACATCCACTGCTTATGGTCTGTGCTGGGAAGATGACAGAGGATTGTGATGGACAGCAGCATCCATGAGAGCTCCCTGAAACTTAACCTAGAAAGACTATTTCCCCTCTAGACCATGGCAAAAGAGACTATTACTCTGATTACAAGAAAATTAAATGAAGTCTCAAAGCTAACTCTTGGGACATGCTTCTAGCTGCAAAAGGTTGCCTGCAATCTATTTACGCTTACTTGAGGTCAGGTTTAGCGCTTTTTCGAAAGCACAGGAATGAATCCTATACCTGTGGTCATAATATTTATATAAGCAGCATACTCTTCCCAGCCATATAGCAGCTTTGTAGACCTTTCAACTTTTCAAGGCCCCAGTGCATGTGACCCTACATGTCAGGTCACCGCAGAACAAGAAAAAGGGGAAGAGTTGTGTGGGAGGCACATATCCTCTCACATAATGGCAGAGAGTCCATGTTTCAGATATGTCTCTGTCAAGGCCCTTTTGATTGCTGGATTTACACTTCTAAAGAGCAGCCCAGTGCAGCACTTTCTCTCCCACTCCATGATTTCCCATGGCCCAGACTATAGCTGACTGACAGATTACAGATCAGGCTGCTTGGGTCTGTCTGGCACAAGGGATCACGAAGCAGAACAGAAACTGTGGGTCCCAAAAGTAAAGCTGCAAGTGCATGACTTGTTTTCTGAAAATACATGGGACACTGTGAGAGAAGTCAGACAAATGTCTCTTTCTCAGTGTTCAAGATTTGGCAGGTCTGCTAGCTGTAGAGATCAGCAGCCTATATAGCAACTTCTCTATGCCGTCCAAGTTCAGCTGATTATTCACTGCAAGGCGGCCAAAAAAAGAGAATGGTGATAGAGGGCAATGAAGTCATATTGCTTCCCCTCCAACAGACTTTGACTTGCTCTCCCATATCCATATTTGGATTTTAATGGGTCTCTCTGCAGGTGCTGTGGAACCTGATACACAACTATAGACAGGCTTTTCTACATTTACATTTTTGTGAAAAACAATGGCAACAAAAAGAACTACTTTCATTTACCAAAATTTAAATAGACATAACAACAAGTATAGAAATGATAAAAATTGTAACACACATTTGCTTTAGCATTTTATTTGCCCATATGATGCACTCATCTACATAGGTACGATTTACTATCTTCAGCTTTCCCAGCTACTTCTAAACCCAGACTTTGCAGGGGAGTTTGGAGGGACTCCTCTGCACAGAACTTTGGTCCCATGTTAATATGAAGGCTCTTCTTGAGCTAATGGAATTGTTTCAATTACTTTTGCCCATCGCTATAACAGTCATTATACATCTTTTAATGTTTTGTTTATTTCAGAATTTCTGGCTTTCATAACAACAATAGTCTGTTCTGCATAGATTTTGCACCACCTAACGGGTCAGAGTGTGACCTAATCTGGTCAATTCTGATAGGACAGGAGGTTGGAGGATAAAGGAATTTGCATGGACTGCCCACAGTATTTTTCACTTTCTGCTCAGGGTATTTTTTTTCTTGCCAGTGCAATGCACCTGTTTTGATGATCTGCTCTTGGAAGTTAATGGAGCCTGTGAACTTCCAGATGGCTGTGGAAAAGAAGGCTGTGTAGTCAGCAGACCTCTATACTGACAGCCTAATGAGACTTCCTATTGATCTCTTATCCTCAATGATCAATTCACAACTCCTACATGATCTCTTATCTGTTGGTCACTTGGTTTACACAACACCATTGGTGAATTATACCCAAAATCATATTTCATGCTACTGGAACTCTCAGCAACCGCTCAAAAGTAGGAGAAGGGAATTTACTCATTCTGAAATTCCTGATTCTCTTGAGAAGCAAACCTCTTTGAAGGTAGAAACAATTTTTAGATGGAGGGAGGTGCAAGGGAAAAATTAATTTGCCACAGGAGAATCTGCAGAAATGCTAGTGGGAGAAAGAGTTCCATCTGAGCCTCCAACAGCTGCTGGAGAGATACTTCTGAGACCCACAAAACAAATTGAAGAGGGAGAAATTAAGAAAAAACTGTTTATTTTGGGGAAGAAGGACAATGTAGAAAGGAAAGAGCAACTGTAGTCTATCGTCCTGTTTCCTCAACTCATGACATGTCAGTCCAGAAAAAACGTTACTAATATTCTTCTCTTTTTTAATGTGGTGGCGAAAATTCAGCATGACATTTCCTCTTAATAATGCCTAAAATGAGGGACCTGAATCCATCTTCGATCATTAATTATTCTTAAACGTTTTAATTCAAGGGCCCCAACCAAGATTCATCATCGCACCCAGTGTTGCACAAATCCGTGTGAAGATAAAGACTGAACAAGAATATATGATCTGACTTTCTTGAGTTATTAGGCACCCCCTTATCTTATGGATTTAGTGAGAGACACAGGGATTCAGCCTGAAGGAAATCAGAAGGGGGATTTTGCCAGGTTTGGTTTTTTTTTTTCCCAAACAAAATTTAAAAAATCTTTTCCCACTTTATCTGACCCAGCAGGTGTTAAGGGACAACATTCTGTTATGATTGCTATCATTCACTCTGTAAAGCCTGCAAAACACTTAGAAAATTATAAAGCACAAATGCTAACCATGGTGTCCTCACCAGGTCCTCACTGCCTGTCAGTTTGCTTCTGCATCTTCAGCAGGGTGTCATCATGTTCACCCTTTCCGTGCTACCTTGTTTTGCATTTTTTGTGCTTTGTTAAGCACAAAAGTGAAAGGTACCATCACACAAGTGTCTGCATTTGAGTGGTGAGTTAAACGATTCCCGCACTGTTGTGAGAGGACACTTCGATGGTTCCTGCAGTTAGGTAAACTAACAAGATTTAAAATTTCATTGCTTTCTTTTTTTAGTGTGTTTTTTGTAGTAGGCCCTAAAAACAGCAGCAAGCACATCACTGAGCTAGGGAAATGCCTTTTCTTTGCCCCAGGAAAATACCCATTGTATATATATATCATGATGCAGTCTTTAATTGTATGAATTCATACAATTTTCTCTCTCCTCCAGTGGAAGGATACGGGCTTTATTCAGCACAAAGACAATACACCAAGAGTGGGACTGAGAATGAAGAAAATATCTGGCATTCTCTAACTTCAAAGTCCTTCACGTAGCAACCTATGAAGTGTCCTTTGAGCCTAGCTATTGTTTGTTTATGAGGTCATAACACTACATCAGGCAAAGTTGTATTTAGTTTTTAATATGCAGAAGTAATGTTTTTACGGATTTTCATGGTTTATGATTCAACTCTGCTGTTATCTCTCATTGGTCTCAGAGAACACCACTTGGATTACTTCTGTCACAGAAGGTTGTAATTTAAACTTTATACTGCTGTCATAGCCCAAACTCCCTAAAAGTTCAGTCTTAGTAGATTCCTATTTTTGGCCACTGCCTTCAGGGATCCCGTATCTGAAATACCTGCTGGCCTTACAAAAACTTAAAAATAAAAGACTGAGCTATCTTGACACTGCATGTGGTATGCAACTGAAGTATAAATATTTCACTTGATATTTGTTATCTTATTTGATGACTTAGAAACTTCAAGACAAGTTATCTAAATGCTTCCAGTGTTGCATTCCTATCTCAAGTTTTGCGTCTCTAATACCTATCACACGGAACACTCTACAGATTTCCATCCCTCCCTTCGTCCAGAGGAACATTTATCTTCTCACAAAAAAAAATTCTCCCCTCAAAATAACAATATCTGTTCAACATATATAGGAAAACCAGCCTTTGTAGAAATCTAACATACCTCATGCTGATACAGTGGTGATGCAGACATTCATTACAAAGAGCTTCCCCGTTTGCTTCCCATGTAAATATTTGAAAATGGGGCCATCTTCTAAATTTGTCAAAAGACTTCTAAAGCCAAGCTGCACTGCATGTCCACATGTCTTTATCTGCTCTGACATTGCCTTGAATTTGAGACGAATCAGTGAAACTATCGCTCAGTGGCTACTCTGAGTGACCTATGTGAAAACAATTTTGAATTTGCTCCCATGACCAGGTTTAGAGCCAATCGCAATGTCAGGGGATGACTTTTCCACAGTGCTCACCACCTCACTGAGCTCTTAAAAACCTGAACCCTGCACACAAATGTTCCCTTCACATAACCTACCCACACTCCTGCTGACACATTTGCTGTCTGTCTCAGCTGAAAGTACTGAAGAACATTTCAGATCAGCGACTTGCAAGACAGGTTTGACGCTACACTCTGTGGAAAGGCTTGGATCCCTCTTTCCTTTGAATTACTCTGTTCGTATTTCAGCAGAGAGATGTCAGTCTTTAGGCATCTCTGACAATCTTCAAGGGCAATTTAATTAAAATATTTATCCGTTAAACCAAAAAAAAAACCTTGCCAAAATCCAAGCTTATTGAAAGCTTGTGACTATCTTTGTTGGCTCCAGCTCTCAAAGACGACTCTCCATTAGTTTCTTTGGGACTTGGATCAAGTCCTAAGCGTATAAATCATGTCAAAAGACCGCACAACATATTTTATTTGTATGAGATATGCATGAGGGGTCACACCAGTAAACTCCCCGTTACCATTAATGAATCACACATGTGAGACTATATATATATATATGTATCAGGTCAACCAATGGACACACCAATTCAGAAGTCCCTGCCAATTGCACAGATAGGTCCCATAGGCCTGACTTTGTTCCTTCCCATTAGGAAGTGAGCAGAGACTCCTGACATGCTAAACAACTTTGAAACTTCTCTGAGGAATGTAAACCAAAAGAATTCTGGTGAAAGCAAAAGATCTGACAACACTAAACTCAGTAAGTGATGCATTGTTGTTTTGGTTTATTTCCCCTGCAGCTCATACATCAACCTTAGTCCTTTTTGTTTACACTTTTGTTGTATCTGCACAGATACTCTGGTTTGTGGTCTTCTAATGTAGGCTAAAAAAAGAAAGTTAATGTCTCAGTATAGGAAAAAGCCCTCGACCAATGATGCATGTAAAGTGCTGTTATGTTGATTGAGCAGCTGGTTTTTTTGGTATGTATCCCAGATGTTTCATCAGTATGGCAACACCTTACATTATACTGTCTCTGAAGAACACAGACCAACTCCACCTGGTCATATCCTTAGCCTGGAGACCTCAGCCTTAAAGAACCTCTCATTACACAAGGAACCTTAATGATTTTATGATCTAACATTTTTTCCTTCATATAATTTAAGCAAGGTGAATAGGCAAACTGCTAACATCTGTTATCAATACACTGTATTTAGGGAGTTGGATTTATCAGATATATAGCTTCTCTAGCAGTACGCATGGAGGTATTTCTAATAGCTTGCAGTCATATACGGCAGTCATATAAGCTACATACATAGAGAAATATTCACATCTATCATTTGTACAGCTCTGAATTAGTTTCAGAATAGTCCGTAGAAAGAACACTAAAAAGGAACAATCTCCTGAACATAAGCAAACAAAAAAAAAAGCTATTTCTTTAATTATTTTACTGTCAATTTTATTTCCATCTGCCTGGAAATGACATTTCATACAACTTGAGTAAACAAAGGGGACGCTTCTATGTTCTAAACCTTTACAGAGCAAATTAATCTGAATTCATATCCCAAACTGATCAAGCACAAGGATGTAGGACAGTGACTGCCAACCAAAGAGTCATGACCCCAATTCAGGTCATGGCATTTATGAGGTGGGGTCATGAACCGAGCGAAAATTCAATTGCAGAAATGGGGTTTGCAACCGGAAGTAAGGTCATGAGCCTAGACAACCAACTGAAAGGGTACCGGTGTCATCTATAACAGTGAAGTCAGACTATTGCTGGACCTCCTCTCTCTGATATTCATTCAACAGTTAAAAATCTAGCTGATTTATAATCAATAAATGGGAAAGAAAGAGATTCTCAAATACAGGAAAGATCACTGGTCTCAGCACACTAATACTGAATGTTGTTTTTAGAAACACAACCAAAAGCAAGAGAAAAATTAATCATCTTTAAACCCTTTTGTGTAGTATTCCTTTCCACCAGAAAGTTTATTCACATATCTACTTATTTCTATAATAAGCCAGAGAAGCAATTTTCTGGTAATATTTTAAGTGCTTCAGAAAGTCAAGTGGGATCTTTAGATGAAGACTTTCACTCATGCTAACACATTGTCAAAAGTAATTTTAAATATTTCTTGAAGTTTTTAACTGTTGAAAGACAAAGTTTGCCATTTGTTGGAAAATTATAAAAACTATTTTAGTTTGTTTAGTACAGGCATTATAGATACTGATTCAAAAGAAAAGAACAAACCCCAACCCTGATGGTTTGGGTAATTTACATGAAAAACTTGTAACTGCAAAATAACATGATAAGAATTAACATCTGGAAAGACATTACATTCTTTCTTTTTAGATAGCATGGATTTTTTTTTTTAAGGCTTGATTTCTGGATGTTGGCTATAAGCCAAAAAACAAACCCTGAATTTTTCCACATGGTTGGTTTCTGGAGATGTCACCTAAGCATCAATCAGTGTCAGAGGAAATCAAAGGATTTCCATTTCAGAAAAATTGGTTCCAAAAATTGTTCTCAAGGCATGAGCATGGTGAAGGCAAGGTGACTGTAAGCTACTTTTGTCATTCTCTGATTCCAGGAACTGTCAGAGGTTACAGCAGCCTTGATCTAAACAGTGAAAACTGGAGGACTCTCAGAGCTGCTGTAAATCTACTGGCTGATAACAGACTCTTAAGAAGTTCAGAAGAAATTAATGGAGCACATATGTGCTCTGGACAAAGCCTGATGTGTCTATGCCCAGTTTAGGGCTCTTTACAAACTTGGTGTTAATTGTTCACCGTACAGTGACCATGGCATTATGCCAACATAGGGCCCACCTTTTTTTTTTTTTTTTTTTGAGGTTGAGTTTGAAACAGATTCTAAAAGTAATCAGAAAATTTTGTAGGGGCATCCGTGAATGTATACGTAGCCACTAAGGAAAATAACATTGCTATCTATCCACTGCAGGCACCGATTCCTTCACAGTTAAATTCAATAAACATGGAAATCAACACTTTAAAGGTGCCTTTCATGGCATTCAGAAAATGCAGATCATGAATTTCTGTATCACTCAGAAGTAGGGACCTAGTCCTAACATGGCAGCATAAAAAGTCAGTGCTCTTAAGTCTACACGTTAGATACACCATAGATACTTGGTAAGTGCATGCTGGCAGAGGCTCGATTTCAATGCAGCGATGTCCTTTGCATCAGCTGAAGACCTTCCCCTGAAATCTTCCTGTGGACAGTGCACAGGGGCAGAGGACACGGATGCTTTGCCGGACTGGGGGCAGCACTGGAAAAGGCTGCTCAATAGCAGAACTGACGTTTGCAGGGAGAGGAGAGACATCTGGCTAATGCAACACGAGGTGGTGGCAGTGTAGGGGAGGTGAAAGAGGCCCCATTCCCCTGGGACAAAAAGAAGGTCAGTCATGCTTCCTTCCGGGAATGCTTCCAGAACACACAACAGGTTACTTACACTTTAATAACGCAGCGTGTGCTTATCAGGTATGGCAAAACATATGCCAACTTAATTTTTAATCTTTCCTAGATGTCTGTCCCTATATCTACAGCACCAAGAGTCATAAATGATAGAGACAGAAAAGATCTCATTCATCTGCACACGTTTATTAACACTAAGATTTTACCTTAGGCTATTGGCTGAAAACCTGTTTGGTAATTTTTATTCAAGACAGATTTGTATGACCGCTACAGTGTGCTCTGCTCGTTGGTGTAGTCTTGGGGCATCTCCACAATTAGTTCTCCCTCACTGCACATCAGTAGCATGTTAAGTTTTTCCTAACAACCTATGTGGATGCATATAATTTCAAAGCAATATATGAAGCATGTCCAGTAAAGGGAACTTTGATGGGTACTTTATTTCTACACTGCATCAAGATTTCATACGGGCTGGACTAAGGAGAAATAGAATTTGATCATTAAAGCAACTATATCCCCTAAGCCCTTCCCAACAGACTATACCCATAGTTAAAACAGAGAAATCAAAATAAATTACAAGTGAAAGCTGATGCACAAGACAGGGAGTGAAAGACAACAAGATGTTTGCCGTGTTAATCACTTACATATGCTCACGGTATCAGCTGCACCACTGGGCATCTGCTTGTAGGGCTGAGAGCAAGGATGCCCAAGTTTTCCAAAGATTTTGGTAGAAACTCTCAGAGATCACCACACCTCCCTGAGACTGCATCATCTGTGCAGCATAGATTTCTCAGTTTGAGGTGACGTTGATACACGCTTAACAAATAGAACTGTTGCATAGTTCCACACTATCTGGTAAAGAGATCTCAACTAGAAATGCCATTTTCTTTTCAGTGTTCACCCTTCCCTCATGGCCAGAAGCACCGACCACTGCTGAAAACAGTTCCAGGACCCAATATCCTGCAGTACCACTGTCTTGCAATTCCTAAAACCCACCTGTTCCAAAGGTTAGTCTTTTAGGTTTAAAATGAGGTGGATGTGGATGAGGGAGCTCCAGTGTCCCCATTCCATTCATGCCAACGTGCCATTTTCAAAAACCAGCCAAAACCAAGCTTACTTTATTCTCCCACCCTTTAAAAGAAGCACAACAATCTTTGGCACTTTGACAAATGAAGAATCCTGTTGCAGCAGCTCTTAAAAGCCAGATCAACAAAATTTGACATCTTAACTTGAACTGCTGATGAAGATGAGTGAGGTCAAAGTGAGGAATTAGGTGGGTAAAAGTTTTGCAACTCCTTTCTGAAAAGTCTTTGGTGGGAACATAATTTAAAACATTTCAGAGATTCGCTGTTCTGTAAAAGACCAATATAAACACATGGAAATTTAAAGACTTAATTCTGCATATTAAAATGCCCTGGTTCAAGAAAGCACAAAAGAGTGCAATATAGGTTTTCATACAAAACAGGTTTTCATTCTCACATCTCTCCACCATTTATCATCGCATTACTTTCTACATTCTTTGAAAAATTAATGTAATATTAAAGAATTTCCCAACTTTTAAATAGTAATGTAACATCTTTCAGACCTTTAATAAAATAAAAAAATGAATGAAGTAGAAATAGGAGGGGTTATTTGCTATGTAATATTGCAGAGGTTGATCTTGGTACACACTTCAGTGATTCATGAACTCCATAGTGCATAATAGAATAAACCTAAACCAGTCCATTCACACAACTCTGCTGTCATCACATATGACCTTTGCTCCACTTTCATTTACAGACTATCACAGAAAGCTGTTAGTTCATTTTATAATCTCCCTTTCACCAATTTAAATCTGATTTTACAGTGGTGTAAATTACTTCCATATCAGACTCCGTGTACAACTTTTCTTACCAGCCACAAAAAAGTTTTTTCTAGTAATATGCAGTACTACCTAAAAATGGAACCAAATTATATCCGTAAGATCTTCAGCATCCTCACTGAACATACAGTAGTCAACACAGATAAAAAATGCAGTGACTAGGCTTTGTTTTAAGTTTACATGACATTTACCTAAATTAGTCTAATTCTTTCTCATCAGCCCCTCTCAGTGTTGTGGAGGACATCATAATGCACACAGTCACTTGCACAGGCCATGCAATGACATATACAAATTACATTTTCCTCTGTGATTTGTACATGCACTATGAATTTCTGTCATATGCAAGCGACATTGTGCAAAAAATTAGCTTGTGCATTTACATACAGAACACTTGTGCCAGCCTCTGTTACATCGCTACTCTTCCTCACCGCTAAAATGGCCTAATGAGGCCAGAAAGCAGACGGACTTACTCGGCTGGAGGAGAGCCAGGAATGCTAGATCTACGCCACAGCTCCCAGTGTGGTGGCATGCCAAAGCAAAAAGAAGAGCAGATCAGACCACTGTTGCTTTCTGACACCTCTGGCTACCTCTCATCTACACCAGAGCTGGTGTAGAAACAGCATCTGTTTCATGGTGCCACGGCCAGATGTTTTGTGGTCACTCTGCTGTGTTGTAGCGGCAGCTGAGAATCTCAGGGAAAATGCCTTTATGTGTTAAGACCTCTCACAATTTGTAGCTGGTGCATCCCTAAATAAACTTCCATGAGCCACCCCTAAAGCAGAAAAGTTAGGTAACTTCTCAAACTACTGTAAGTACTGTTCATACCGCAGTGCTGTTGCGGTGGAGGAAAGAGTTGTAGCTACCACAGCTAGAGGGAAATAGTGATTCCATGGAGGGTACTTTTCCCAATTTCATTGTGGTGTAAGAGTGTAGCCACCCACTGCATGGCTTTATTTGCTCCCTGAAGGGTCAAGACCTGTTCACCTTGCCTACGTGAGTAACCACAGTAACTTCAGTGGGTGTAGGTAAATGAACTGAGTAGAACTTGGTCTTCAAACAGAATATAAAAGCATCTTTAAACAGTTCAGTATCAAAGAGGCAGAGCAGCATGATAAAGGTAAGTGAACCCTTTCCAACAAACAGAAAATGTTCCTTTTCTGCTGTCAGAGGTACAGATGGGCTTGATGGATGCAGCTCTTCCAGAGCCTATAGCATGTCTCTTTCAGGAGGAACCATATTGACTTAAAATGTCTTGGGATAGTCAGCAAACTATGGATAAAGTAGTGCATCCAGTCTCAGCCTCTGACACTGCACACGTACAATGTCTCAAAAAAAAAAAAAAAAAAAAAAATTATGTTGACTCAAATGCGGGAGGAGGGAGAATTAAAGTTATCTTTTTCAAGAATGAGTGTTCAACCTGCAAATTGGTTATGGCAAAAAAAAAAAAAAAAGGGAATTCAAGAAGTTCAGAAGTATCATAACAGCTTAGAAAAGGGGTTTTTGGCCAAAACTTTGCTTTTAAAGACTCGAGTGCCTTGAAGTTTGGATTATTGTTAGATACACATTTACATGAATTAGCAGCAGTAGTAGTGATGCTAGTGAGAATAAAATATCGTGTATTAGACAGCATCAGTCTCTGAACCTTCCTAACACCAAAAGAAAATGCATATATCACAAGGCCACTGAGATAAAGTAATGCTCAGCCCTAGAGGGCACAGATTTCGTCTTTATGTAAATCAGTGCCTGTCACTGCATGCATGATTCACTGCTCAGAGTGTACTCTTCTGTGACGAATGAGTCCCGCTTAATTTGGCAGTGATTATGCGGGTTGCTGGCCCTCTAAACCCCTTTGAACTTGTAATTGCTGCTGGTTTAAATAATGAACATTAAGGGGAGGTGGATTCATAAAACTGTGGATAATTACAATTTTTTTTCTTTTTTCCTTTGTTTTTTTTTTAATGGAAATAAAAGGCTTCTGAGACCGCTGATAACTGTATCATACCAGACTGTTACCGAAATAAAACTGCAGTCTCGTTCAGTCTCAAGGAAGGAAAGGGAATGGAAAGGAGAAGAGGAAGAAAGAGAGGGAGAGATCAGAATGGCTTGGATGCCAGTAGAAAAGGAGGAGCAATGGCATTCATGAATATTCATAGCTAGTCACATCTGTAGCAGGCTTGCTTTCCACCTTTTTTTCTTTGCAGTTCAACATGGACAAGAAGTGCTAACAAAAGAAGGTGATTGTGCAGTTCTATCAGGCTCCAGGTTTAATCTTTACAGAGCATATGGGTGAACTTTTTTTTTTTAATTTTCAAAGACTCCCATTTTTAAAAAATTGCACATGTCTTTAACCAAAGGAAGTGTTCCCTCTCCCTCCCCCTACCCATGCTGCTTTTTAAAAATTATGTTCCTGCAATTATGAATGTGAGGGAATCAGTTGCCAAGGAAGCATGATGTGTAACATGCAGCAAATTTGTTCCTCCTCCCCTTTATGAGCACTTTACTAAATCCTCCAATATTCTTTGATCCAGTAAAATTTTGATTTGCGTGTGTAATGTATTGAAACAACGACGACAACAAAAATTCTTATTGAGGAGGGGACAGAAACCAAAGTCAGCCAAGTCAGGCAGCTACTACCCAGAAACAACAAAGAATGAATGATAAATTTAGCAGCCTCATGTTCAATTTTCAAACAACACAGCAGAGATTTATAGCGTTGCTGCTCCCATGGTAAACGAAGCAGCACACAGAAAGCATGTCTGTTTTTGATTTTGCTATGTTTTCCCCCTTTTTTTTGTTCTTCGCCTATTTGCAGGGGTTTTTTTTAAACTCTACATTTTCTTTATCCTGGTGTGAGATGAATATCAAAGGCCCAGTCTGTTGGTAAGCCTCCAGCATACAACGGCAGCTCAATGGGATGTTATTAGAACCTGCGTCACAACATGGCAGACTGTGATTAATAGCAACTGTATCAACGGTAGCAACTTCTCAACAACGCCCTCCAGCAGCTCTAAAAGGGCCATGTGAAGAAGAAGAGAGAAAAAAAAAAAGGCAAACCAAAATGTCTGCAAGAACTCGCTACCAGAGGTTCGGATGAGCACGAGCGGGTTATGTCAGAACTGTGTGCCTGCTTTCAACCAGAGCACAGCAGGGATGTTCGTTTAAAAGCGTGCTACCGAACACATGGGCTGATCAGTGTTTTATTTCGCCAGGGCAAATCATGTGAAGAACAGGATCAGGGTGATGGAGAATGGGATACTGAAAAGACATGGACTGATGTTAGAGGTATATCAGGGTTCCCTCCAAAAAAAAAAAGGAGACAAGATTTTCCCAGCACTTCATGAAAATCTCTAAGAAAACTGCAGGACTGCTAAGTTTTCCTGTTGCTGCATGAAAGCAAGCAGGTTTAATTTTAAACTAAGTGGAAACTGATATCCTTGCTCTCTCTCTCTCTCTCTCTTTTTTTTTTTAATTAGAGTTTAGAAACTTAGGTCCACACATTAAGAAAAGTGAAGCTTATTCAAATGTCCTATTCCAGATCAGAAAACGCTCTAACAAATGTCCCCAAAGATTCAAACAGTCCAAAATTATGTTATTCCAACTGTAGCGCCTGAACATCTTGTTTGGTCCATAGCAGGCCCAAAAAGAAAGTGTAAATCCATCGGTGGTTCTTAAACATTACAATCTGGATATAAACTTCCAACTCAGAAAGTCTTTAAGCTTCTGCCCACCAGAAGCTTGGGTCTGGGTCTTCAGGGATACTTGCATCATTTCTTGGCCTCATCACCCCACCGCTGACTCTCACCTGGCTCAGCAGACCATTAGTCTGGCCAATAGAGCAGACTTTATTTAGTCAAAACCAAGACAAAAATATTTACGAAAATGCTTCTAAAATGTTTAATATTACTTGCTCCTTCTCCCAAAACTTTTCTGCCACTAAGTGGTTTTCATTCCTGTTAACAGCGTTTAAAAAATGCTAAACATTTCGCCATCTTCTGTCTCGGATAGAAGAGGGGGAACGTTCACCAACAGATGTAAATGATGTTAGTAATCTCAGTCACAAATGAGGGTGTTGGCATAGTATTTGCACTAAAAAAAGTATGCCAAACTAATTGAAAATTATATATTAGCACTGCAGCAGGTGTAGTCTGTATCTCAGTGAGAGAAGCAGCAGAAGAGTAAGACCTGGAAGACTTGTGCTAGGGTTGATTAGGAAAACAATAATCAGTAGGTGAAAAGAAAAAACAAAACAAAACAAAACAAATAATAATAAAAAAGGAATAGTTCTGCAAATGAGATTAAAAGGTTAGGAGTGAATAGGAAGGCTGGGGAACGCTGGTATACCGTACTGTCCTCCCTCAGGAGTTAGAGCAACATAGTCCAAGTTCTCTGCTGTTGGCCAGTTCTGTTTATCTAATGCTCCTCTCATCCTTTACTGTCACATAGTTAGTTCTACTGAGAAAGCAGCGGTTGCCCAGTGTATTGAAGTCCAGAGGTAAAGGACTATATACACAATGCCGAAAATCAACACCTGCTGAGCTATAAATAAAAAACAATAAATCTTAAAACTACATTAAAAGATGCAAGCGACTTTTTATTTATTTCTCAAAACCACACAACTTGCTCAACAAAGCACTGAAATACGCTGTACTTGTGCCAAAGACTGTAACTCTCCCTTCACCCTGTTTATCTTTGAAGACCATAATTAAAGAGGACAAACTGGTTTATAGTCAACACAAGCTGAAAAAGAACTGCACTCACAATTTTTCTCAAACACTGATTTTCCTTACCTAAGAATAGTGCTTGATTAAAATCACGGGGCAATTATCAGTTGAGTGAAGAGATTACTTTCTGTTGCAAAAAGACAGCCAGCCTTTAAAAGTTCTATGAATGAATAATTCAAGCCCAGTTCTTAGCTGTGTCCAAGCATGAGGAAACCAAACACTTCTGCTTGTGGCTTTCTGATCCCCAGGCTGGCCGGGGACTAGTTCAGTACCTATTACCATTTAGTTCCAGCCCCCAGGTTTGTTGGAGCACGCTTGTTAGACCTTTTCTACATGGGAATCACCCAAACATTTTTGTGACTGCCCAGCCACTCTCTTTCACTCAGAAACGATTAGCAGAAAGTGGTAAGATGACAACACATTTTTAACAACATCCCACCCCAAGCTATCACAGTTGCCACTGCTAAGAAATATGTGATGGTGGCCTTGCTATGCTATCCTCAGTGTTCCTTATAATGGAGCAATATCCACACAGGGGAAGCCTCTGACTTGTTAGTCCCTTAAGACACAATTCCACAAACTTGGATAAGTATTATTCTTTCCCAGCAAAAAGGACAAATTGAAGATGACCTAGGAAAAGTTGGCAAAGTGGAAGAGAGCATCTGGAATAACTACAACAGTTATGCGGTACCAGTCATTTTTTTTAGAGGTGGGGAAAGTGAGTGGGGGGAGAAATCACAAATTTAGTCCTAATCCTTTTGATGAGATTTAGCCAAATACACCGAGATCTGTGAATAGCATACATGGCGTAACAAGAAGCAGAGCCATCACTGAAAGCTCACCTCTAAAGATAAAAAACCAGTTCAGGACACACAGACCTCTAGCAGAACTGTGGCAGACCAGCCAGTGTCCTTAGTTCCCTGGGTAGGCAGAGGGCCACAGAGCTGTGGCAATAACACTCGGAAAGGGTGATGCCTTTGATAGTGGTTTTTCCATCAATCTCTTATCAGCGTTTCCAACCGCAAAAGTTTGCATGACACCTGAGGATTCTAGGGCGGATCAATGAAGTCTGATGAGAGATGGGGAAAGGAGATGTGGAAACCCTCAGTTCCCTAATTTTTCATCCCCTGCAATTTTGTTTGCTGGGCAATAAATAAATAATCAGTACTGATGTTATTAAAACAATTTTGCTATCTCAGGGACAAATTCTGATAACAAACGCATGGTCTGACTGGCCTGCAGAAATGCATTTGAGGACAGTTTGATCCAATCAGGGATACTGGTGATCTGTAACTTTGATCTTAACCACAATTATTATTTCTGATAGGAATGTGAGAAAAGCTGGCTTAAAGAAAAAGCTGTGACATGAAGCATTTGTTTGGATCAATCACAATGAACTCCTGTCTTCTGTATCCTTGAGTGTGATTTTCAGAAATAATCAAAACAAAAGTGACAAAACCCAAAAACCACAATGAGCAAACAGCAGCTTTTAAGTGCTGTGGGAACAGAGACATTTGTTTAAGTAACCACCGTTTAAAAAATGCATACATAGTAACACCAAAATAAACAGCCCGCAATGCTGTTTATTTTAAGATACACAATAGGGATGTAAAGTGCTGCATGCACTGAATTCAGGGTGTCCTCATGTTATTTACAGTTCTGAAGAGCAGTAGGAAAACTCAGCTCCACGCCAGAAGACTCCCTGTCCAGAGAGCAAAGGTCAGTACTTACTGCTCTTGTCGCCAGCAGGATTCCAACACGCAGCCCCCGAAAGCTCCCGCGCTCTTCTCCCATGCAGGTAACTCCTGAACTGTGTCTAAAAATCCTACAAAAGGCACTTCATGCCAATGGCATCTTTAAAATGGATACAGGAGCCCAGTCCAGGGAAGGATACTTAAGAGGAAGAAAAAGAGGTCTTTGCCCTGGGACTTCACTTCTTTAAAAAACTTCCAATGGGGCCTGACTCTCTAGACTAAGTTGAGCCAAACAGAAAAAAATACCCGAGAAGAGAAGAATACTAAGAAGACTAAACCACGGTGTTCTGAAAAGTGACTGACTTACTGAGCAGATTTGTGTCCCTGTGTCTCTGAATTGCATTTGATTCTCTGCTGACAAAAAATGCCATTGACTTCAAACCATAATAGAAGTTTGTGCTATTTTTCTTCATAAAGCCGGCCTAGCTATAGGCAAGAAAACTGGACTTTATTCTGGCCACTCCATCGTCTATTTATTATTGTAATTGCATAGATTTACTATTGTAATTGCAACATTACTGTTATTGTATAATCCTTGTGACTGCCAATAAATGAGCCAGAAAGAATCCAACTTGGATCTCAGATCCCAGGCTAAATTTGTAATTCTGGCAATGAGGAGGAAAAAAAAAAAACCCAAGCACTTTTCTGCCGTGCAAACTGAGCTCATTTGATCTGGAAGTTATTGAGATAAACGTGGAACCCCACAGTTACATTATTATGAAGTAATGTTCAAGAGCAAAATTTCATTTTAAATTCAAAATACAATCCCTTTCTTCTTGATGCTTTTGAGGAAAGCTGTGTATGAAATTCAGTAGTCTGAGTCAGCAGGCACTCAGTCAATATTTTCTTGGGGTCATTCTGCCTCTCTGAGGGCCCAAGCTTTGTTCTGAATCCTGAAGTCAAATTGCTTTAAAACTCTGCAAGTGAGAAACAGGTGAAAAGGCCGTGTTCTTCACCTGTTTTGACTTTCGAATTTCTGTATAAATCCATAATCAACCTCATTTTGCATTACATTTGCATTGGACCCCTGTCCTTAAACGTGGATTTTGAACGCTCAAACAACCTTCAGGGTTTTGGGTTGACTTTTCACAGAGCCAATGTTGGAGCAGATGCCAGAAATATTGGGGAACGCTAAGCTGGGTAAGGGTTGATTTCAGACCTATGCCTTCCCCAGGGATTTGTGAAACTTCACGTGCTATGGATGGAGAGCAGCATGTATGTTGTGACACAGTCTCCGTCTCTGCATATATGAAAGGGAGGTATTTTTAACATAAGGTCCTCAATACAAACTCACTTTCTTTGTTGGGCTGGCAGAGCCCAAGCCTGGTTGACCTTCGGCACCCGCTCAAACTCCCAATGTCCAAAGAAACAGCCATTAAATATTTCTCTTAAGCTTAACTTTTCGTTTTGAGTCTCAAGCCCATTTCTGCTTTGTCTTAAGTTAATTTTGCAATAATATTTCCACTGACAGATAAATGAAATGCCATATAAAAAGTTGAAACATACACAACAAAAACTTAAACCTGAAGGAAGACAAATATGGGAAGATTTCTTTCTGAAAACAGTTCTAATTTCAAGATATTTTTCAGATTTTAATCATTAATAAGAAAGGGTGGAAATATGAGAAATGCTTCAGGCAACACTACTTTAGTGTAACCCCAGGAATGCAAGATGTTTCTCAGCAGTATTTCTTCAAATGTTTTTTTTTTTAATCTAGTTTTAAAGTGCTAAGCAAAGGCACTTCCACAGATTGTTCCACACTCTCAATGGCTGGGGGTTTTTGGTGGTTGAATTCCATTATTCCTGCAAGGCGTTTTGTTCCCCCTCAGTAATTTCTCCTCTTGCCTGTTTGTAGCCTGTGTTTATTCACCGATTCAGTATGCACATTCTCTGTCTATGGCTAGATCTTGCATTTTTGAGATGGATGGAGAGAGTACTGGAAATAACAATACAGCTCTCATTTCTCTCATCTTCTTTCAGCTTCTGTTACACTTTTTGGGGAATAAGGGCCCTGATAGTCCAGGCTCTCCAAACATCCTTTTATATCTTTCTCAGGCTCTCACCAGCCTGGCCTGAGGCTAGTTTCATAGTCATCAAGAAAAAACCAGTCCTGATGTTCAGCATGAGATCATAACACGGTGATCTCACTCTGAACATTACCTTTCACTGCAGCAGCTCTATTGACTTCTTTGCTAAGAACAGTTTCAATTTCCCACCAGCTCAGTTGTGTGATATTTGGCCTCTTTTAGGCGAGATACCTTTTCGCAGAGTGAGCCTACAGGGCACTGAGTAGAAAGCTCATGAGCCCCCAGGCCTTGTTTGAAAGACTTTTCAGTCTCAGCGAGAAGTTTGCCGCAGTGCTTGTTCGGGAGGCAGTAGAGTATGTTACAGCATTACCAAGTTGGAGAGCGCAGGATCACATACGTTCAGTTGGGGCTTTGGGTACGGTTCAGATCCCAGAAGCTAAACTCGGGATAGTTTAACAGTTCTAGGGTTGCGTTTAGTCGTACCCATGCTGGCATAACAACACAGTCCTGTTTGTTTGTAGACATTTTATTTTCCTGCTGCTCAAACAGTTTTGCACTGGTTCATAGTGGGATTTAATCTCCTTTCCAAGCATTCTTGCTCTCTAAATGGACAGATTTTGGGGAAGAAAAGAAAGGGGCAAGAGTCTTTTTTCCTCTGAAGTTTGTTTGCGTCCAAGAGCATTGTGGGACACAAGTTCAGGTTTCAGAGAGTCAGGACAGCTAAGATTAATTACAGCTGTGAATTGCTTGCAAATGCCTAGGGTAGACATGGACCAAGTAGTGGGATTTTTCTGGTCTGAGAAGTGTTTGCTTGTCATTTAATGGCCACCATACCACACACGCATACAAAGTAAGCCATTTAAAATAGAGATGTAAGTAGATATGCTATGTGGCGCAACGTGGGCTTCTTAGGATTGTCCTAAAACTCTGCAGCTCATCCCACCACCCACAGAGAAGTTCATACCAACTCAGGAAGCACCGCTCTTTCCTAAGAGATGTTAGTTCAGGCAGTAAAGTGTCCATGTGGAACTGGAAGAAGCAGAATCGAAAAGGGACAGACAAAATAACAAAATTCTTGGAATAGTCTGCCAAAACAGTAAAGGAGGGAGGAAGGGAGAAGTAAGTTAAATTATTTTCCCTGTTTTTGCTGTTCACAACAGCTAACCTGTTCTCACATTTCCATTTCATTTCTTACTTTACATCTGAAAGACATCATCAGAATATCCCTTCATAGCTGAAATTAAAGCGCCATTTAAACATTCAGATTTTGAAGTGATCCCTCAAATTAACCAACTTCCCTTGCAACTGAAGAGTGCCACCATTCCTACGCACCTATGCAATTGTGTGCACCATTCCTTTGCTGGTTCCCCCAAACACTTCACTTTTCTGACCACATAATGCTCCTTATTCCTGTAATCATACATATCATGACCCTTCTCACTATTGACGTTCTATATCCCTGAATAGTCCATTTGTGGAGTATCAAAACAGCTGTCAGCTGTCTGCGTGTGCTCCTCAGTAAGCAGGGAGCTCCCCGGTATAAATCAGGGACGTCGCAGTAGCCTTTCTGTCCCTTGCTCTTCACTCTAAGTCACCCTCCTGTTTCCCATTTCTCCGTTTAAGCACAAGTGGGAAACACCTGGATGAATCAAAAGAGGCAGCAGAAGGATCAGGACTGGCTGGAAAGCTGCCAAAGTCCTATTCCACATCAGGAAACTCTCTGGGCTGTTGAGGAGCGGAACATCCACTAGTGACTTCTTGAAGTACAAAGATGCATTTGTTAATACTCTTGCACTCCCTTTATTCTGACTCTTGTCCCCGGACCAGCAGTCGATGCCCAAGATTCTTCCTCTTGCTGCTTTCTGGGTAAGTTATTTGATACCATTAGCATGCAATAATCACCACTTCAGGTCACCAGCAAGGAAAGGACCTGACGAACAAAAATACACCAAGCCAGACCCACTTGAGCTGAAGTAGCTTGCAGCAATCAAACGTCGTCATTTTCGGAGTAGAGCAGAAAGGACATAGCACTCTTAATTTTATAGTAAACGCTCCTTCCTAACGGGAAAACCATCCTGAACTTTCAAAGTCTACGGAAGTTCAAGTATTCGCACAAGCATTGCCTGACTGTCATGCTAGTTCAGCAGCAGGATAAAACCACAACAGAAGTGCAAGCCTCTGTGATTCAGCTGATATAAGATGCAAGACTCACACAGAGTTTTTCATCTGTAAATATCAAAAGCACTCCATAAAGCGTTGTTATGCCACGCTGTTTAAACAGGGAAACTGAGGCACGGTGTCTTGCCATGGTCACAGCCAGAAACAAAACTGAAATCTCCCCACGCCTGCCGGAGCTCACTTATGCTAAAGCATCTTGGGGACAGTCGTGAAGGTTCAGCCATGGGAGAATGTGACAAATAGCTGAGCACTCAAGAAATTTTCTTTCTATCAATCATAAAATAGGGGATCCTTGAAAGACGTGTTAGGTATAATTTGTGGATAAAGTGCCTTTAATAAATAAATAATAATAAAATAAATAAATAAAGTGCGTTTAATGCCTGCTAAGATGCAAAACTGTGTTTGCTTGCCTGTCTATCTCCTGTTATGATTTCACTGCTTCATCTTGTCCAGCTTCTTCAAAGGGATCAGAGTTCCACTGGAATTAATGGAAGCAGGGCTGGGATGTACACGCTGTTAGGCACTAATCTGTGAATTATCTGCAAGTATTTGAACACCGAGAAATTAAACCTGCATTTTTTGCTTTACCTGAGAGGAAAGAGAACTGCTTTTATAAAGATCCACACACATTCACATAATACCAACTAACAACGCGGCTTACATCATCTTTGGGGTTTTTCTAATTGGCATAGCAAGCTTCAACGTAGTGTAGACTATGCTATGAACTTAAAAAACCCTACTCCTTTTATGTATTTAGTATACATTAAGAAAGTGAACTGGAGCTTTCCCATGGCTGTGCAGTTTAGTCAGATAGCATTTCCACAGTACATCCACTTTAGAACATAAAGCTGCCACTTTGAAATGTACCTCAGACCAAAGAGAAGCTTGATCCAGATGAGAGCCCAATTTCTACAGCATTAAACAAATTAATATATGCAGGTTGCTTTAAACACTAAACTAAAATATTTGCAGCTGTTTACTTGGTTACCCTGATTCATTGTTCTGAGATTGTAAAAGTATGTCATGAGATGTTAAACAGTTTATGGACATAAGTAGTCAACTGCTACAAATAAAATACCTGTTTCGAACTGCCGTCATAGAAAGGTAAAACCAAGATTTAAAAAAATCTTTACAGCATTATACAGTGAGTTGACAACCTATCATGCAGTATTAGACCAAACAACTGAAATTAGTTCTGGCAGATTTGGGGCTAGCAGTTAAAAATAAAAATAGCAAATGTAAAAGCATGAAAACCGTATTGCCATTATGCTTAAAGACGATAATAAATCTTTAAAGATGCCAATGATTGCTTTGGATACTGCAAACGACTGCTGCCAATCAACTCTAAAATATGTGATGCATGGTATTCTAAGTATCCTAACTCAAGGCAAACTCCACGATGCCACAAGTAATAGTGTCTGCCATAAACCACTCTCTTCATTAGGCAACAATAAGAATTGACATCTCCATTTCTTAGCAGTTGTGGAACTGCTGGCAGAAACGCACTTTTTTTTTTCCCCCTCCGTATAACTCTAATTTTACAGAAAATTTGAAACCAATTACTCTGGTCTTGGATCTTGAAAAGAAGGTCTTAAGTAATCATGTCCTGCGGCAAAACTGAGAGTCACTTTGCACAAACAACAGCAATTGCTTTTTCCCTAAAAATACATTTTATATATACATATACTCATGTGCACACACTATAGAGAAAGGGTGGAACCATGAGTTTTCTGATGACAACTGTTTTAGGTGGTGGAATTTGAAGACACTCAAAAGAATTCCTACCTCTAGTTGACTGTGATCTTGATTTTCAAGGGCTGCAGTGCAACATTTATTAGTGCAACGTTCTTGGAGTGTTTAAACGCTGTTTATATTTGCATATGCTTTAGTTAAATCCCCTTTTACCTTGTGAGCCTCGAAGCCACAACTCTCTGTATAAGAATTCTCGTCACTACTACTTCCTTGTTTCAATTACTTTAAAGAATTCATTACTTGGACTTTGGTATTCTTTCTTCTTTTCTTTTCACTTAATTCCCATACTGACTTTGCAAAGCTTTGTCATCTGACAACAACAACCAGACAACACCGGTGGCTGATCCTATCTTTTGCTGGGCCATGTTCAGCTTGCTCAGTTGAGGCTTTTTAATCAAGCCTCAACTAAAACCTTGCACATGTTTTTCGTTACACTCCGTTCTCAGTAATTCCCTGTTTGGAAATGGCAGGTAAAATATTAAATTGGGACGTAACATCTAGCCATGTTATCTGATGGTTTGGCAGCAGCTGACCTCATATGCCACAGGAATGAAATTCACCTCGCTGCAGTCCTGACACATTGTGTTGCCTGTTGAGGAGAAGGAGGCAAAAACAGGCAGGGCAGAGGGAAAACAAAAAAAAAAAACACAAAAAAAGGAGAGCAGGAGATAAAGCATAATTAGCTAATATCAGACGGGGTAGTGGAAAAAACTGTTATAGCAGGCCTGGAAAAGGACTATTAGGCAGGTTCAAGAGCCTAAATTGTGCTGGTAGTGCCTTGAAAGGACTTTGCTGCAGCTCCTCAGCCCAACAGGGATTAGGGGAGGGAAAGGGGACGAAGGGGAAGGGAGAGCCAGCGGGGAAGGGTGGTGCGTTTCATTGCTCGTCCCTTGCAGGATTCTCAATGCAGGGATTGTTTGGGGTGTGTGTGCATGCATGTGTGTGAATTTCACCCTATATATAACTTGGAATCTTATTAGATAACAACTCAGTGACACTGCAAATCCAGTATTTCTCAGAATGCTATTTTTGAAGCTGAAACACACAACATATTTTGATCTACCAAGAAGTACAATAAAGATCCCCCCCTTCAAAATAAAACGAGAAGTCAAAAAAAAAAAAAAAAAAAAAAACCAAACCAAAAACCAAGCACCCAAATGCACATGTAATAATTTCCAGGCGGGCTTCCTGTGATTGTATCCGATTATTTAAATTTCGGACTGTCTCTTTAATTTGAGGAGCAGGGAGAGAGGCGACAGATGGCAGACAGAATTGACTTATGTCCTCTATTCTTCTGCAGAAGAAGGGGGAGTGCAGAAAGTTTGATCGAGGCAGAAGCTACAGTACGCAGGCCTGGCTATAACTATCTAATAGGTCTTTTGACGGATTGGTTCGGAATATTTAGGTTTTTTTCTCCCCCAGACAGGCTTTGTAACAAACCCACGGTCCTGGAGGTTGCCATGGGTGACGAGAGCGCTGACATCCAGTCCCAACTACAAATAAGCACATGACAAATGGGCCCGGAGCCCTCCGACAGCCCTGAACCTTGGTGACCCCCTAAAATACCCAGCCTCCCCATATCCACGCCCCCAAAAAAGGCATTACCAAGTATATTTTTTAAAACCGAAAGCTTGCACTTAATTGGAAACACTGCCTTGTAGCTGAAATGCTTAGGACAGCATGTACAAGTAAAAATAAATCACGTAGCGTTGTTATTTAATGCACTGTGACATCATTTCCTGAAATTAAACAGAGATGACACAGATTCAGACAGTCCCTGCTAAGGTTCAGTTCAAACAATTCACAGATGTTTTCCTCCAGCCAGCGGAAAACAATGCAGGGCTCAGAGCACTCCTTGCCCGCTCCCCCTCGCCCGCTCGCTCCCTCTCGCCAGCCCTTTCGCCGGTACGAGGAGGTATGGCGGTTTTATAATACATGCTCCCGCAAAAATACTCTTTTTTTAATTTAATTACTCAGGCTGTTGTACTAAATAGATGGATCATTGTGTCACAAAAGCA
The DNA here is from genome assembly GCA_009769605.1 of Bucorvus abyssinicus. Classification (NCBI taxonomy): domain Eukaryota; kingdom Metazoa; phylum Chordata; class Aves; order Bucerotiformes; family Bucorvidae; genus Bucorvus; species Bucorvus abyssinicus. Next base: position 6,344,334 of record CM020042.1, on the reverse strand, counting down.
TCAATTTTTCAGCAGAAATAACAGATGTCTATGTAACAATGATTAGATTAACCACTCCCAGACAAAGCTCGCTTTGGAGGCTCACACACCCCATGACCCCGGGTTCCCTCTTCTGTAGGGGGTGGATGTAGAAATGTCAGATCTAATCTCAGATTCCATTTTTAAAACAAACAAAGCCCCACCCCCACCCCGTTTCAGCTCTTCTCTTTCAAGATTGTGGCATTTAAGAGGTATATGGACGTTCAGGCTCTTGGTAAACCTTTGGGGCTGACTTCGTGGCCAAGGACTAGGAGTATTCGGAGGATGAAACTTTCAGCCTGGGATCAGAAGTGGCATTTTGAGGAAGATTTCCCGTTTTACTCGGTGACACCGTAGTGCAGGCAGGCAGGACAGGAGCGTGATGCCTGTGACAGTGGGCAGACCTGTGCTAGCCCCAGCAGTAACAACAAGTGCAAACAGCAGCCACCAGCGCTTCTGGTGAGAGACCAGAGCAACTTTGGGGACAAAGACACACAGCTCCATCACCTTGAAGACCACAGGATCACAGGTCGTGGGAGTTTAACATTCAGATACTGATTTTTCTTTAGCACTAGGGTGAAATTGTTTAACCTCTCCTCACAGAGCTTACCCAGCTGAAAAATGAACGCAATATGGTTTTGCAGGACCTGCTCCCAACTGGGCGGTGTTTGTACAGTCTGAGAGGTCTGTCCTACACCAGCAGGGAACTTGTTACCTGGCTGCAAACTCAGCACACAGTCAGCTCTGCCTAAAAATCAGACCTGGAATAAAACTGTGCCTTGGTCTCCTCCAACTCTCTGACTACATGGTACACTGAAGCGGGAATGGCAGCCACGCGAATCCACGTGCAGGTCTTTTACAGGATAATCGGAGGACATCTACTGTTTGATGTGCAAGTGTGGAATGCAATAGCCAGCTATGTTGCTAACCCTCCTTTAGGTACTATTCCTAAAATCTCGACATGGGAGGTGATATTTATAAAGGTGGGATGGTTTCAACTGTTTTGAAAGCTCGCTCCAAGATTGGCTTTGGTTGACAACATTCATCTCTAGAATTAAATCTAAAGAATAAATAAAATAGCTGTATAAAAGGCTTGGTAAGCCATTCATCAAAATATGATTGATAGATATTATATTCACAGATACACCCACATAAATGCAGGAAAAAAAAAATCTGTTTCAGTAAGACTGTGTGTACTATCCAACCTGGCCACCTGAATTTGGCAAGTTAAGAAAATTAATTCAGGTGAGTACAAAAGCTATGGCTGGTTCATTTTAACACATTCCAGCAGAACTTAGTCTAGCCTGACACCAAAGAGATGAAATCAAAACCTACTCTACAAAAGGCTGTGTAAAGAGCAAGATTTTCAGCCAGAAGATTGTGGAAATCCGGCTAAAATGACACCATTCAAACAAATGTTAAGAGACAGGACTTCAGCTAGCAAAGAAAGTGGAAAAAACCCAGCTCAACTCCACTGACATCGGGGGAGCCATCCCAAATACCATCAGCTGGGAATCTGGCGCTGTCATAAAAAAGGATTTAGTTTGCAGGCTACCATTGATGTAGCTGGTACTTTTGGTAGAGATATACATCTTCTTACAGACTGTAACAAAAGGAAGAACCAAAATGGAATTTTAACAAAGGGCAGCATTCCAGGTAAGTGTCAAAGACTAAACACGTCTCTGTTCTACCAGCTCTGTAAAATAAGGGGAAAAAACGTTGAATGTAGCAAAAGTGTAGTCCCTGATACACCATGCCGCTGAAAGGGATTAACTACCAGAGGTACAAGTGCATAGAACAGTATAATTACTTCCTTTATAACTTTGTTCTCTTCTGATTATGTACATACATTTTAAAGGTCCTCCATCCTTCGAAAGGGCATGGGAGGAGGGGGGCTGGATCTGCATAGCTGCTGGTAAGAAATCCTAATCTCAACATTGGTGTAAACCAGAGGTGTCTATACATTTGAGCACTTCCTGTTTTCACTTCGTGATCAAATATGTTCTTTGCAGGGCAAATAGGGGAGCACTTGAGGGAGGAAAGCAGAGATGTCTGAGAGGCTAATTGAGTGTACTAAGGACTCCTTGGCATAGGGGAAAAGCTATGAATAAACTTGGCTTGGGTCAGATTTCTTGCTGTTTCTTTTCTTTAACCACCTTTGAACTCAAATAAAAACAGCCTTAATGTCAGGTTTACCTTTCTGATGTCATAATCTTTATGTACTATTGAGAAGCATATACTACCAGACTAGGATTTCCTCTACTTTCTTAAACACTGGATGTTATCCAGAAAAAGCATACACATTTCCAACCAATTCATCCTCAGATCTTTCATCTTCCGGTACTGTTGTAAGTCCAAATGTAAGACAGAGCTCAGTAAATGAATGAGAACAAGACAGAAGCTCCTACTCCTTGCATTTGATGCATTGATGCATGTGTATCCTATTTCAAATATAATTAAAGTTACTGCAAAATGGAAGCTGTGATAGGGGTTAGAAATTGTTTCGAAAGACAGAGCCTGTCAGAAACATTAATTCTACAACAGAGTTCAAGTGCCTCGCTCTTCAAAAAAGCCACTTAGACAATTCAATTTTTAAAATTGGCTACCTTAGGAGTTTGCAAATTGATTGAATAAAGGGAAAAAATAGCATTTTATTTAAAATCATAAGTAAATACACTTAGTCAGAACTGAGTTACTCTCTTTGAATTTGAAAGTCTAAAGGAATTTCAAGTTTAATCCATGCCATAAGAGATGGATTGCCACTGCCTCTCCTTCCAGGGAAACCAGAGGTTAATGATTTTTGTCATATTGAGACTAACAGCTAACAATTGCTACAGTTGGCCTTTAGTATTTTATTTGTCCTTTTGAGGTATTCAGAATAGGTGACAATGGCTTGCAGTTGAGAACATATGTAGAGAGACCCCTGTGGCTTATGGAAAAGTTGCTCCATGCTGGTTGGGTGTTTGAAAAAAAAATACAACCAGAGCTCTTTTATGTTCCTCTCCTTAATGAATGCATGAATGTCAAAATGTACCAATGGCCCATTCAGGGGGCAAAGCCTAAGCAGCTCCTTCTTTAAGAACACATCCTGAGATGTAAAATACATTTGCTTAACAAATTAAAATAATGAGATAATTCAATTAGTTTCTTTAAAAAAAAGGAGAGAGAGAGAGAAAGAAAAAAGGGTACATCAGGGGATTATTGTAATACAAGAACAGGTCATACAGCACAAAAGAGGAACAAACCAATTTGAAATAAGGTTAGAGTAGTAACGAAGGAATGTACATTGAATCATGGACCGCCATTGTAAAGATATTTACTTGAAACAATAAAATAGTACATCACAGATTCCCCTGTTCTGGCTCAGCCAGTGCTGCACTTTGAATGGACAAGCTAATTTGAGAAAAAGTGCGAGATCTTTAAAAGAAAGGAGTTCTCTTCCTTTCCTGCATGTGTTTATGGCAAGAATCTTTCTGAATTCACATTGCACTGGTCAGGGGTCTCCATTATCAGTTTGCAGGTCTGAGAATTACAGCACAGTAAATCTTTCAACACCTGCAAACTCATTAAAGCTTGGACGGTAAAAGGTTTGGGGCTTTTTTGTGTTCGTTTAATTCGATTTTTGCGAGGCCATCCTCACCAGTGATGGCAAATTTCCTCAATTCGTGCAGGATGGAGAGGGTCAGGAGAGAGGGGATGGAAAGGAAAAGGGATTTCAAAAAGCCAGGAGGACTTTCCTCAAGAGAAGTGAGAGGCAGTTGACTGTTTTATAAGCTTGTGTCGAATTCTTTCAAGAAGCACGTGAGAAAGGAAGGCAGGGAGAAAAAAACCCACAGATATCACAAATTTCATAAGAGGAAATAGAGTTTACATGGAGACACGTACAAAACAAACTGGTTTATTTGTGGCCCTGCTTTTTGCTGCCTGCCTGTACTACCCCTCTAAAGATACCCTACAGCTAAATGAAAAACCCTCCACTCACACTCACTCGACTTCCAAATTAAAAACATTTTACAGGTTAGTAAATCTCCAGCTGAGGTGATGTAGCAAAGAACAGCTGTGAAGTAATTTTGATAATGATGAGAATAATAAGCACATGGCAAGGTTCAGGGCTTTGCTGTTGCAGCTTCAGTGCTCCTGAATAGATAAAAGTGATTAAATACTCCTGATTATCCCTGACCAATATGTAATGGATTTACAGCCCTTTCAATTAGTCAGTATTTGCTTAGGACTCATTATTTTGTCTTTGGTTAAGTAATCAGCCCAGAGACTCATGTTCTGTCTAATTCCTCTGAGCCAAGTGGGTACAGGGCACCTGACCTTTGAAATGGCCATAGCTGGGAGGCAGGAATAACCACTACTCCAGCAGAGACACTGGCTATTCCAGCTAATCCTGACCCCACAGGCCAGATCAATGCACCTTAGTTTGCTACTAATGTCCTTACATCAAAATGATGGTTTAGAAATGTGGATCTATCGCTCCCCCCCTTTAGCTGTGCTGCTAGCAGAGCAGTTCGATAGTCCCTATCATAAATAAATCGGGTACCTTGTCCTGAAATTATTACACTGTAACCAACATCAGCTACCATAGAAATTTATAAAACTTTGGTAGGAGAAGAGGTAGTTAATAACAGTTAGCATTTTAAGCCTTATCAAGTGAGAAACAATTTTACAGTGAGAGGAAGAGGAAAATCAATTGATAATTTAACCAGTTTCCATTACTTTGCACATGAAGTAAATGACAAAGAGTGTTACTAGGTTTTCCGTGGAACCATGTTTTGATGCCTAAGTGAAGCTATAATAGTCAACAGAACACCAACACATAAAATCATTTGCAAGCAGGAGGATAAAGATAGCCCATGGAAAGCATAGCTTTTTCACATATTTAATCTCTCTCCCCCAAATGTGAATATGGGTAGCCTTTAATATAACAGACCTCAAGAGAAGCTAAAAAGGTGCTTGTAACCTCTGTCACACAACTGAAGAACTAGGGAACCTGTGAGCCTTCTATATCTCTCACAAAAAGTAACAATGACAAGTTGGCAAACTGCTACTTTGACTTCTCTAGCATCCACAGTGCATGTCAGCACACACAGGTTGGGGCTCTCTCTTCCACCACATACATATGAAGTTTGTGTAATCACAGGCCAGCAATAAAGAATCCAGAAGGCAGAGCTTTATATATGCTAAAGCAAGAAATCCCCTTTTTTGTCCCTGGGAACATTTTGAATATTCAAAGTAAAAATTGGTTACTTTATATGTAGGTGTTGTTCTGTGCTAAGGCTTTGTACTATCTTTCTCTCTCTATAGACATATCTGTGTATAGATATATATACTCATATATAAGTTTCTTTCAGATTTGTCATGATTCCAAGAGCCAAGAAAAAAAAAATCTAGAAAAAAAAAACCCAAAACAACCATCAATAATTGAGCCCTAATAATGGTTCAAAAATTATGGGGACAATTGATTTCTAATAACAATGAATAAACCTTATTAGGCAGGTGAATAGAAATCTATTTTGGTTTGGGGCACCACTTACTGTGAGATGCTGGAAAAGCCACGCTCTCATGATATTTGTTGCTACTTTGGGGAAAATGCCTCTTTTCTTCTGACGCTTTTTGTCCTTGTCTGGATCATCGTCATCCCCTGTACCAGGTGAGGCTACACTGTTGTCTAACCCATCTCCTACAACAAAGAAAAAAACAGGAAAGAGGAGACATTAAATGAAGAAAATATTGAAGCCAAAAAGTATCATTAATTACCAATACACTACCACAGTTTTATTTTGATTTGCTAGATCAGGCACACACAGTTTCTCATTATATATAAGTGCTGATACAAATACGTAAAAACTAGAAACCATGTCTCTCCAAATAATAATTTTGCGTTTCACACATGCATATATCATTAATTCAATTATAATTGTGTGCTTGACATAGTGCAATAGCTCTTTGTCAATTATGGGATTCAATGTGGGAAAACCTGCCACAAGAAAACCCATTCGCTGTAAATGCATCCCTACAACCATTCTGAATACGTACTATAAGTAATCAAGTTAAATGTTCTGTAGTCTATATATTTGAGGCCCTCTGCAGAGGTGGCAGTAACCATGTCACCGTTCAGTGCACATAACACACTGTCGGAGGAGCCCCTCCCCGTAGCCATCACCTCCCAACACACATACATACGCACGCACAAACACGTACACCTAGTATGACCCTGCATACAGCATTTGCATGACATGAAAACTTCTACATCTCTGCATCAGTGATTATTATCATTAAAAAAAAGATGCACATCAAGGTAGAGCTCTCACTTAATCAGAACTTTCCATCAACATCTTTCTCTTCTGTGCTTTTCCCTGGCATTAATTGTGCATTAGCAAAAATCATTTACTTTTAACAGTCATAGTTATTTTTTCTTGCCCTCCAGCAAAAATGCCTTGAAAGCCTGCCTGGAGGGCATCTAAATTATGTATCTGAAAAACTCTTCTGGCGAGGCATTGCAGGACCCCTACTTTCTTAAAATTCATACGAGCACGTCTTCCTGTTTTTGGGAAGGCATCAATCAAGAGCAGCAATATATGCCATATTCCTACATTAATATTTGAACTAATAACTTTAAAAAAAGGAAAGAAACAAGATCCGACTTGTGGCATAATCAAATGCAAAATAAATGAAGAATACTGGGACAGCACTGAGACTTTATAGATTGCTGTGTTTTCCTTACACATCATTAGCCCGGAGCCACACGAAAGAGGAAAACAGAGAAGTGGAGAGTTTATGCTCCCTGCTGGTGTTTAAGAAGCTGAGGTCCTGGAAGGACATCTGGGAATTGTGCTGAGACGGTGGTTTTTGTAATTTAAGAATAGACATTCATTAGCAGTAAATGCCATAAATCCCATGCTAAGTAAAAACCTTGTCCAAGAAAGCCTAAAACAATAAACTCTGTGCTCAATGTAGCCTGAGCTAGACGCTCCATAGCTTCCTGAGGAATGCTATAGATTCACGAGCTAATTCCTATAGCCTTGTCTAGCTCTGTAGTGCTACTAAACGAAATACGTTGCTGCTACATACAGTCCATTTGCTTCAAAACTTGCATTTCAGCTCCATCTTCCCTCCCGTGCCAGATCACCCTTCTTCCACTGCCTCCCCTCTGAAAAACCAATCCTTTTGGACCGGAGAGACAGAAAAAGCCACAGCAAAGAGCTGGCAGATTAATTTTATTGACATTTCCATTTTCACTGCAATGTGATACCCTCCATCACATGGAAGAGATGACCCTCACTATTTACAGACTGACAGGCCACTTCATTACAACCACCCTGCCCCAAGGCAGAGCAGCTCCTTTCCATCTGCCCAAACACCAGAGCAAGACCCTGAAGTCACTGCTCTCTTTCTCATGCTCCTTTTCTTTTTTTTTTTTTTTTAATGTGTGTTTGTTTCTGTTAACGATAGAGAAAGCAGAGTAGAATCACAGCAAACTAATCGAAGAGCTTATGGAAGCTCTATACGCTGTAACCAACTGTTCACTTTTGCGAGATGTTGGTTATGTAGAAAGCGCTCCTTTCCGTTGCCCCCTCCCCCCTACACATTCTACCTACCCCTCTCTCTCTCTCTCACACACACACACACACACACGCACACGCACACGCACACATACTTTCCACTATGCCAAGGAACTGCTGCAAGGCAAATTCTCACAAACACTAATGGCTTCTGACTGCTCCTTGGCAACCCCAGCATTTTAACCTGGGTGGATATGCTCTCCAAAATACAGACACTGGAGCTATCTCATCAGCTGTTCATGTGACACAGATGGAGAGTGGCTATTAGGAGCCAGGCAATGGGCCTTGGGGATCTGAGGTGCTGTACTGTAGCCTCGGGCAATTTTGAAAAGCAGTACCCGGAGATGGGGGGAAAAAAATCCCTACAGAAAGTGCAAGTTTGAAGTCAGTCAGTCTGTTTGTCTATCTGTCGTGCAGATAAAGATATCTTTGTCTCTTTATGTAAAAGCTATGTGTGTATGCACAAGACGTGTGGAGCCATAAAACTTCCGCTCTGCACCATCCCTTCGCACCGCAGAATCACCAGTTCACTCTCTGTAGGGATAAATTCCTGTTTGCCTGCATGTACGTAGTCTGCTGTTTGTGAGCATCCTCAGCAGGAGTCACTTAGGTGCTAAATCAGTGTTTAGACCTTTTAAGGAGGTTGTTAATATGCTGGGTTTAAAAAGCTAATAGCAGCTCAGGAGAGGAAAGTTCATCTGAAGCTCCAGTTGCCTTCCCTCCATAACCAGTGGTCGAAATGGTAAGAGTCAGGGCTTCTCTCATCTGTTCCGTAACATCATGAAAGGAAATTCAAATATCGTACCTCCAAATGACCTCAGAAGATGAATACCGCAAGATTTGTTGCTCCTGGTGAACTACAGGCACAACCCTGTTAACTGTATTGTCGTATGTTTAATAGGACTACAACTGCTCACATTAGTGGATAGAGTTTCTAGTGGTAAGAAATGATAGGAGGAGCCCATAACTGATTTTTTCAAGATGGAATGATTTACTTCTTGGATATGGAGTGTATGATCCTAGTTTTCTGTATGTAAATAAACATGAGTTACTTTAAATGAAGAAAAAGAAATTATCAAAAGTTAAATAAAACTGGCATAAAAGTCACTTAATGGCAGAGTGGATTAACTATATTTTAAATTGCTGTATGAAGGAATCCCAATTTAAATCATTTAAACTACCATTAGAAATTATTCTGCTTGTTTGAACTGCTCATATCCTGATTTAGATGGTAATTTGTAAGAAGAGTAGAACCAAGTCCTAACTTGCTGGGAAATGGCAATTATATAAGCATAGTTATCCCAATTTTCTAATGGGGAAATTGAGTGTAGATTTTGGCCCACAGACCCTCTCTTTCACACAGCAGCAACAACAACAAAAAAAAAAAAAAAAAAAAAAAGGGTGACTTTCTCTTGCTTTGCACACTGTTCTGTCATTTATTCTTGTGCAAAGAGTACGAGTGATTGCAAAACCCCATCACTGCTCTAGGAAAGTGGAGAATTCTTAAGTGGCACTCTCTTTGTGGAGGCGTCAATGACTACGCAGGATTCAAGCCAGGGGAGAATTAGGCATATGACCCAGCTAGTTTCAGCTTATATCAATGTTATGTAATAGTCTCAATAACCCCTATAAAAGATGGGAAGAATTTACAAAACTTTGCAAAGTGACCCACACGGGGCTCCTTCAAGGCCTTCTCTTCTAGGAGAAAGGTTTGTGGAGGAGGCTGAAGATGCAAGTCTTCTTTACACAGTGGGAAGCTAGGCTACCACACTAGCTCTGTGTGCAGACACTCTTAGCATGTGCTGAGGGTTTCCTCCCACAAGATAAATTATTTTGCATTGACAGCAAATCAGACTACCTCTTATTTAAAAAATACTGAATAACCATTCAGAGCAGGTTTTCCATCACACCGTGATTTCCAACTTAACTTTCTGCAAACAGATTTCCTTGGACACACTAGCTTGCTGGTCCCAACCTTCCTACAGTTAACAACTCTTCAGGAAACAAAGTTCAGTCCTACAGAAGGCCTGTCCAACCTTATTGTGTCAATTAATTCCTCTTTGACAGTCCTCCACACTATCAGTATTATCTCAACCCTCGTCCTTGTGTGTGTTCCTCACAGAGTAAAGACCCAGCAAGAGATGAAGAAAATGCTGTTTAGAAGCTGCTCATCCAGTCTTTTCACCATTTGTGAACAGGATGACAGATTCCCAATCTATGGAAAATGGTAACAGAAAAGGATAACCCAGTCAGGCCAAAGCACAGGAGCCTGGTAACAGACCAGATTAAAACTTTAGAAATAGTTTCTTTTATCACTATAATAAGCAGAACAGTAAGAAGAATGATTTCTGGAAAAAAAGTGATTTCAGGACCCAATGTCTGAGTTTCTTCACCATCAGAAGTCCCTTACAGCTTTAGGGTTTATCATGCGAAAGGGAAGCGAGAAGAATAGGCGTATCTAAGGGAGGAGGAAGACAAAACACTTCATCATTTTTCTAAAAAACCTGCAAACAACATGAAAACCAAGTTAAAGGATTCTGAAAAGATAAGCTGCAGTGCACTGTGCTGATCTTCAGTAAAACACTCTACAATCTGTCAGTATTTTGATGAAGTAGAATATGTAGATATAAATGAAAAAAAAGAGGAGAATCTGCATGCAGCTTATATTCTCAATTTGCAATTATTTGTTTGTACATATAATGTGTCCATCTGGACGCATAAGTATTGTAAACCATTATTAATAAGGATATTCAACTTAGCAATACGATCCACATCACCACCAGAGAGAAATCTTTAAAATCTGGTTAATTACCACTGCCAAAAAGCTGGAAAGAGAAGTGCTTGAATCGGTTTTGAAGATAAGACAGTCTGTGCTGTAGGGAGGACTAATAAAGAGGGAAGGTCAGCTCCCAAATCAAAGACCCTTCAGGAGAACTCCTTATCTACATTCCACCCTGTTAAAACCATCAGGCTTTTAGTCTTGCAGCTTCAGGAGATCACAGCTCTTTCCATGAAGTGCTGTCTCTGGCGTTCTTTTCTCCTCCTCTTAATGATCACTGTTCGTGGAAGTTGGCTGAGTCTCCTCACACCACAAAGGCAGTACTTATCTACTGCGTCTTACTGCCTCGGGAAACTGAGCTAGGACAGGTTATGGGTGGCAAACCTGGGACTTTGAAAATGACAAACAGTTCCAGTGGACATCCCAGCTTAGACCTGTGCCATCGTCAGCAGTGCTCCGCCAGTACACGTGCTGGTTTTGCTCAATCGGTTGATTGCAGGAGGAAAGGAGCCATCAGAAGCTCTTTGAGGCCTGACACATGCATCCTAGGCTGACCTGCATGCTCAGCCACCATTTGCCCCATCCTGGAGCGCAGTGCCCTCAAGCGTGTTGCTGTAATCAGCAACCTGCATTCCTTCTCCTTTTGTGTCTCTAAGACACCAGACACTCGTTTCATGGTATTATGTCATATGTTTCAGCGAGCATCTTGGAGAGGCCTGTGGCTAGTGGTATTCCCCAGGGGTCAGTTCTGGGTCCAGTCTTGTTCAGCATATTCATCAATGACCTGCAAGAAGGGATAGAGTGTACCCTCAGCAAGTTTGCTGATGATACAAAACTGAGGATGTGGCTGACACACCAGAAGGCCGTGCTGCCATTCAGCAAGGCCTGGACAGGCTGGAGAGTTGGGCAGAAAGGAACTGAATAAAATTCAACAAGGGCAAGTGTAGGGTCCTGCACCTGGGGAGGAATAACCCCATGCACCAGTACAGGCGAGGGGTTGACCTGCTGGAAAACAGCACCAGGGAGAAGGACCTGGAAGTCCTGGTGGACAACAGGTTGACTATGAGCCGGCAATGTGCCCTTGTAGTCAAGTTGGCCAATGGTATCCTGGGGCGCATTAAGAGGAGAGGGGCCCGCAGGCCCAAGGGAGGTTCTCCTCCCTCTCTCCTCTGACCTAGTAAGGCAGTGTCCAGCTGGTTAGTGCCCTAATGGAGTACTGTGTCCAGCTCTGGGCTCCTCAGTTCAGGAGAGACAGGAAACTCCTGGAGAGAGTCCAGTGGGGGGCTACAAAGATGATGAGGGGACTGGAATATCTCTCTTAGGAGGAAAGGCTGAGACACCTGGGCCTGTATAGCCTAGAGAAGAGAAGACTGAGAGAGGATCTTAACAATGCTTATAAATATCGAAAGGGCAGGTGTCAAGTGGTTGGAGCCAGATTCTTTACAGTTGTGCCCAGAGACAGAACAAGGGGCAACAGACGCAAACAAAAGCACAAGAAGTTCCATCCGAACATGAAGAGAAATGTCTTTATTTTGAGGGAGACAGACCACTGGAACAGGCTGCCCAGAGAGGTTGTAGAGTCTCCTCTGGAGATATTAAAATCCTGCCTGGATGCAATCCTGTGCAACCTGGTCTAGGCAAATCTGCTTTAACAGGAAGTTTGGACTATATGATCTCTGGAGATCCCTCCCAAACCCAACCATTCTGTGATTCTGTGGGAAAGAAAGGTTGGACAGTGGTGCATTAGAATGAACATGAAGACTTCAGAAATTTAGCGCTACCATTTCTCTTGCTACAGAAGATGTTATTCATTTGTCCTTCTAATAGCCAGGAGGTGAAGAGCTGGTCACCTCTCTGCTGTTCTTCTGGAAGATCTTTTGCTTTCCAGAATATAACCCAGCAATTGCGCTGGACTGATACTGTAAAGAAGACACATACAAATTGCACACAATTTCACATTAATAATTATTGTAAACTCAAATAGGAAGAAAAGGAGGAGAACTTAAGCCACTATCAGACCTCACCTACAAAGCTATTCTACTCGATCTGATCACATTTTAGCATAGTTTGTCACTCAGGAGCAAGTCCCTATTGTCATCTAGCAATATGTGATAAACGCTTAAGGAGTTACGTGGTGTTTGGTAACGGAAGTGTATTTACCACAAGAGACAGAATAAAAACTGTTCCTTTTCTCTTTCTGGATAGGCATCTTTTTATAATCGCTAATTTATCTTATTTTCAAAAAGGCATTTACAAATATTTTATTATTTACTCAAAGGTAGGAATGACATTCCAGCTATGTTATTGTTACAGCCATGCACACTGTAAAATCAGTGATTCAAATACTTCAGAATTATTTGCAGAACTGTAATGTTTCACATTTCCCCTTTCATTATTTTCCTGTCCAAAAATAAGGAAAAAGACTGGCTTTTTTGTGCCCTTAATTGTCTGCGTTTAAAGCGTGTGTTTATTTGTGAAGTGAATCGAGAATCCTTAGAAATTATATTCAAAAGCCAACAACATCATTTTTCTAGCTTTTTAAATAGAAAACTAACAAACACCTGTTTAAATTTTAAGCTCTTTTATTCAGCAAATAGTTTTTCCATTCCTTCATTATAATCCAACATTTTTTCACATCAGGTGAAAAAAAGTGTTCCAATGCAGACAAGGGGAACAGTAAAGCAACCTGCTAATTACTGATCTCTCTTACGTTCCTGCTGTGCTAAACTGTCCGGACATGTTGAAGTGAAATTTTTCTGTGATTTTCAAGTGACTAGTTCATGGCCCACTGCCGTGGAGCGCAGGAGAAGGGATGAAATGCTTTAGTTTACATGCAACATTTACTAACTGTGTGGGTTTTCCGACATTAAAGAGGGGACGGTGACCCATGCCACCTTTTTCACACTCAAAAGAGCACTGAAAAAACAATCTTCATAGGCTTACCTCAGGCTTCCCTGGCCCTTAACACCCTCCCCCCAGGGTAGAGGCAGAAAGAGAAAAAAGAAGGGATTTTATGCTCCTTTCTCTTCAACTTTTCAGGCGGTATAAGCAGCATTTAGCAAATTCAGCCTCCAAATGGCTCCAAATGCTCTGAGCTGCAGGGGCTCATCCTTTGTTAGCCTCCCTCTATTTACACAGGATTTACGCAGGCTCTCCACTGAAGAGACCACATGTTTCTGACAGAAAGCACTTCCATTCACACTGCATCAGGCAACAGGATTGTAACCGCTGCAGCTTCACGCTGACCTGAGATTAGGGATTTCAGCAACATTGAGATGGTAACAATCTGCTAACTAACGAAAATTATCCACGGAGAACTCTGCTGCTTACTCCAGTCAAAACTACCGTGGCCGGATAGATTAGGTTACTTAAAGGGACAATTAAGAACTAGCTACTGTCAAGAATATGCATGTCCACCTACAAATAACATACACATGGAGAAAAATATCAGCAGGGAAAAAAGAAAAAAAAAAAATCAGACTGCAGCTTGGATTAAAACAATTTCACCCACTGGCTGAAGACATAAAGTGTAAAAACAGACAGATGGACACATATGTAAATGTGGCTGCATTTGTTTCTTTGGAGCTGGCAAGTTAGTAATAACAGTATAGTTTAATAATTTATTTTCCATGGTATTTTCACAATGGTTAACTGGGCAGTGGCAACATCCATGCGGAACTTCAGGAGCAGAATAACTCCTTTGGTCTAATTGCGTCTGGGGCAAACAAACTGAACCAAGTGACCTTTCTTGGCTCTACCTACAAGGACTCAGTCCTGGAACCTGATATCAGTCTGGGGATTTTTAAAATCTAGTCTTTTTTCCTTTTTTTAAACTCAGTTTGACCAGTCAGGAGTTCTGCATTGAGATTTTTTTCCAGATTTAGTATTTGTGTCAGGGTTTTTTAAAAACGGATTACACACATGCAACCGCAACAAACGTTGCTGGTTGGGGCTAGTGTTTTTTTGCTCACTAGCCTTTCATGGGGCAAAAGAAAATTAGATGGGAACACAGGGCCAGAAAGGACCACACAGATCCAGGTTTGATTAGTTTTATTTTGATGTTTTAATTTGGCAAACTATTTTGCTTCTGCAGCAAAGGACAAAACAATTTACTTCTATAATAGTAACTCATACATGCATCGAATAAGCACGTAAAAAGTTCTCCATAGTATATCATAATAAAGCTCTTCTGGGCACTCAATGATTCATTTTTAGTGATCTCTCAAATGCCCTTATTCACAGTTAACACTCAGATTTTATTAAGGAAGAAAGCAGGGACAAATGTCCACTTAAGTCCCAGCTCTCAAATTCAACTCTGCTTGCGCTGCAGTACCTAAAGCTAAAGCTTTTTTAATGTTCCATTCACCTCCCCTGTGTGGCATTTCTGCTAACAGAGAGTTCACAATCTTTCAGCCCCAAACACAGAAGGCTGCTATCTTCAAGTCATCCAAGGAATGTGCCAGATACTATCATCTCCCCTGCAATACAAAGAACCAGAAAGAGGCAGAGACCGAAAGGAGACCGTACTGATCGGGTTACTAAAGTCCAGAAAGTCTTTCCCAGAATGCTAAACGTTAATCTTTGAACCAGCAAATGTTATAATTAAGATCCTTGTTGTTGGAGGAAATGCTAGCTCGAGAAGTCAAAGGCACAGCCATTTGAAGTTGTACTTTTGCGCGTCTATCCTAATCTCACACCCCTCATGCTGGCAGAACCGCCATCGAGCACTTTGTTCTGTTCAAGCAAAATTACCATTAATGTCAGGGGCAGTTTTGCCTGAGTAAGGAGCGTAAGACCAGATCCTTGTCTTGTTCACATGGAATTGCAAGCGCTGCACAATTCCGAAGGAGAGATACTCATTAAAACTTGTGGTTTATGCTGATTTATGATGCTCTTCTGTTTAAAAGTGAAACCCACTTTGTACCTCACCGGGAATCTGTTCAATGCACTTGTTTCTACATGGTTTTAACTCTAATCCCCACTCCCCACCTCAGCACAAGTTGGGAAGCTTACTCCCAGGTTTTGGCACCTAGGTTGAAGGAAAGCATTATTAAATTAGGTTTAAGTATTTTGTCTGCTTCAGTAATTACTTTGCAGTGTGAATGTAAATAGCTGTTACTATGTTTAAATTTTTCATCCTACTAAACGCTGTCATACATAATGTCCTCGTGCTGCAGTCTAAATGGAGCTCGTTTTAAATCGCTTTTTTATATAATCTTAGAGAAATATTTTTAGCATTCTCATAGTAATTCTGTTAAGAATACCAGCTGCAGACTTTGGCTACAGCTGAGACAACAATAACAAGTCATTAAAGAAATCAGGAGACAAAAGAACTTTTTTTTTTTTTTTTTTTGCCTAAAGCACATCGTCTTTAACAGACCATTTTCTTTTTTTCGTTCTCTATCCCTGTTGGAGTAAGTGGCATAGTGTTTTTAGTTTCTTCAACCAACTGTACCAAAGTGAGTATACATTAAAAAGCTATAATATATTTTAAGTACCATTTCTTATTTGCTATATTGTTATTTTTACCATTAGAATAATATCAAATGTGGGCAAAATAGCTAAGTTCAATTAAAATTCTACCTGCAGTTGAAGTTAAGTAATTAAGTTCAATAGTATCTCATCAATATTTAATCTTCAGCATTTTGCAGTTGTTTATATATAGCAAAACGTGGAGAACTTAAAGTAGATGATGGCCAACATCCTGTACTGTTCTCCTTCATTAAATCATTAATGTAGTTTCTTTAAGAATAAAAATGGCTTTTTTTGAAAAGGAAAATAACTGTCAGAGCATTTCAATTTTCCTTACAGCTCTTACAAACTGTGAGATATTTTCATGTCTTGCAATGCTCCTTAGAAAACATGCTGTTGGACACAACTACTTGTTCAGGAGACATCCTTAAAATGATGACCACTAATACAGTGAGAGTCCATACACCGTCCACCCTTTTCAGGGTTACTTAGCTATTGGAAATGCACCAGCTGAAATATTGCATACAAGTACACATTCATAGGATTTTTGCAACATTTCAAAAAAAGAAAAGTTAGGACTAGAAATGCAACAGACATTTATTCCTGAGATATACTAACTTAAAATCTTCAGTTATTAAAAGGACATTTGTTAGGCCACAAGTCCAAAATGCACATTAGTCTATTTTATGATATATTAAAAAAAATGGAGGATGGCTGAATGTTTAAAAAAAATATGTGTATATGTTCTAATAGACAAGAGTCAAAATTAACCGTAAAAAGCTTTTCTAGGTGATAAAACGTACAGAAATGTGTATGTTACACAAAATACAAATAAGAGTACCATCTCAATATGCATTCACAAGCACCTGAGCAGCATCAGAAAAGATGCTTGCCGCGAATGCATAGTCAAAAAAAAAAAAAAAAAATTCAAAAAATTACAAAACAACTCCAAACTCGGCAGATCTTACATACCATAAGAGCTCCAACACCTATGCACAGTAGGGTGGATTAACCCGCTGGGTGCTGCGGACATATATGTGCACCTCCTCCTAAAGTGTTCATTTGGCTGGCAGTCTGGAAAATGCCAGAATGTGAAGGGTTACGTGGGAACACTGACAGTCTGCTCTTGCAGGTTTAAGTTAAAGCCTGTACTTTAAATATAGTGTGCTAGGAATTTGGAAACAGGACTAATACTGTTTATAAGTGGTGTGCTGTTTGGTGCTCACAGCAAAGGGCTCAATCCGGTGCTCGCTCCCACTGGTAAACCACGTTCCAGATGACAGCAGGATGCTTTGCATCTGCCCGTATTTTCCTTCTGGGGTAACATTTTTCAGGAATCTTTTCCTCCAATAAGCCTTGTAAAGGCACAGTGTAAACCATCTATACCTCATCTGCTATTGGACGCTTAAAAGTGATTAGTGGAAAGACCTGGAATGTTTTGTCTTTCAACTTCAGGAGACAGATTATAAGAGCAAGCATTCAGGAGCCGAAGCTCCCAGTTAGCCCCTGATAGTTTCTTGGAGCCTGGCCTTAGCCATGAGGGAAGATACGGTTAAGAATACCCAAATGCCTCAAACCAGAAGCAGCAAGTATACAGACTCGTGAATTTTGGTCAGAAAATTTCAACTGGTTGACAAAAAGCCAAAAAGAGATCTTTATAATATCAGAAAGGCTGACAAGCACCTTATTTTCTCCCATTGTACCGTTTTACTGAACTGTTTCAAGATAATATGATTTAAAAATCAATCAAAAGAGGGAAGGCCACAGCCTTCTCTCTCCACAGCCAAACTATCTCATAAGATGCTTTAGGCTTGCTTTAAGTGATCAGAAGAACTGACAGAGCAACACATAATTTCATAGAAACCTGGGGAAAAGCTTTCGACAAAAGTTAGGATGAATTTGATTTAGGAAATAAGGAAGCATAAAAATAGCAAAACCAGAAGGTACTGACTTGTTATAACGCTATTTGCTTAAAACCTCACAGCACAAAAGTAAACAGCACAGACCGCCACTCCGACACGCGATGCTTTGCTTTTCTGTTCGTAAGCCTGTAATTTAATTTCAAGTCTTTCATTGTAGCAGGAAGTGTTGCAAAAGACAAATACGAAGTACCTACAAAGTCTTCCCAGACTGTTTTGTGTCCCTGAGCTCTTCCTAAAGAAGGACCTCACAAGCTGGGTGCCGGAGAACTTCCATCACCCTGCTCCCCCCTTCAGAGGAGATGGGGTTGGCTGCACGTAGGAACCCCAAACAGAAAACCTGGCAGGTTACGAGACTTCTGATCATTCAGATGAGTAAAACTGAGTTTTCCCCTGGACAGGCTGTTCACCTAGCCCATTAGAGAACTGACACGTATGCCATAAGATCAAATCTAACACCCACCAATCAAGCAGCAGTCTGGGCTAAGTGTGCTGATGCAGCAAATTTCCAGATCTTGATCACACTAGGCAGGGGAGTCATTCTTCTCAGTGATAAAGTCACTGAATGCACTCTTGAGGAGATAAAATATTAAGAACTGGCTGACTTTGCACCATTAGAGTGAGGTATTCACCACTGACCCAGAACAACAGAATTGTCCCCAGCTAGGAATCACCATAGTCATGGTCATCTCCGACTCCTTATGCAAGGCTGTTCTCAGGAATCGTTTCTCAGCTGGTTAGTGGCATCAGTCAGGAAACTCCAGTGTTTGAATGCGTTATGCATTAAAAGAAACTTCATATAGTCCCTCCATCTCTCTCCTCACCTTTCTCATAAAAACTTTGGGAAATTATGCCAATGAGAGGGCTCAGTAGTCAAAAAAAAAAAGCAAATAGGATTTCGGCAATTAAGATTTGCCTCAAAGACATTAGCCCCTCTTTACAATTTTATAGTTAAGATATTCTTATGTTTTACTATGTCAGCTTTTAAAACTTACCAGAGGTTTATGCAGCAGCTAAGAACTGAGATGCTAATAGTGTTGGAGCATTATCTAACACAAGATGTTCCATTCCCTTTTCTGTTACTGGCTCAGAAATTGACCTTCAGCAAACTTTAGGGATAGAGATTTTCAAAAACACTCGAATGAGCAAGGAACACAGCTTTCAGTGAAAACTGCTTTAAAAGTAATACATAATATTCCTTCTGCTAGTAATTGGTGGTGGTTCTCAGCTAAGTGAATGTTATATATTATTACTTTTAAAGACAAACTTGTCAATGCACTCCCGTGCTCGTTTGAGCATTACATTTTTTCAAGTCTGAGTATGGTTATTGTTTTTACTAATTCTTTTTCATCTCTAAATGCATGTCTTAAAGAGAACACGCTTTCTGAACATCCTGAAATACTCCATTAGAAGACAGGTTCTTGGACATAAGTACTCGTGATCAAAATAGATGCACAATGACACCTCATTTATTTCCTCCTTCAGCTAAATAGCAGTATTTCCATTTATGTTACTAGGAGTTAAAACAAGTTCTAGTGCTGCAACTTTGGTAAAGAGACCACACAGGTTTTTGTATCTGATGCTGATCAAAATCGTGAAGGATGAACCATATCTTCATCCAGTTTTTATCCATCTCTGGTTCCTGTGGCATACATGGGAATTCGTTCCAAGAGATAGAGTGAAAAACTAAGGTTTGGCATTTCCCATTTCTACCTGCAATGAACTAAATGACAAAACACTGTCTGGACCTCTTCACCTGCCACTCACGCTATGTTTCTGTCGGCATGGATGACACACACAGAACAAGCTAACTTTCTCAGGGAGGAGGAGAATTGCTCAGAGGGACAAGGACCTGCCCGGCCCGCCCACCTCTCTGCAGCAAGGACACTTACATGAGCACCAGCCCTGTGCATCTGGATGGAGATAACTTCTCCCCGGCTCTCAGAACCCAGGAAAGAATTATTACATGGATGGAAAGTCTGGGGCCATTTTTCCAAAATAAGAAATGCCAACATTCGTAATTCATTTACGAAACACTAACGAGGCACCTTTTTCTACCCTGTTTATTTCTTACAAAATAAATTCATCTGGGCAACGGTGAGAGAAGCTAAATCAAGGAGATGAGTGGGCCATCATTTTCTCCTCAACCAGTGCTGCTTTCTGGTACCCATGGTGGCTTTTCTTCTATGTGATAAAGGTTCGGTAAATAATGCAAACCTGGGCTCTGGCTGTTGATGGTTCACAGATTGTACAGCCTTAGCAGCACCACCCCATCTATTACTGTGGAATTAGTTGACAATACTACTAGTTGTACCAAAAAAAAAAAAAAACCAAACCAAACCAAACCTAATTGGTCCCTGAGGACAGCTAGGTGCTTTGGAAGACTTTTTAACAAAAAGAAAAAAATTATCTCCCATAGTGATTTGCCAGCCTTCCTATACTCTATCCAGCACATTGGGACTTCTAAATTACATGCTATAATTGACATCAAATATCTGTCCCATCAGTGAATATCTTTATTAGCATCAAAATCACTCACAACTAGTGTTCCTCAATGTTATTAAACAGAACTTGTTCTAGGTGTTGCCTTACTAATTAGTCAGGATGAGCCCGAGGAAGAAAATCTGGGTCATGTTAAATTAATTGGAATGAGCATGAAAATTAGCAGAGCAAACTGCATCAATTTTCTATAGAGAGCCTTTCTTCATGTTGAGAATAAAAATGGATATTATGAGGCATTAACCAAACTGCCTTCTGTGACTGCCAAGAGGTGTGTTACAGTAGCCCAAAAATATCATGCTCACAGATTTTCAGAAGTTAATGAGACATTTCCAGGAATGGTAAATACATGGTATTAAAATGGGTGTGCCTCTTATGGGAAAATGCCAAGTCATTTCATGTTTATTCAGGCATAACAAGCTCCTCAAAATGAGCATAATTTAAGAGGTGAATAGTGCAAAGAGGGCTAACATTCAACTAATTTTCCTTAAGAAAGAAAAGATTAAATTGAACAAAAAATGAATTAAGAGGTTTACAAATCAACAAGTCAACCATCAGATTGCAGCCTCTGCTCAGTATATTCTCATCAGCCCCTGCCATGAAGTTTTCAAAAAATGTCCCGAAGGCAGGGAACAAAGCGAGCAGAACTGATTACAGCCACACTCACCGCCTTGCTGTCTAAACTCTGTTTGGCTTCCTAATGAGCTCACTAAAAACCTAATTCATCTCCCATAACCCTTCTCAGCCCTCCTTGAAATTCACCATTATGGAAATTACAGATGAAACATTTACAGGCTGTGTTCAAATTACTGCTTCTTCAACAGGCAGGTCCCTGACCCTCACAATGAACACAATAGAGGTATGTCCGGCATGAAACCACTCGAGCCGCCGCCTATAGAATAAAGAGGCTCAGGAAGGTTAAGACTTTTTCTCATGGTGACAATGATTTCCGCATTAATGCTTTCAGTTCCATGAATATGGGAATTTTGTGGGTTTGACAGTATATCAAATACAAATTGTAATTCAGAAGGGGAGAAATGAGTTGTACTGATGACAAATAGCTGAAATAGGCTAATGTGAATTCCCAGCCTGTTCATGAGGAAACTCCCTCAGTTCCTCATTACATGAAGTCAAAATGATCCTCACGGCACCTAGCCTGTAACTGGAAGATTACTGAATTGATGGATCCTTAGTTTAAAATGCAGCTGTTTTATTCTGCTTTAGTAATTAATTCTTTTTCCAATACCATATTGATTAAGCGTAGACCCTGATAAAGTTCAAACTGAGAAGAATCTCTAGTGGCTTCCCTAGTTGCTCCAGAGACTCAATGAAAACTTCCTACAATTCCACCTGCCTCCTCAGAGTGCTGATCCAATGAACAGAACAGGTTTTTTCTCATAAATTAGTTAGGCCATGTGGAGCTGTATTAGCTGATCGTTGCTTTTGTCTCTCTACTTGCTGACTTGCTTTTCACTTTTGCTGTCCTTTGTGCTGTCACACACAAAGTCGGAGTGCAGCTGCCACGCTGAACCCAAACCAAGGTAAAGAACAATTCGTACAAACTACATTTCCCCCCCCCCCCCACTTTATACAGCTGCAGCTCCCTGAGCAGCGCTGCACTCAATAAGGCCTCCTGGGATCCAACTAGCAGAGAAATCTGTGCTGAAGCATGCAGTCGTTCTGTGGGACTAAAGGGTGTTGGGGGCGGGGGGGGGAGTAACCTGTTTTCCTCAAGACTGATCCACCTTTTGGGATAGAATATTTGCTGCTTTGTTTTTTTAGCAGCCAAAGATCCTTATATTGTCTGGTTTTCACATTAAAAAAAAAAAAAAAAGGAAAAAAAAAAAAAGCAAGCCCATACCACACACCTAAACCACTACAGCCACTTGAGACAAGAAATCACCACTTCACCTATGACAAGTGGGACGTGGGTCCTTGTTGACTAACAGTCAGCCGGTGGCTGTCCATGAATGACCATGCAAACCCAACAGCGTATTACAAGCAGCAGCAATCACCAACATGATGCTGCTTTTCAGAGAGTCACCTGTACAGGGAAATCCAGGCTTGTGAAATTAAAAAGAACATAACTGAAAGTTTCTCAGATTACAGCCAGTAAAGTGGATTTTCTTTTCTATGAAATTCAGAAATACATCAGTCTGAAAGCATTCCCAGCACTTCCTCAACCTACCCCAGCCCTTCTCCTTCTCCTCCTTCCCTTTCCCACCACCCAAAAAAGAAACGGCTGATGCTTTCTGTATTTGCACACCATGATTTATGACTTGGACCTGTGTGTCTGATGGGTAATGTGCTGTATATACTGGTTTTCACAAGACTGGTAACAAGTGATCTATAGAAGTAAAGAATCTGAGGGAGTGGCAGGCACATCAGATATCAGATATCCAGGTGACTCGTTAGTTAATTAGACTACTTAAAGGCTAAGGGTCTCGTTCCAGTTTTATATTGTCCAAGGCCCCTGACTTAAACTCTGGCATCCCACCAAGGAGCCAGCAAGTCATATTTCAATACTTCTTCAGGAGAATCTGCTCAGTTTAGGCTCATCCGATTTGTATTTGAAGAGCTACATAACCAGACGGGTGCAAGGATGGCGGTGGGCAGCCTCTGTGCATGGTGGGCCAGGAGAGATAACGGCATTCCCCACCTTCAGAGCATTCTTCCTTAGGGCGAAAGGTCACCCTTCACAGATGTCTCCAGCAGACACTCAGTTGTCAAAAGGTTGCATCATGCAATTCATGCAGTCACTGCTAACAATGCTCTGTTTTCATCCAGATACGTAAACATGTTGCACTTCTAAATAATTTCCTTGTTAAGGGCAACTTGTTTTTTCCCCTGAGTTTTGTTCAGTTAACAAAAAAAATGTAAGGAACACTGAAGAAAAAAAACCAGTCCAACCACCCTTTGCCATTTCACAGCTTAAGTATTCTATTTTCCTTTTCTGTCAGGCTATTCAGCACAAGATGCTTCCGGTTAATTCCTGAAAAAGGGAAATAAAATCACCATATCCCAAAATGTCTAACATAAAAGCATACAGTTTGGATGCAAAAAAAAAAAAAAAAGCACATTTGGTGAAATGAAAGACAGTAAGCTTTTTGTCAGAAAAAATTCCACAGCCAGAAAAATTCAATGAAAAAAAATCTGTTCATCTTAATATAGTCTATTCTAATTTCTTCCATTTAAAAGTGACAAACAAGTATGCACCCTGTGTGGACAAATGCAAAAAGGAAAATTACGTGCTCCTGTGTTTGTTAGGAATTCATGTTGGCCTGGTACAGAAAGTTTATTTCTCAAGGAGCACTTCAAAAATAATAGGTCCTAGTTGCTACAGTAGCTCAGATTTTTAATTTCCAGTGCCTCTAGACATAGAGTATAACAAAGATCTCTTCTTTGTTGAGGACAGTTACTCTAAAGCAGCTTGAAGCTATCACACACAATACAAAATAGGTGATTTCATTCTAGAATGGATTCAAACAAGCTTATCAGGATTGTTATCTATTTATAAATTATATATTTAACAGTAAAGTAAGACAGACATGGCTGGAATGTTACACATGGGGGAACATGATCAGAGGTATGCCAAATTACTCAATCTAATCCCAAGCAATAGAATCTAAGGGCACCGGAAATTTCTAGAAGAATTAAGCATTTCATGTTGTAAAAACCTCAATTAAATACACTTAGAAACCAAGCAGAGATGCTTTCAGATCTGCTTGCAATATGTAGTCCTCCCAAATGAAGAGTGTTTGCTGCTCCAAGCATCCCTTTTCTGCTTGTTCCTTTAGCCACTGAACCTATGGAAATCACGCTTTCAAAAAATAAAAAAATCTTCTTCAGTTCTTTCATGTCTCATAGTTCATGCACTTGGCCATCTTGAATCAATAGGAGTCCATGAAGACACACGTTCTTAAAAACGGCTGCAGCTTCATTGGTCTAATCTATGAACTTTAAAGACTTGCATTTTATGAGCTTTCCTCGGGGTAGGTATTTCAGTGTTCTAAAAACAGGGTTATGGACTGTTAAGTTAAGCACATGTTCTGCATCAACATTTTAGTTTCAGCAGGTTATTTGGTGCCAAGTTTGCCAGTTAGTATCATCAATCCCGAAATATGTGCTTATTTGTTTTAACAGGTGTTTGGAGAACAGCACAGGACAGGAGAAGAGCACTGTTAATATATTCATGTAGTATCTATTCTTAATTCTGAAAATCCCTTTACCCTTTGCCCTGAAACATGACAAAACTTCACATCAGGTGTTTAATATGCAAGGAGAAGGAATTGAAAAGGAGTGCAAATGAGTATTTCTGTTATTTCACCAGTCTGATGATTTGTCCGCTCATTCTATTGTACATTATTTCTCAGCTAGCAATCACAGACCTGGGTTTACATGCATTATGATCCATCCACTTACAGAAAACTACCTTTTATCGTGCAACTGATGTTAACCATAGGGGAAAAAAGTAAGGCTGAAGCAAAAATAAAACCCCAAGACTCTCTACATAATGAACCAGGAGCGTTCACTCAGTCTGTTCTTCTGAAGACCATTTGTTAGTGTTTGCATCAGAAAATGTGCAAGGGAGAAGAAATGAAAACAATCTAAAACAGAAATTGGTGTACCCATATCAGTCATTCCATAGAACCAAATTAATAGTTTGCTCTTAAAAATTAATAGCAGCAAAACATGACAAAAATATTTGCACGCACGTGCTTCTGCCACATTTGTGGGTCAGTTGAGACGGTACATCACAATTTTCACAAAATCCACACACACGGATACACACTTCTTGCAGGTGTTATCTCAGACTTGGTCTGCTGAGAAGCGAAGTGAATCCCAGCAGTGACGTCTGAAGGTTTAAAAGCTCACGTTTTTTGTTTCTGAATGCCTATGAAAACATTGC
Source organism: Bucorvus abyssinicus (assembly GCA_009769605.1). Classification (NCBI taxonomy): domain Eukaryota; kingdom Metazoa; phylum Chordata; class Aves; order Bucerotiformes; family Bucorvidae; genus Bucorvus; species Bucorvus abyssinicus. The sequence goes on along the minus strand of CM020042.1, from coordinate 6,319,170 downwards.
CTATGCTCAGAGGCTTTTTAAAACAAAACCAAAGCTTTTAAAGCTTCAAAAGCGGTCATGGGAATTTGCTCATCAGGAGGGAATCCTAAATGAAGGCCAAGATTCAGTAGATTCCACTGGACGTGACAAAAGCCATAGCCTGTCTGCAGATCTACTGATTCTTACAACACATGTAGGCTGCTTGAAGCAAAACCTGACAAATCTTTGCCCATGCCCTATATTTTACAAAATCTACTTTTAAAAGGTTTAATCCTCCCCAGTTGTGTCCTACTATTCTCAGCCATACAATTAAAGAAAAAAAACCCCATCACCAAAAAAACCCTACCTTCACGGATCCTTAATGTAACTAAGAGAAAGACCACTCCCCAAAGTCATCAACTTAAAGAAAAAAAAAAAGGGGGGGGGGGGGGGGGGAGGCAGGTAGCGATAAAAAAGCTAAGCTTAGAACTTCTATTGTTATAACCTCAAATACATACAAGACAGGAAGGAAACCAACTGACAGTTGCTTTTTAATATATGAGGTATGATTTACATAAGGAAATATTCTAATGCTATGTTAAAGGCCTAATCTACTTCGAAAAAAGTGTGGGGGTTTTATTAATGTCAGTGTTTTCTACCTATAGCAGTCTAAAATAAGGTAAGAAGTTCCTGACAAGTTGTTTAAAGGACTGTTAGAAAAAGGCAGCAAGAAAGCAACAGTTCAAGGCTGCCGAATCAGTTATTTAAAGCATGAGAAGTCTGGTGTAAATGAAGTCTTTCTTCTGAAAGTGCGAGATACAGCTTTTACTCAGTTTCAAGGTGAAGCACACAAGTGAAAAATCTAATGTTTCACCTGAATTTAACAGTAACATCCCTACCCACCACGGAAACGACATTCTCTTTTGGAGGCAATAACTTAATTTCATTCATAGAAGTTACACTGTGCTCCAATGAAATAAGAAAGACAACTCGAAAATAGCTAATGAGCATGCAGAAGGCATAAGAGCAGAGGGCGTTATATGGGGGGAGTTGTGTTCAGAAGCAATATCCTTCTCAAACGATCTAAAATAAAATGAATCATGCTATAACAAACAGCTGTTTGATGGAAGACCAATAGATGGATCCTCCCCTGGACATCTGGCTGTGCATGGGTATATCCTGCTGATCACAGCCACAGTTTGAAGCAGGATCCTTACGTCCAAGAGTGCTATGGCGGCAAACAAATCAGGTCCAAGTGAATTGTTCTAGGCTTTGCCTCAGCTGGAGGGTGCTCTTTGCATAGTTTATAAATTACGCGCTAGACAAGTTCTCAGTCTCTTAAGAACAACTGAACCTTACAAGGAAATTCTCTGAGGAAGCATGTAAAATGTTTATATGTGAATAAACAAGAAAAAAAAAATATATACACACACACATCCCTACTAAGAGCATTAGCAGCTTCTCTGAGCTCATGCCAGGCAGTCTCAGAAAATAACATGAGAAACAAACTCAAATCTATATTCTCTGATTATATGAAGACAAATTATAGAGATAAGATTTTTTTACCGCACAGGCACACCAAGATTGAATCAATTCTGCTTTCAAATATACAGACTGTGCTCCCATCAACTCCCACTGAAGTCAGAATTTGACCTATTGTGTGCTTTACACTCACATCAATGAAGTCAGTAAGAATGCAGAAAATTGCTTTAGAAAGATATAAAATTCTTTACTGGTTCTAAAATAAAAGGACAGCTTATTTCTTTTAAACAAACCAGATTGACAGACATTTGGAACATCTTAAAGGGGGGTTAATTGGCATACAGTAAACCTGAATTCTGACAGCATGGACTTCTAGCTAAAATGACATTCTCTTTGGTGGTCCTGGGACTGTAGGATTAGTTTACAAGAGCGGGATTTGAAATCAAACCCTGAATGTCACCGATGAATTACCAAATTAGAAAAGCCTGACTATATGAAACATATTCCTGACCAAATTCAGATGAGAAACCAACACAACAAAAAAAGGGTCAAATCTGTAGTCGAGCCTGAGTTATAGATTAATAGAACCAATGAAAGATCTTTAAAAATAGAGAAAAAAAATCAATAAAGTCCTTCTCTCATAAAACCTTGCTCATAGACAGAACTTTATGCCAGACTATGCTCAAAGATGGGAATATGAACTGCTAATAAGATAGAATTCAGGGAAATAATTAGGATAACCAATTCACAGCTAAATGAAAGTGTTTCATCTATCATTGCAGGAAGGCACTACAGAAGATTTTATAGAAATGGATAAGGTAGGATGAATTTCATTATCCTGAGACAGAAAAAAAAGAAGAAAATGGGCACATAGACAGTGGTTAGCTATCAACTACGTATAACTCAAGTCACTAAAATAAGTTTGTGAACTGTAGGGAAATTCAGATATGGTCCCTTAAAACTGAAAGAAAACAGTAAAATCTATGTCATTAAAATGTAAGAAACATTCAGCACCAATAAGATAGTCTTCATCATGTCTTTTTTTGACTGGAAAACTGCACTGTTACTTCTCCCTTGGACTGGAGTACAAGTACTGCAGTCATCTTTCTCTTTTTAAATCCTTGCACGTGAAAAGGACAGAAAAACCAAAACTGTAAGTCAGCTGAAATCCTAGCACAGATCAGCCTATTCCTGTTGCCCTAAAATGAAAGGCATCTATATTCATTAAGCATTTTGGTGACCTCTGAATCAAAATTTAATTTTGTAATATTTTAAACTTATGGAATCTACCATTTTACACAAAATGGATAAAACACCGTTGAAGAAAAATAAGACTACTAAAACAAAGCATTAGTTAAGTCTAATGCTTCTCATCTAGAAAGATGTCTAAATTTACCACACACACGAAAAAAAAACCAAAACCATGTTACAAACCAGGAATTTTTTCTTACTCAAATACACTTTCATATGGTGACAGATGTTTTGTGCAAAATATATTAAGTATCTGAATACACAAAATGAATATTAAGTGCATGAATTCTGAAGCACATAAAATCTAATCAAAATCCAGTAAACTAAACCAAACGAAAGTTACCAGCTTTTTTTTTAAGGAAAATATTTGTAGTTTAGGACTAGAAGGAAAGTGTCCATTGAAAACAAATTGCACCAAGGCTGAGGTGGTCAATATTAACCATACTGTGTGTCTCTCATGCAGTAACAGGACTTGCAACACGCAGAGTTAGGCAATGTATAAGTCTTTGCCAGACTGAGGTCCTACGTTGGTTGTTGTAGGCACTTCTGAAAATGAAAGGTCTATGCTAATGTACGTATAGGAACTTTTCATCCTTCACCAGTTCTGGCCTAAAAATATTTGCCATCTCCACAATGCTAATTATTACATTAAAATGTTTAACAAGTAGCAAATTATAATTTGGACTTTGATTTAACACTGGTAAGTAAAAATAAAAGGCAGTAATGAAGAAATAATAAAAAGGTAACAGCCTTCTGACTGTAGAGAAGACAATTTTCTCAAGGCAGTGAACTGCCATTAAAAGTTACACTCATTGGGTTTTGCATGTTCTATGCATTGAGTATTTCTCATTCGAACCAACTTTTTTTACAATCTAATAGCACAGAAATATGAAAAAAAAATCCTGCTATAAAAACTGTCACCCTCCCTTTTTACTTTTCACAAGAAGTTTCTTGATATAAAACATCAGAGTACTGCTTGGCACAAGGTGGATGCACAGCACACATCATTGTTTCAAACAACTGAATTATGTACCCAGCTGAATGGAAGTCCATGAACACCAAATAATGTAATCGAGTCAAAATTGCTGTTGTCTTAATGAAGCACTTGGGAGCACTGAGCACCAGGACCTCAGTGTGTTAGGTGCTGTACAAATAAAACAGAAGGACAATCCCTCTCCCTTTTTTTTACTGGCAGAAGCCCAATGTAGCTCCATTGATTTCAGATGTATTAGCAAGGAAGGGCCTGATCCAAAGCTCACTGAAGTCAACCAAAATCTTTCTGTTGATTTAACAGGCTTTGGATTAGTCCCTAAATAAGAACAGATTTTGGCTCAGCTAAAGGATTTCACTTAAGCCCTCCGCTTGTTCAAGCATCTAGTAGGAGCTAAGAGAGCACTGTGGTCCTACTGAGTAGGAGGCTGTGTTCATCCTGAACTATCCCCTTTAACAGATGTACAGGGTCAGGAGTCCCACGAAACAGAGAACTGCCAGTAAGTGGTAAATCTGAGGAGGGAGGAATTAGGAAGGAAGCTCCAAGCTGAAAAATTCTGATTTCTGCTATTTAAGAGATGTTCCATCCTCTTTAGACAGGAGTGTGAAATTAGACAGGGAGTTCATGCGAATTTCTGAATTTTACGCATGTAAATTATTTAAAACCTTAGCACTAAGTCCTGCAATAAAATTATATGCATATATTTGTCATATTCACTTCTGGGCTCTCTGCAAACGAGGGCTGCCTTAAATCTAGGTATGACCAACTTACAGCTGCACGTGGAGAGGCCCAAGGAAAGTTTAAGCAAATGTAATTGCTAAAACAAGTGTATCCACAATAAGCTGGTGGGCATAAATGCAAAATTATAAGGAAAAGAGCACTCTTTACTTATTTAAGAATTAAGTGCTGGGGTTGTCAAAAAATTTCATGGTACAAATCACATCTTAATAGAGAATTGGCTGAGTTCCCCTCTCTCACTTTCATGGCTGCTCCACCAATCCTTGTCAGTTAGAGCAAATGCTCTGTTTACACAAGAAAGAAGACCCCAATCCTAGCCCGTGCATGAGGAATGTATAGCGCCACGGGTGTACAAAGGTAACCATCCATAAAACAATTTGAGCTCTTTCCTAAACTGCAGCTAGCAGTTTAGGACAGCACTCGGTGCAAGTTTGAGCATCTGGAGTTAGCACTGGACTTCAGACTCTGAGCAGCTGGGAAGTCAGTGGAGCACAGGACAACCACTTTGTCTTGCTCTTTCCTGTGCTCACTACCCCAGCTGTAGGTAGGCATAAGGGCACCAGGGCCATTGTGCCAACTCTGCCACCAGACGATTTCCCCGTGTTCATTCCTTCTGCTCGGCTGAAGGCGACTTCACCAATAACCCGAACCCTGCCAAGATTTGGGGCAGTCACTTATAAGCCACCCGTATGTAACAGTGGAAAACAACGAACCATTTACTTCCTCCAACTCCACACATATCTGCACAAGAGATGAATTACTAGGCTGAGTACAATCAAACAGCAGCAGTGAAATTCCTTAAAGTTAATTTTTAATTTACTGCATAAGTTTATTCTCTCCAACAGATTTGAAAAATTCTTAGTATTTCAATAAATGAACCAAACTGAAAGCACAGATTTATTTTTCTCTGAAATTCACTTTAAAATTCAAAAACCATCAGAGGAAAAAAATGATTCAAAAACTTTCCTGTACAAATAAAAAGAGCGGATGTTTGTTATTACTTGTCCCCTAAAATGTAAGGCATGATGAAATTTTGTTCAGTAATATTAGGAAGTACTAGACGGTTACGGCTGTCTTTCTGTAGAGCTTACGTGTCTTAATGGCAGTAGTTTCTATAGGGGTTGTCAGAAAATTAATGGGGGTTTTGTGTGTGCGTTTGCTTTTTAAGATAAGAAAAGCATGCTTTGCTGTCATTTATTTGTATATGTCTGACCCAGACTTCGCATATCTGAAAGCAGTAGTGCCCCTGTTATTGCTACTGATTCCAGGCAAGAAGGATCAGGATCTTACACGGATAGCATCTTCCTCTCCTCTGAGGAGGACGAACTGCTTTTAATCGATTCCCATCCCCTTCCTTCAAACCTCTTCACAGTCCACCACTGACTCAAACAAAAGACAGACCTTTCACGAGTACTATAGCTATGATCAAGACACCTAGTTGGTGCATTGTAAAATGTTATTCTAAGTTCTGTAGAAACCCAAGTTACTAAACCTAGACTGGTATGTTTAATAAGACCAAAAGCTGTAATAAACACAGTAAAATATTTACGCAAGAAGTTATAAATTCTCCCCCACCACAAAATGGATAACCTGTATTTCACAGTTAAAAAACTTGCAAGTACGAAGCAGACTATCCATGATACTGCTGCCAGTTCTGATGCCCTAAGCCTTCACTCTTAGCCACCACTGCCTGGGTACATGCTGGAAACTGTTAGGCAACAGAGCAGGGGGTACACTCAATCTTCTCATACCAGAACAAGAAAAATCAATGTCCACGTTTAAAAGACAGAACTACTGATGTGCAAGGCTACTAAACATCACAACGTGTTCTCTAGCTCTCGAGTACTAAGGAAATCCTAGAGGAAAAAATAAAAGCGATGCATTGCACAATCTTGTTCTAAAGCCAACACTACCCTTGGATTCCTAAGACCTAAATGTGAACACAGAGGCAAGTTTTCCTTGGTCTACATTTACTATGCTTGTTCAGGGAGAGAAAAGAAAACAAAATAAAACAAACACTAAACAAGGAATACACATATATAGTGATACAACAATGTTTTAAACATTGAAAACATCATGGAAACATCACTTTAGACTTCTCATCTTTATGCAAATATCACTGAAGAGCTGGTGATGTGATCCATGTCATCTTCTACTGCTCACTTCATAAGTCTTATTAATTAAAAACACTACAGGTGAAGATCAAGGCTATTTCAATCACCTCTTTTCACCTTTGTTGAAAAAAGAAAGAGCGTTAAAGAGTACAATTTACAAATGCAGTATAGCTGGTACTTCTTGTAGGAAATTCAGGGAGGCCGGTACAAGAACACACTGGAATTGTCTACATAACCTTGCATTCCTGGAATATCAGAACAGCCCACTGACAGCAGATGACCATTTCATAACATTCACACAACATCTAGGTACTCTTGTGCCCATTGTACAGCTGGGGAAGAAGGCACGTCAGAGAGGGCAAGTAACTTACATAGGGTCCTATTGGTTCTGCAGTTAGTTGCTCCTGGGTAGAAAGCCGTATCCTTACCTCATGACAACAAACTGAGGAGCTACAGGCAGGCCACCAAAATAACAGATGTCTTCCCAGTGACCACACTTGTTATTTGGATCATGTGGCTAGCATGGTACTTAAGGTGGCCATCACTGTTTCCTGACATCATCCTATTCTTATGGCTATACTGCTTCCTTATAGTTCCCACAACACCGGAAAGTTGCAAGTCTAAGTTTCTACATATGTTTTCACATGTACATTTTTATTCCTGTAAACGTTTTAAAATATTCATTTACATCTTCTACTGCATGCACAGACTTACACAAGCCAGTAGAAACCACTGGATATAATGGTAAACATTTATTTGAAGACAATATCCTAAATATATAGACACTCATCTGATTTTAAAAGTCCTCAGTTTATCAAGGGTTACAGGTAGATGGCTTGATTTTTAGTGAATGAAAACTATTGTATCACTCAGGCAGGTTAAGTGAATAAAGGAGGAAGTCGAAAATAGGAGAAATTACTCCAGCCTATAGGAATCTTCCTGCCACCTCAATTCCAACTTTAATAACGTCTAGTACCAGTTACTTAAAGGAATCATACAAAAAGGCTGAGAAAGAAGAAAGTATGCTTAGAGATCAGAGCTGGGTTTATTAGCACCCCGTGATCAGCTACTGAAATAAGAACTAATTTTATAAATTAAAAGCAATGATTTACAGTCATTCCAAACCAAACCTATCTGAATACGCAGATCTACCAACACATACATCAAACGACATGAAGAGCCAGCTAAAGAGGGCTGTCACATTTCCTTCGCCTGCCCCACTTGCCCGGGTCCGGAAGGTGCTGAGGAGTGGGGCGACCACGAGCGCTTAGCGCTCTTCTGCGCAGGTGAAGGAAAGGCAGCAAGACAAAAGGCCCACGTATTACGCGGCGTCTGCAGCGTTTGATGCTCTAGAGAGCCTTCAACAAGTACCCTGTACAGCCAAAAATCAATTGAAAATCAGCATGATAACAGAGCATGAGTTGCCCTGTAATAGCCTTAAGCCCCCCAAGGCTATGTGGGTGCCTTTCATCTGCCACGCTGCGCTGACGCCGGGGGAGCCCAGCCTCCCCTCCCCAGCACTCCGGACGTGTCGGTGCCTTTTACCTACTGCTTCCACCTTGCGCGGTAAGGAGAGCTGACAGCCTCAGAGCATCTTTTAAGCTTTCGAAAGTGGAATCTGATTTTTCTTGGCATAGAGTTGGAGGCTTTAAATTTTCTCTTTGCTTGATTGTTTTTTTTTTTTTTTTAAATAATTTTCTCCTCTAAGTAAACCTACTGGTTTTGGACTGTAACCATCCTCAGCATGAAGAAGATACCACCGATCCTATGGCCGGGTACCCAGAGGTGATTCCTCTGTTGTGTTTAACAAAGTACAACTCAAGAAGGAAAAGAGAAAGCCACACTGTTCGATTCCATGCAAATTGTTATGCACGCAACAAAGTGGGCCTACAAATATTTCACTCATATGGTAGGTTTAATTTCAATATTTCTTTAATTACTTTCCAACAATGTCTGGTTTCTGTTGAATTTACACTAGTAGTTGGCATTTGGTGCAACCCCAAAAAGATAAGATACATATGTCCCCTATTCACAGTCTTGGCATTTTTACCTTAACTCAGGCACTAAAGTGATTGGTTTGAAAAATTACCTTGCTGATTATCTGGGTTTTCTGGTAAATATATAGTGTTAATCCTTAAATTCTGCATATGACATAAGGCATACAAATGTTCCGTCTGACTCAACGGTGGCATATCACGGCTTAAGGAGGACATGTACGCTGATCTCTGTGAGCGAAGAAAGAGCTAATTGGGAGTTAGATTCAGTGTCATTATCAGCTTGTTTATGATAAGGGAGTACTCTTCTGAATAGCACTGTAAATTCATCCCTGACTGTGGTGTTAAACCACAGCTCATCCCCCCCCACCCCCTTTCTTTTTTTGTTTGGTTAGAAGGAGCTTTAAACTATTTTCAGCAGATGACAGTGTGATGCTTTGATTTTCTTCCATCCTAAAAAATAAATCAGTCACGTGAGCCTGATGTCAAATTTCACTTTTTAAGAGGAGAAAGGCACATTTTAAGTGTTTACTATAAGAACACATTTGGGTAATTTTTTCCCCATGTCATTATGAACATTAGACTGACCCAATTAATATGAAATGTTTCTATGCTGCTGGAACAGACCGTGTTACAGAAAGAGCCATTTGCACAACCTGTTCATGATTATGGGCCATAAGGACACAAAGATGGCATAGACATTTGTGGACCATCTGAATTCTTACAGGGGAAGGGAAAAGAGGGGGGAAAAAAAAAAAAAAAATGATGTTAGCTGACTGTTGTGGGTCATGTTTTTTAATCCAGAGTATTGGACATGTAACACAACAACAAGAGCTGATCATTTTGTTTAATCACCTTTTGGATCTTTGCCAGATGGTCTCTATTGAGAGTGCTGCAAACAGAGAGAGATGAACTGCGTCTAACATGCCACTAGAGCTTTCCCGTAAATGTCTGAGAACTGAATCCAACAAGAATTTAGTCTCAGAGCAGAAAGGGATACATTTAAAAACTATGTGCATTAACTATACTTTTCCCCATAGAATCCTCACTTGGCATGAATAATTTACCCTCTCTTATGCTAATGGGATCATGAAAGTATCCCTGTGTCTTTAGTGCAGCTATTCTCAGCTTTCAGTAATTACCCCACCCAGTGAAAATAACATGGCTTCTGCAGCTGAACGGCCTCCGAGTACCTGGCAATTAGAAAGAGCATGGCTGGCGGAGGAGCCGTCCAGAGATGGACACGCAAGCTCCGGCAGCCTCAGGAGCAGTTTCAAAAATTAAAAGCTTCCACTGTGAATATTTCCTTAGTCGCTTAGGATCCTCATGGAGAGGGCAGCTCCTGCAAGGGCATTTTTGGTTTTATTTTTTAAGGATGACTTAGAGGATTCTAAGGTACTGTTCAGGCACCTGAATATTAAGAAATGGCAAATAGCAACATTCCAGATCATCAACGGTTAAAAGAAAGTTTGTGGGCTTGTTTTTTTTTTAATTAGTGCCATCTTGTTAAACAAGAGGGAGAGAATTAAAAAGTCGATTAACGAGTGCCCTTCAGTATCTGACAATTTTATCAGCTACACAAAGGAAAATTCTGTAGTATTTAATTAACAAAAAGTTTTTAAAAACCTATTACAAAGAACCAGGCTTTGACCTCTGTCCATAGCACTCCATGCTAGGTAGTTCACTATGTAAAAATTATCAGGCTAAAACATCTGGGAAAGAAAGCTATGAAACAGCAGGGAACGTGGCTGGTTTATTGTTTATCTTTTGTTTATGAGGCAGTATTCAAGTTTAATTACTACTCTAAATTAAACTCTAACAGGCATCAGGAGACATCCCTTTACACGACTAAGTTAAAAAAAAAAAAATCCAGAGATTCCAACACTAGATCTTTCAAATAAGTTGGCATATATAGGAAGAAATTAGTCAGTCTGTAACAACACAGGAAGACATTTAAGCACTTGCTACTGTACGTTTGAATGCGTTGCATTATGAAACCATTAATATTGTAACAAACATACAATTATAATTTAGCAAATGGAATGTTATCTAACATTTGGAGGCAAATTGGGTTAGCCAGAGTAGGATCTGAGAGGGAAAGAATGGCCTAAGGGGGAATCCTACCTTTTTCATTTTGAAATACAAATATATAAATATAAACACACACACAGATATGCACATACATATCTTTAAAAACACCCAGATACATGAAGTCAGAAGCAAACCTCTCGACAGTAACAATTTCTTAAGTGAAATTGTTTAGTTATATTCTCTGAACATTCACACACAAAACAGAGGAAAGAGTTCACTATGTTTACCATAACAGTAAGTGACCAGTTTTAGATGAACTTAGCTGTAGGAAAAAATAAAAGTTGAAAGCAACTAGCAAAAGATTATTCCAGATGGCATCTGTCATATTGTATTTAGGGTTATTTTAAAGAGATTACTGCCACTATGAAAACATTCCATTGACAGAGTACTCCTAGGCTGCATTTGAAACCCCAGCACAACATACTTCGAATATGGAAGTAAATGTTTTCTAATGCATATATAGATTTTTATCTATATCTAAATATAAAAACCTAGTGATTTAAAAGCTGAGAATCTTAAATATAAGAATAATATATTAAAACACAACACACACCCCCCCTCAATTCTAAGCTTTAATTTAATAAAAGGTGAGGAATCTGCAGTTGCCACCGGCCTGATTATTAGAAAACAGTATAGTGAAGCAAAGACTCACTATGAAATTTTAATGCTACTTATTGAATAGTGGGTAAGGACATAAATGTTCACTGACTCCAGCCATCAAACAAAACCTGCAAAAGGATATATTTGTTCATGCAATAGACGGAAAGAAAAGAAAGGATACTAAAATGTGACTATATTTAGCTACGCTGGTTCTGGCATCATTATGGTTAATGTGCATGTGGTGTGCAGTGTGAGCTCAGCAGTTACTGGGCCAACTGTCTCAGTATTTCTGGGAATTCTGCCTATTCACAGTGCAGGGATTGTTCAATTGCTGCAAAATGTACAAAATGAATTTTACAAAAATGAATTGTAAGGAAGGCCCCATTACAACGATTTTACAGCAAAGATGTCAACATCAATTTTTCTTTCATGCATAGCTAATGATTAAAACAGCATATTCCATTTGCCTAAGACAATTTATTTCATATTGGCACATCAAAATATTGAAATACAAAGTTATCTTTACTCTACCCTTATTATTCATTGCTGCTGAACCCACACCATTGTTCAAACCATGAAAAAATAAAGCAAACTTGGCAAGAAATACTTAAAACAAAGGCTCATCAATATTCTCCAATTTGTCAACATCTCAATTACATCAATGGAAAAAATGTAAATTTCATGTGCTTTGAACACTAAGGGGTCTATTCTTCTGTCAGTGCACATGCGTAACTCCCATCACCATTAATAGGAATTACTCATACATATCAACACAAGGATGGGCCCCTCAAACTTGAAAGGAAAAAGATGAATTAATAAGGGCTACTCTCTTCCTCTGTCTTCCTCAGCTGAAAAAAGTCATTGTTCTTTAAGAGTTTTTCATACTTCATACAGTTCACCTTTATGAGAGCTGCGCCTTCTGAAATAATGCATCTCCAGTGAAGCATTATTTATTAGCAAGTTTGATTTTTCACAGTCTGGATGTTTGAGGCTTTCTATTAGGAATTTCCTTTCTTTCAAAAGACAGCTCTCTTCCAATAAAACCATACCCTATAGCTTTATAGGTAAAATTACAAAGGAATAAAAATATGTTCTGAAGGCTTATGATGAATATGCACACTAGCCACAGCAGCCTTACCTACACATACAGAATTAGGAAAAAGATGTTGGAGCATTAACTTTTGGATATTAATCTTCCAAACACTTTGTATGAATGTGCTAATTTTTTTATTGTTATCCTTCTCCTTTTTCTGACTAATGGGGTTTGGTTCAAAGCTTTGTGTAGGTCTCAGTAGAGTTTCAATACTAGGACAGGTCTTTGAGTGTTGTCGGCATTTTGTAAACAAATGTGATTTGTATACTATCAATTATTACAAGATGGTATATAATGAATAAGAAATAAACTCCCTAATTTTTCCAACATGTGTCAATCCAGATGTGTAACCTGGGACAAACTCAATTTCAGCTAATATATAGTCTTTGCCCTGAACTAGATGATCAGTCATTGCTCAAAAAGCTATTGTGAATAAGTTTGTGGGACAAACATCAAGCTGTCACAAAAGTGTTTCAAAACTACTTTAGGATTTGCCCTAGAAAGTAGCCTCAGATATCATTTATAAAGGAGCAGATCTTCTTCATTCAGCACAAGTAGTTTCATCAAGAAACCCACCAAACCAAAAAAAACCACACACAGATGAACTACTCACGTGAGTAAAGTGGATATGATGCCGATTTGTATTTTTACTGCTGTATAACCTAGAATAAGTTTCTTGTCTTTGGCTTCTCACGTATGGTCAAGTTTATCACCCCAGGCCTAATCCTAAAAAGATGCTGAAATTCCTGAAATGTCCTGACGAAACGCAGCCTCCATCCGACTTTGCTGGATCAGGCCCTTTGAGTGACTCAAATAATATGACAAATCAGGTATACAATGCTGGTATCATAAAATATGAAACTGAAACTATTCCCTGGTGCTTTCCTGTAGACCACATGTTTTCAAAACTTAAAAAGATTTATTTCCCAGTTCTCATACATAATCTACCATATTCATTATTTGAAATATCCCATAAAGAGATTAAATAGGAATTAAAGTCTGGGAGCATCATATCCATCACTGTGGTACAAACTGATGCTGAATTCTATGTCATTGAGCCTTGTATGTAAAGGCAGTGGCCGTTTTCACTTTCCTTCACAAAGAATAAGGAACACACAATACCCCAGAAGACTCTCAGATGTGGGTTTTTTCCCCCTCCAAAGAAAAGGGTGGATGATAAAGCTACACATGCCTTTTAATCTTCCACTTAGGGTTTTTACACATATATTCCCTGGCAAAAACCCCAGGGTCTTCTCTCTCCCCTCCCCTTCTCTTAGCCCCTTTCCTGCCATCTCCCTTGCTATAACTCAGCTAACCCAACAGAACCAGTCAGTTTTAAATTTCAGTTGGGACCCCGGTGACCTGTTAATGAATCTACAGAGAGGAGAAAAACTCACAGTGTTGAGTTATGCCTGGTGTTGCTAGCTGACTTGGAGTCAGAAATGCTTGAAGCGTTAACGTAATTGCAAGAATGTGAAAAATGAAGCGTTGGGCTCCTGAGCAAAGCGAAAGGTCAAAGCAAGCCCTACACAAAACAAGTCTCTGGAAGATGGCCTCATTAGACCATTAAATCAGCTTCTTCTTTTACTCCTTTGTAAGATGTTTAGAGTGTTCTATTTTTTATTATTGGATATATTTAACTCTTTCTCTTTCCAGGGCAGAGGGAAAGTTAATCAGACCTATGACATAATTAGTAGTCTCTAAAATAGTATTACGCAGCATTGATCTGCATTTGTGGATCCGAACCGGGATAAAGTCGATAAATGCTTGGTAGATTACAGGTCACTAGTACTTTGGTTTGCTGGATGATCAATACGTTGTATAGCTTAGTTTTCTGTTGAACAAGTGAGGTGACATGTTAAGAACAACATAGACACCCACCACTAATAAAATTAGGATAATCTTTCAACATTTACTGCCTGAAGGCCTTTCCTTAACTCTTTCAATGCCAGCATGTTTCTAATAATATCAAACATTGACCAGATTAACCGTTTTAATGCCAAAGGGCAATCATGCACTGTTGTGGAGAGATTGTCCTGCATAAAGAGACAAAATGTCTATGTCTTTTTTATTTGGTTCTATCTTTAAGAATCGTGGATGGATTCTTCTGTGTAATAAATCTACCTCATGCAGGGAAAGTCTGCAAAAATAATTCCCACCCCCCCAAAAAAAAAAAACCCACAAGCTGCACATCATAGACTTTAGGCAAAAGCAAAGGTCCCTGGAAAGTGCTCCCAAGAGTCAGAAGATACTGACTCTAGTTTGAATCAATCTTTGTTGCCATCAGGCATCAGTGAAGGAGACTATAAGTTGCTGATATAACCCAAGACTCTCTAATGAGCTCCCATTCCCAGAAATCCTTTGGGGCAAGTGGAATACTTGAAGCAGCGTCTATGGAAGGTCTTGACAAAACTGCAAGGAGACCAAGTTGACCCAAATAAGTAACTAGAGTAGAATAGCTCAAGAGGGCATCTACCCATCTTGGCATTGCCTGGGACTGACTCACTGCCAGTTCACGAGCTATAAAGTAAACCCTGCCCCGCTCAAGGAAGCATAAGGAAAAATCAAGACAGGCCTCCCTCCCTTTAGTCTTTCCCAGGGTTGAGAGGAAGAGAGCAATCCAAAGCAGGCTCCAATGGGAATTTTGCCGGTACTGTAGGATCATACATCTTTCAGCTGCCAGCAGCTGAGTAGAATGCTGATTTGCCACTGGACGACTGCTTCCCTTTAAAAGGCCCAGCTGAGACAAAGGGAAGCATACTAGCAATGTTTTACCCTGCTAGACTGGGCAGCACTAGTGACTGATTTGGTCCTTCAGCAGTTTTTCCCCTTCTGCAGAAATGAGCGTAACAGGTTTGTTTAAATCATACGTACTATCAGAAACCTCAGCCTCCAATGAGAAGTTGTTGTAGTTATTCTCAACTACTTTTTCTTATGCTTAGCAATGTTTCTTGAGCGCCCCGAGTTACGTGACAAGGGATTGGAGACTGGTGAAATTTAAGACCCCTGGACGTCAATACAAGGGATTTCTTTACACCAAGCATCACTGAATGAAGAAACTCTTCTAATTTCTAAGGGGTTGCTGGGGCAGAGTGGAGATACAGGTGTGAGGAAATTTCTCACCTACGGGTGGAACGACCATGCTGTGGCAGATGACTTTGAGCAATCATTTTTAAGTATGCAAATTATCATCTGCTACACCAAGCATCTTAGCCACAATAGACAATGTAAACGTCAGATCAACAGTAAAATCTATGGCCAGCTAATAGATATAACACCAATTTGCTGCTTAGCCACCAGGCTCCCCCTTTCATTGGCTGCTGCAGCTGTAATAGTTCAAGCTGGGCCTTGTACAGCTCTGATCCGACCACAGAAAAAACCACGCGTGACTCATGTTGGAGCTGGATCACACCCTGTGCCATGGCTGCTTTCTATCAGCAATAAGATTACAAATGTATAAACAATTCATACAAATAGGAGACAAACCCAAACCGCTCTACTAGAAACAAACTTTGCAAGTTCCTAGAATCGCAACCATTACAGCGCCAGATCCTGAGACAGGCGAGGGGATCTCTCTCTGTGCCAAGCAGTGGGACACGTGAGAGACATGAAATAACGTATCTGCTCCATCGCCTGAGCATGGCAAACATCATGGTGGGAAGCAGCCTGCAGCACAAGGCCAGTCACAGCAGCTCTAGTCCTGAACGCTGTTCCCCTCTCCACTTTTGGAATCCCACACAGCTAGCTGGACGGCAGAGCTGGTTGGCTCTGTTGGCTAACTGTAACCCACACACAGGGGAAACACAGTGGCAAAATGCTGTAGATGCACGAGACGGAGAGAGCATATCATAAGACCTTATAAAGGCAATGTCTCGCTCACTAGCTGAGGCTTACCATGTTTGCAAAGAAAAACAAGAATGGAGCCCACCTGAGACTTAAGTCTTAAAAAAAACCAAACCAGTTCTGAGTCAAGATCCAAGAGTGACAGCAGACCATCTTTATCCAGCTTTTAGCACTGGAGGTTTGACTCTCATACTTTCTGGAGTCACTTATACTTCTAATGAGCAAGTGTAAAACACTATCGTATCAGAATGACAGCCTTTGACACTCACTCAGCATGGATGCAGATGACCACACACAAGGTGCAATGCAGTAGGAAACAAAACAAAAAACCCTGAAATAATAATCAAACATCCTGAACCCTTGAGAAGGCGACGCTGTACAGATCCAGCAGAGGTTTTGCAGTTCAGGTACATCTATATTTACCATTCTGAATTCAGACTTTCAGAAGCAGAAACAAGTCTGTACAAGCAAACACTGCAAGAAACATTTTTCTCTTCAATTCCGAGTTTGCTTCTACTTTTTGTAATTTAGCAGCTTTGTAACTTCATATAGGAGTCTCTTCCCCAGCTAAAACTACAGGTTAAATTCTTCATCTATAGTCCAGCTCAAACAACTGCATCACAGCTGGAGAGTATGTCTGTCATTATATTTACTTACACCACACAAAAATAAACTGTAGATAACCAAATTTGTAAAGGAATTGGCAGAACTAATCAATTGTTATTACAAAGCTTGTTTGAAGATTAGATATTTTTCTTTGAAATAATAATAAAATGCAGCTAAGTGGGTTAGGAAAAGGAAATACCGTCTCCCTAAGTTACTGCTGATTATACTGCAAGTCTGCCACTCCATGTTTACTCTAAGGCAGATGTACTGATATAATAAAAAAAGCTGGAGTTATTTTAGTCATGCCTACTTTGCGGAGGGAAAAAGTTTGACCTTTTACCTTGCTCGCTGCTGTTGTCTCCGCTCTGGGAAGCATGGCCCCCACTGGAGGGCCCCGGTGTGCCTGCCGAGTGCGTTGAGGTTGCATCATCGTGGTCTCTCCAAGATGAAGGATTCTGGTGTCAGAG
This sequence comes from Bucorvus abyssinicus, assembly GCA_009769605.1. Lineage (NCBI taxonomy): Eukaryota > Metazoa > Chordata > Aves > Bucerotiformes > Bucorvidae > Bucorvus > Bucorvus abyssinicus. The sequence goes on along the minus strand of CM020042.1, from coordinate 6,301,942 downwards.
TGCCAAGGAATTTTTTCCACAGTTCCCATTCCAATAGCAAATGAAGAACAGAAAGAAAACCGGGAGAAGAGGGGAGGGTGGGGGGGAAAGTATACACATTAGCATTTGTAAAATGTGCCAAACACCGATACTGTTTGCACAGTGTCATAATTCTTCAGCAAAGACAAGCAGAGGAGGCACAAAGATTTACTTGGTCAAAAAAAGGACAGATTTTTTTCTTTTTTAAACTTTCCAAAGAGTTGTCTGGATTTAATTGTTTGAATAGTACTGCAGAAGAATATTTTAGGGAGGAAAAAAGTTTTTTACTGAGCTGTACAGGGAGGCGGGAGGGAAGAACATCAACCTGCACAGTTTATGATACCAGCTGTTCACATCAGGATCAGGATAGTTGGTAAGCAAACTGTCTCCCCACACTTTGTTTTTCCAGACTGACTAGAGATGAGAAGGAAGAAGAGGAAAACTGTTTCGAGAAGGAGAGAAGAACATGGATGGGAGAGGAGCATGTCCTCACACCCTACCCTCTCTCTCACCCATTTGAATGCTGGAAAAACTTCAAGCAAATACAAAGTTGTGAGGGGAAAAAAATCAAGCTTTCTCCGAAATATGTTATATACCAGGATAGATGCTTCCTCACCCTCCACCACCACCTTGATATGACACATTTCAAAAGACTTTCTAGATGTATCACTCTAACAGTTCACTTACAAGTAATGTCAAGAATAACCACCAGGTGATTATATAAAATAACATGTATAGTGATTTTTATGTAACTTTCTACATTGCTATGCATAAAACACGACAAAAGGGAATGCAGAAGACAGATGTACAAAGTTTGCAAAACTTGGCTAAGTAAGACCTCAACTACTGTACTTTAGTCACATAATTCATACAAGCTTTCCAATTTATTGGGTATCGGCTTTCCTGGAGCAAGGGGCTGCTATTTAAAAGGATAAGTGAGGAAAACTTAACGTTACAGTTTAGTGCTACTTTGTTGAGTGTATTCCCCTCCTGTCCTCCTCCCCTTTCCTGATCATTCCCAATACCCTGCTGTTGCTTAAAGGAAAACAGGAATTCTACTGTACAGGAAGAGCTTTATCAGCACCACATGAAGGCAGGCAAGAGATGGAATTTCCTCTGGCAGAAAAGGAGAGCAAGAACACATGAAACAGATCAGCCTAGGGGCTGAACCTGCATTACTTGTCACCTGTATGTGACAACTAAAGTCAAGCGCATTATAATAATACCACAACAACACAAATAAAAAATACCCTCTCAGAAAAAAATTTATTCTTAGGTTTGATTGTGTTTAAAATCTGCATTGTGAAATAATACCGAACTGTTAAAGCACAAGGAGATCCTGAAAGCAGCAAGCAACAAGTTTGTATAAATTCCTTGGGCAGGACTGATTCTGACCTCATCTACCCCGACATGTAGTAGGAATAGTTCAACAAAATCAACTGATTTACCCATTGTAAAATTCTGCGTAAGTGAATTGGAATCAGGTCCCAAAATATACACTGAAACCCCTCAAAGTAATCTCCCAGCACTGATTAGTACCACATGCTTTACAGCAACGCAAAATAGAACTGCCAAATAATGGCTTGCTACAATACCCAGTAACATAAATCTAATGAGCCTGACCCAGATCACAGCAGAGACAAACAGAAGAGCCCATGATTTCAAAAGCTTCCCAGTAAAGCCATAGATGACCAAAGGGTAAGAAGGATCCAAATCCCCTTCGCCTTACACAGACACACACACGCACCCACGTATGTGGTTCCATGGCACAAAGATAACAAGTATTTTCAGAAGACAAGCCAGGATCTGAAAATCACCTAACCTGTCGGTGCAACAGAAAGCACCACAGCACTTATGGCACAAAACCACCACCCTCTCCATAACATAGAAGACTGATCTACTCCTCCTCACACAGAATCACAACAGGAAAAAAAAAAAAACAAACCACAAAACACCATCAAACAATAATATTTTTATATTGATTGAGGGATTTTATATTAATTAGGTCTCAGAAATCACCATTAATACTAGTAATGCCCTTCCCCCCGATTTCATTTGAATCCCCCTCCCAAAAAAAACCCAAACCAACCAAAAACTCAAAACATTTTACCATCACTTTACAGAGTCAGGTGGGAAGAAACACAAAAAGATGAGAAGTCTTGAAAGTTCAAGCAGCCCAGATGTTATTAAAAGAACCAAAAAAGTTGAAAATAAGGTTAGCAAAAAGTTCAGATGGAAATAAAATGCAAAAACTGAGCAAGTTTCTTTACAGCCTGGATTAAAACACAGTTGTGCCTATGAGCTTCTCTTTTTATCTCTGAGTTAGGAAGCCACTCAAATAGCTTCAAGCTGAAGGCAAACAGCAGACAGGAGCTCTTCAGCCCTCTGCAGCCTCTTAGTGTCAGCTGTTTGCCGGATGGTAATCAGATAAAGAGCTAGAAGAAATACATGAAAAAGGGAAGAAACAATAGCATAGCATGAGTTTAGCCCTCCAACAACATCAGGCTGGAACCTTCTTTTAGAAAATGTAATAATTGCAACATGTTCACCTAGGCTAAACTTTCCAGGGAACACAGTGAGTTATGTTAATTTTATGCACTGCAGGCTCTCTTAAGCTGGTTGCTGTTGGAGCTCCTTATCACACACATGAAAATGACAATAATTAACTGGTAACACCTCAGCTATGTTTTAAGGCAAATGTCATCCAAAACCTATCATACAGTATTTCAAAAGCTAGACCGGCCCTTCTGTTTCAAAACCATAACAATTTGGAAAAGATCACTGAAGAAGAATTCCCGCAGCTGAAAGCACTTGCTGTCTCTACCAGGCTGAGCTGTTCTTGACCTCAGTTTGTAGATCCAGTTTTAGAAAGACAGACTGTATTGATTGGGAATTGAATGTATTTCTTGTGACACAGTTTTCTTGAGGAAGCAATTTGGCAGAATTTTGTTGAAGGACAGAAATAACAAGATGGGATATTTACAAGATGCGACAGTCGAATGTTGGAGGAATTTAGAAAGGAGGGAAATAGCTAGGCTTTAATATTATAAAAAATGACAAATAACTCTAGGGGTGGGGTTTACAGCCTCATAAAAAGACAACATTCTTTTGCTTTGGACTAAGATCATTCTATGTGTCATTGAACTTCTCTTTTTCTCCCCTAGACTGTTCCCAACTTTGCACCCCTCAAGAAAAACTTCTTGGCCAAATGCCTAATCATAAGTAGTTATTTTATTTACGTCTCCACAAAAAAAAAAAAAAGGGACCAAATGAAACATCTAAAATGTACCTCACTGGAAACGCTTTACTGTTTCACTGGAAACACTTTATCGATATAGTTTAGGTACCTAAAGAAGCCTGCCCTAAAGCCTGCTAACATTAATTACAATTTTTCCATTCATTTCAATGAAATTTATATTAAGCTATCACACTGTAAATAAAAAAAAAAAAACACCAGAAAACTAGATAGCTTTAGATAAATTACACAAACTGTTGGCATGGCTTCTCATATCTTCTTGCAAGTTTAGCAATATACTTTGCAGAAACACGTTGAAGAGTGTGGATGATGTCTGCCAAAACACAATTGCCTGTTTTGTGTACGTATGCATACTACAAAATTTTCACACACGTATGACCTAAACTAATGCCAGATACCATAGAAGGTAAACAGCACACATGTAACTATTCCCAGTAGTTTTAATAATTGGGAGTCAAATATGGTGCTCCTCTTGCTCTTACTTAATTGTGTTAAAGAGCAGTGTTACCAGGAGAAAAGCAGTGAATACTGAGTAGAGCACAATAGAAGGAGATGGAAAATAGATACAAGAAGCTAGGTCTCCAGGGGCAGTATTTTCTATTTGCCGGGCTACAGACTCGCAGCTGATAATGCAAGTTGTAATTAATATAAAAGCAGGAGACAATATGGGGAAAGCTTGTACTGGCAGGGCCACAGGAGATCACTCTGCTGCTATCCACCGTTTCTCATTTACACACACAGCCTTCCCTAGAAAACACAATTTTGCCCAGGTTTTTTTCCCTTGAAAGTTAAAAAAAAAATTGATTTATCACCACCATTGAATTTTGCTAAATCTAGAAAAGAGCAAAGAAAGGACAAGAGTCTCCTGGTATACAAAGCAAATCTGATGTGTCACTCTTTTGTCAATGCTGCAAATTTGGTGGAAGCTGTAAGAGTTGTTAACTACTGCAGGATTTCTTGAACAGGGACATCGTAAGAGATAATTTTGATACAGGGTAAACTTCGGTTAAATTGCAGTTCTTACTTTGTACGCCCAGAATTTCCACTGGCTAATTTTTTTGTGAGTGTACGTAGTCCCGCTAGGGCTGATTCTTATCTCACACTGCTTTTTATGGTGATATTAAAGACTCAATTAACCATTAGGAATTTGCTTCTTTATTTATAACTGGGAAGTAAAATCAATCAGGCCAGCTGATACCCATGTGAGTTAGCTGAGCAGGATTTGGCTTACAGACATTAACTGAAGTTTTAAGTGTACAACTGTGACAGGATCAGGCCCTTACATTTTATCAGATTAAATGGATAAAAAACATTGATCTTGCAGGAACAAATAAAACACAACTTACTTTCATAAAAGAAACTACAATGGCTCTAGAGCTCATTCTTAGTGAAGATGGTTGGACTCGAAGGTCTGGAGGTTGCTCCGCTAAGTTCATTTTGCAAACACAAAACTGAACTCTATGGCTGGCATTTCCCCCTCCCCAAACACAAGCCAGATCCAGCTCACCTTGGTGTTACAGGTAACACCTGCAAGCAGTGGTACAGCAGGCGTGATTGATGGCACAGCAATTTGTATCTAGGTACCACCATATACCAAAAGATGATACGCTATGCCGGGCGTAGAAACCTGTACACATACATGCATGTGTATTTCCGTGCGTGCATCGGTGCCTGCCTATGGTTTGTATGTATGAAGTTCAGGATGGTATCTTAAAGACTGCTGTGGAGTGCAGTAATAACACACCTACTATTTAAAGAAACTTTCAGTAAGTAAATGAGCCATAAAAAACTCTAATTGACAATATGTATGTCCTCTGAAAAAGGCTACTCCTGATATTACTAAGGTTTATTTTCTTACAGATGCATATTTAATACGATAACTTTTTTTGTATCAGAATTACACAATTTAAGCAAAACACAAGACATTGTGATCTTTCAGATTTTTGTGTATGTATGTATGTATTTGTACAAGTTTTAATTCTTGCCCCTTGATTTTGCATTTGAGTAAAGTGTCAGGAGGAGTTTTTGACACTCCGAGAATGTGGCAACACTCCGAAATGCTGCACGCTCTATGTTTTCCAATTAAGATTGAAATCAGACATGTAATCCACCTGTCAGCAAGGAACTGAGACTTGAAAATTTGGGGTTTGGTTGTTTTTTAAATTGTCCTTCTACGTCACCCTGTGTGGCTACACTTCGTCTAGACTGATAGACAGCTCAAACCAAAGAGGGAACATCGGCGTCAAGTAGAAAGTGAAATACACTGTTGGTCCGGTTGAGAGAGCCCAGCTGAAAATTAAAACACTCCAATCTGAGCTGCAGATTACCTTTGGCTGTAGAGTACCCTGGCTCATCAGAAGGAGGAAATACACTTTCCCTACAGCCTCAGAATGCTCCTGGCCCCTTCAGAAAGCACAGCGCCTACTGTAACCTCCCAAGTCTTCCGCCACATGCTAAGAAATCCAGCTATTAAAGAAAAAAGTTTGCCTTATTGTTGCAGCGAGCTACTTAGTTTCCCCTCTGACACACTACAGACAGAAGGGGCACCTTTAGGGTCTGGCGCTGCGTTTCTGGCACACTCAGAACTCCCACTGAAATCCACCAGAGTGTGGCGAACCTGGAGACTGCAGCATCAGGCCCCCAATTACTTCCTCATTACTCAGAGAAATCTTACCTAAAGGTTTAATTATATAACTGGAACAGATATATATTACCCTATTTTTATTTTTTTTCTCATCTGCAAGATGTCAGGAATTTGCACAGACCGTTCTTCAAGAAGAAATATTAAAGAAATGTAAAATGTCTGTATGTCCAAGAGTACAAAATAAAAGTATCTCCTCATTTGAGAGCTGAAAGGTTTAATATTCCGACTAATTTTCTCTTCTACAGCTAAGGCATTGGATTTCTAATCTGTCAACAGTCCTTTTATACAAAAGAGATGAATGTATAGTTCTATTCATTTTTAATTATATTTTATAAACGATGATCTGCATACTATTACCTCTCAGCTGCAAATTGACTAGAACATATAAACAAATATCAAAAAGACGGAGGCCCTGATCCTGCTTCCACAAAAACCAGAAGAAGGAGAGCCATACATTTCTATGGGAGAATTACTAGGCTTCAAAGTAGGTTTGTGCTAAAGGAAGAACTGTGTGCCACCGGGTGAAGCCAGGTACAAAAGAAATATACTTAAAAGACAAAACGTATGCTCGAAAAAGTTTAAAAATCTCCAAACTTTACAAGCATTATGTTTTTCAGATTTGAATAGCTTGAAAGGAAAAAATAAAACAAGATTTGTTGGCAATATTTTAGATATTTTAGGCTGAACACAGAATGAGGGATAGGGCCCAGAACGTTTATATTGAACAATAATAAATTGTCTGTCCTGGGAAACTCAATTTGAACTGCAGCTGGAAAGGTTTCTTTCTTCTTTTCTTCCCCCCCCCCCCCCACAACTGATCTGGTTCAGGCAGGGCATAGCTGTAATTACCCTCTTCCTATCTACAGCTAATACCTCAGAGCAATAAAAAAATATGAGGGTGTTAAAAATTCAAACACTAATTATGGGCTGTTATATTTACTAAACACAGCAGAGTAATAACAAAAGTTTCAGCTTCTTGTGGCCAGCGCTGCACTATTTGATCTACCAAGTCCCTGGACCCTTTACACTTACTGTATTACATAACAGTTAACAGCGCACTAAAATAAGATTCGATAAACACATTTATTACCAAACACGTATAGCACAACCGCTTACAGCTGTCTCCTTTTCCCAGCATAGGTATATCTCTGAAGAGTTTGTTCCTTTGTTGATTTTGGTTTTGGTTTCTAATTAAGTTATATAAATAGTAGAGCAGTAGATTTGGAAAAGGGAAGCGCTGTTTGAGTACCCCGTTTAAAGACTTATGGTAAATATTGGCTAATTCTACAATTCTTTCTGTTACTTTCCCTCATGCCTGTTTTCAGGTCTAGCAAAGGATTAAAACTGAGAGCTGCCTTAGTTCCTAGTCCAGCACTGCTACTGTCACCGCTACCACCCCTTGCATTCACATTAAACACACACAGTGTAGCTTTATACCACTTAATAAGAATAGAGGTGTGTGGATTTTTGGGGTGTCAAACAGCTGTCACAAACTGTCACCTCCACAAGGGAAACCTTGGCACACAACAAATTAACCTACACTTCTTTTTGGCTATCATTATTCATAGCCAATCAGTTGAAATGCTCCTAGTATTTCATGTGCAAATAAAACCATGAGGGGAAGACCCGTGGATCAGAATAGTGGGCCAATACATAAAACAGAGGAAACAACATGCTGTCTCTGTCCTTCTGAAGTGGCTCATCATCACCCCTGCACCAACTTTCACCAAATGAGATCTAGCCTGAGGCTATATATTAAATATGCATATCAAAGCAAATGAAAAAATAAACCTGGAGAGTCAAATTGGACAGATTTGCATGCTTGAGCTACTATATTTTCAGGTAGATGCTCAAAAATGATAGCTCATTTTTTGATACTCTTGCATGTTTATATTAGCCTTTTTTTTAAGCTTTTCCTTCTTTATGAATAAAAGTAGATTTCTTCCTGCTGGAACCTTGTACAGTGCAAATATAAACGTGTACACACACGGTAGTTTGACTAAGCTATAAAAGAGTGTTAAAGTTTTGTTGGGAAAACAAGCTAATATAAAAAAAAAAAAAATCCAATAAGGAGACACATTTCCCAAAACGCATGAATAAAATGTAACTATGTGATACAACTCTTCATTTCCCAGTTGGTGTTCTGGTTGCACAAATTATTGCTTCCTTTCAAAACAAATAGCAGGGGGCTAAAGTAAAAATGTTATAGCTCAAATCTCCAGGAAATAAAAGGCTTTAAATTATAATACCCAATGAAGTGGTAAACCCTAACGGGTGCAAGATAAATGGGTTGTCATATTTATCTGAGTTTGTTTTTGGGGCCACAAAAGCAAGAGGAGATTCTTCTTAGGGAAGATAATAGTTATCAAATTATCAAAATGCTAAACCCCTCCACCCCTGTCCTATCATTGTGTGTGAATTTAAATATTATAATGGAGCACTGCAAATTGGCTTGAGCATTCGCCATCTGCCAGAACCCTAAACAGGCTAGTTTATCTAATCTCTTCAATATAAACATAAGCATGCTCCATTTCTACACTTCCACTTGAAACACACTCTTGTAAAGAAACTGTACTGGAGAAACGTACTTTTTTTTTTTTTTTTTCTGTTGCTCTGAGTTACACACAATGACCCCCTATCTTTCAGGTTGCCACTCACCGCAATTTCTTTTCCAGTACTCTCTCAGAACACTTATGCACACGAATTTAGGGTTGTACAATGCCATAAACCAAATATTTTTTTAAATAGTGTCATGCTTCATGGAGTTTATTATCTACGTGTGAGATAGCTGATAAGCAGCGAAACTTTCAGGAACCTCTGCATGCATTTTTTTTTTCTCTCAGAATAATAGATTTAAAATGTAAAACGTCGCAAAAACCTTGTCCTGCAATGTTTACTGAATACAAATGAGAAAATGAAAGCTAAGGCTTGGGTCCAAAAATATTTCTCTGTAACTAAGCCGTGCCAGAAGGGGGGCATTTAGAAGAATTTATTATTATTTTATCTCCCAATTCAGCTTCAGCCCAGGTCTAATGTAATTATCAAATACACACACAAACAACATGTTTTCAAAGGAAACAAAAGCTCCTAGAAAGCTCATTCTCCCTGGGCTTACAGCTACTCCTCTTAACACGCTGAGAAATAAAGGCAGGCGCCTGTGCAGAAAGCATGGTTAACTTCACACCGGGTGTTAAATTAATATTTCAACCGCTAAAATATTAGACTGTATCATTTAGATTACGAGTTCAATGAATCTAAAACTGTGTAAACCCCTTTTCCCCTCAGGGATGCGTTCCTATAAATAAACTACTGTTCACACCCACTCTTTTTAACCGGAGCTATTCCTTCCCTTTTCTGCGGTACCAGCTGCAATCTTTCCCTTCCTATCCTGAAGCCTCTCTGCGCCTGCATCTTCTGCAGGATCACAAGAGCCGCTCCAAAACCCGGAAAAACAAAGGCGCTTTCCTTACCACGCACACCAACGTTCAGTCCTACACACCTAACACTAATTCACCAACTCCTCAAGTGTTAAAATCAACCGCTAACCTATGGTTACTCAATCATCATTCTCTCCAGCTTTCTGTAATACATTGTTAATAATTGCTTCATCAAGGTTACTGTCTTTTATTATGAAGATGCTTCAGGCATTTGGCAATAAGTCCATATTCTGACAATAAGTTGCTATAAAGCACAAGCATTGGAAACTCTAATGTGCTAACTCCTTTTTTTTAATGCAGTGTAGTATTGCCAATAATTCTCATCACTTGTCATCCCCACGAGAGGGGAGGGGGGAGCAAATCAGCAAACTTTCTCCCTAAGTTTCTTGCCTCTGTTTCCTTACGTTGCTGCATTGATTACAGAGTTGGCAAAGAAGAAGAGAAAGCACCGATGCCCACATCAAACCGACACTTCTCCAGCTCTCCAAGCTGCCCAGACCAGGACGCTTCACAAACCACTGCAAACTCCCTGCCTTACAGATGGAAACAGAAGGAACCTTTTGCAGTTCTACAACTTTACAAAGCGAGAGGGAAGAAAACTTAAAGATGGGATCCGAGCTTGCAAGAGGTTAAAGCAGTAGTAATAATACTAACAGTCAACAGCAGCAATACAATGAGATGGGGGACAGGTCCTCCACTCAGGATAAAGTCTTTAAAAAGTACCATAAAGAATTCTGAAGGACTTACATGATCGGCTAAATTTGTGGAAGATCCTGAGAGTTCTTCGTGGTCTGATTTGGAGCTGCCATCCCTTTCATCAATAACGAGGTCTATTGGCATTTTTCCTTTCAAACAACTAATGTACCGATGGCAGAAGTTATCGCACAATTCATGAACCTGAAAAGAGTAACAAGAATAATAGTATTAATAGTGGCAAAATATCGGGTTGCAACTTTTTTTTTTTTTTTGGTAGCAAGAGCAACCCTCTGATCTACTCCACCAGTAACTCTAATTAAGGGGCACAATAGTTGAAGGCGAGGAAACAATAGAGAAATTGTTGCAGCACATATTATTCTCCAGAGACTTGTCGCAGCAACAAGTTAGAGAGAGAGATAGTGGGCTCAGTCTGGTGTGCAGAGGAAAATCCGATTTGATGATAACATCAGAACACTGGGAGCTGGACCCAGGCGGTATCTCTGGAGCGTACACAGCCCAGACAGGCACAACTAGTCACTCGGGACGGGAGCACTTTAAACTGGGGCTGAAAAAAAAAGGTCCAAGTGGCCGGGGGCAGTAAAACGCAGCTACTCGCTGAGGCTGTGGGAAGAGCCGCACTCGTCCCAGGGCACAGCCCCCTCCCCACGCCGCGCAGGGCCCCCTGCCTCTTCCAAACATTTAGTGCTTTCTTGGGGTTAATATGCCTGCCGGAGCTGCAGAAAGGCAGGAGTGCTTTCGCTTCTCTTTTTGTTAAACATATTATTTCCGAGTCAGGAAAAGAGCTTCTGCTGAGGGAAGGGGTGAGAAGGATGGATGGAGTTTAATAGAACATACATTTAATGGCTCGGTGGAAATTACTCTGAAAAAAAAAAATAATAATGCCGGGCTGGGCTGGGCATGGCTGTCGGGTGTCACATGTTGTGGTGGCACAGGTTACAGTGCCACGCTGCGTTTCCCCTATCTCCTCTGGCCATGGTTACAAGTCATCCCCACCAGTCGGGGGCGGGGGGGAGCGGGGGCGGACAGGGAAGCGATGACTTGCCCCCCCGCCCACCTCCGTGGCTCTTACCTTTTCTAATTCCAAAAGGTGAAACCTTAGTACTTGTATTGCTTGGATCATCTGCAAGAAAGTTTTGAGGCGGGGGTTACGTGGGAGAGAGGAGCAGGGGAGCGGCGCAGCGCTGCGAGCCCGAGGGGGCGAGGAGGAGAAGGGGGTTGTCAGGGCGCGCTGTCATTACCCAGGATTTTAGCTCATTGGTCACGCCTGAACAATTTTGATCAACTTTAACCTAAGCACTTGATTTTTATCATATTTATTCCAGCAGCGGTGATTAGTGCTTTATTACTGGAGAAACCCCCTTCCTCCTTCCCTGGCCGCCTCCCCACACCCCGGCCCTCATCCCGGAGGGTCCGCAGAGAAGTCAAACACACGCTCCCACCCCCCCACCGCCCGCAGGAGAAAGGGGAGGAGGGGAAAGGATGAATAGTTTGGCATCTTCTTTACAAGCGGATTTAGGCACTTTGAATATTGAAAACGTTCACATTAGCAAAAGAATTACGTTAGAAATCTCCATCTCCCTCTTCTTAAGCAGTTATTTCCTTCACTTTAGCTTCCCGTGGCTTTCAAACACAGCTTTGCAATGCATTGGGGCTCGAGAGTTTGACCTGGCTCACTTTAAAAGTCCGGCTCTTTGAAGCCTCTAGACGGTGGCTCTCCAGCCTCCTCCCCGGCTCTCCCCGGCCCTGCCCGCGCAGCCGGGGTGCCCGGGCCGGCAGCCGGCTCCCCGCCACCCCGGACGGCGGAGGGCGCTTGCGGCAGCCGGCGGTGGGATGGGGAAGGGCGGGAGGGGCGCAGGGCAGCAGCGAGGGGAGCAGGCCTTACCAAATTGTCCAACTCTGGATTTGACGAAAAAAGTGGTTTTTCAGCGCGGACCTGCAGGAAGAAGGAAAAGCGGCGTGAATGGCAGCTTCTCCCCTCAGCCCTGTAACCGAATCACTCGGAAGGGGGAAAACCCCGGTGACAAAACCGGCGGGTACAGGTCTGACCGAAATCCGGCTGGACGCCCCGGAGTCATCCGTGCTGTGCAGAGGAGCCCGCTCCGCTCCCGCCAGCCCGGGGCCGAGCCGGCCGCCCTCGCCACGGGAGCCCCCTCTTTCCGATCCTCTGCCTTTCTCCCGCTGCCTCCAAAACTCGGCCACGGTTACATTTCCCTTCCACTAATGCAGGAGGGCGAGGGCCGGCAGCCTCAGCCCGGCAGCGCGGAGGGACTCCCGGCGGAGAAGGGCCGGGGCCAGCCGGGCCGCCAGCGCGCGCCCCCGGCGATCCCTCCCGCCCTCCCGGCGGCCGGAGAGGGGGCGCCGGAGGGGGCGGGGGGGTGTGGGGGCGAGGGGGGGAGCCCCCTGCTAGGGCCCGGCCGTGGGGGTAGGGGAGGTGGCGGGAGCGCTGGGAAGGGCCGGGGGCGGGGGGAGAGGTGCCGGACCTGTTTGGCGAAGACGGCGATGTCCTCGTTGAAGGAGTCGGAGGAGCAGACGTCCCCGCCGGCCACGCCGGGCTCCCGGGGCGTGCAGGTCGCCAGCTCGCACTTCTCAAAGACCAGAGCTAAGAGGGGGAACAACGGGTGCCTACCGGGCAGTGGCACACAAAGAGAGGGGAGGGGGTGGGGGAGAGGGGAAAAGAAGAGCTCTAATCAACAAGTATTTTTTTTTTTTTTAAATGCACGGACACACAGACACGGACAGACGGACACAGCCACGCTCTGCAGCCTCTCAGTACCGCTTCGGGCAGAGCAGGGGAGAACAACATTTTGGAATAAAAACGCTGGGTTTGGTGGTGGGTTTTTTTTTTTCTTTTCCTTTTGAAATGGCAATGCCCGAGCCCCATCCCCCGTGCAGTCCCCCCAGATGAGGACAAAAGGGACCTCTCCTCCAAACGCACAAGGCACCAAACACGCTCACGCAGGCAGCAGCTCAGCTGGGAATCTTACACTTTTCGCCACAGCTTAAAATAACGCGAAACCTGGAAGATCCCATCCCTACCCTCCAGCTATGACCTAAAATGAGAAGCACGGCTAGGCAAACTGCAAACTACTTAATACGTAATTTTATTTTTCAAGGGGCCTGCTAACAAAAATGTGAAGTTTCCTGGCTTAGGAAGCACACCCGAGTAAAATACCAGCTGTCCAGATAAGTGAGCTGGGGAGGGGGCGGAGGGAGGGAGCACTTCGCGAAATATTTTCCCATAGTTGGTGTAGTCAGGAAAAAAAAAAAAAATTATCTGCGTGCTAAGTAGTAAGCATGCATTTGTCTTTTTTTCCCCTTTGGTGCCTGATCAAGGCCCCACACTCTCTCATAGATGTTACTATCTCTCCTTTTAAGATCATTTACTATTTTTTCTAAAAGGCACTGAAGGGAATCGGTGTCATTCCCCTCAAGCAATGCCCTGGCACAGGCTTGAGTTTTGCTGGGTACATGTTTCTTTTTCCTCACGTTCTTTCTTCCCCAAATAGAAAACTCAGCTCAGTGCCCCCAACGTATTTATTTCTTCTGTCTCGGGGAAGAGCTGCTTGCAAGAAGGGAATCCTTTTTATCCTCACTACCTTTCGCGATGTGACTAGCTCTTTATTTACAGTGTTGGAAGAGTGTTATTATGGCATGAAGGAGAACACCAGAACAACACTTCTCCAACTAGAATCCAGAGCAATGAAAGCCGCCTTTGCCGTCTGAACTCCTAACTGGGGCCTTTACGAGGAAGACAAAAAACCCACGAAGGAGAAAAAAAAAAAAAGGAAAGAAGAAAAATAAAAAGAAAAAAAGAAAGACAAGGCAACACCACCTCCCCCAGCCCAGCCTCCCTCACCGAGAGGTCTCTTTCTCCAGGACCCGTTTCCCGTGGGTGCTGGCACCTCAGCTAAGAGGCAGGCTGGGATCTCACCCGCCTTGAAATTGCCAGCAGTGGCAGTGCCACCGCGCGGGTCTCCCTCCGGAGCGGGCGGCTGGGGGCTCCCCGTCAGCCGCCCTGCCGCCGGGGCTCCCCCCGCCCCACTCCGGGGCTCGACTGGCCGCTTGCCGCCGCCCGCCACCGCGTCCCCGCGGGAGCCCCCCGCAGCCCGCCCCGCTCCTGCCCTCGCCGCTCCGCGGGCACCGGCGCTGCGGAGCCGGGCCGTGGCGCCGGGCGGCCCGGCGGCACCTACCCGTAGATCGCATCCTTGTCCCGCTTCAGGGCGTCGTTGACAGCGGAGCCCATGCTGGCCGGCATGACATTGGGGTGCGGGGCGTGGGCGCCGTAGTGCTGTCCGGCGTGGAGCGGCGGCCCATGGTTGAGGTGGTGCACCGGGGGGATCGGCCGGGGGGCGTGGGGGTCCCCGTACATGGACGCCGGCACCCCTACTCCGTCCATCCCGCCGTAGTGGGGCAGCTCATCGTACTGTCAAAAAACGGGCCGGAAGAGAAGAAAGAAAGAAAGAGAAAGAGGGGAAGAGAGAGAGAGAGAGAAGGGAATAAAAAAACAAACAAACAACAACAACAAAAGTCAGAAGAGAGTAAGGCACCCGGACAGACACAAACAGAGCAAAACAAAACAAGAACAGCCACAACAGAGAGAGAAATGTGCAAACTGAAATCGGCTGGGATCGGAAGCAGAGGCTGGAGAGGCTGAGGGAGGAGTGGGGGTGCGGGCAGAGGTAAAGGGGGAAAGTGTGTGAGCCTGCCTGCGTGTGCGGGGGGAGATGGTCCTCTTCAGCACGGGCAGGAGAAACCCCGACAAGGAAACGGGGATGAAAAGGAAGGAAACGGAGGAGAGAAACTAGAGTTACTCTGCATCAGAAAGGAAGAACAAAAAAAAATAAAATCGAAATGAATAAACAAGCGGAATCAAAAGCAACTATACAAATAAATCAACACTGCGAAGGAGAGAGGAACGGTAGGGTGCATCGGGGTGGGGGGTGGGGGGAGATAGAGGGGGAAATAATCTGAAAGTTACCAGAAACATTATTTAGTAGCAATTCCCCTCGTCCTTGTCAAAGCCAGAGACAAAAAAAAAAAAAAAAAAAAAAGGCAGCTATATGTGTATACATATATATACGTTCGTATATACACAGACACACATATGGATTTCTCAGTCTTTCCTGGGCAGCGGCGGTAACGGCGGCAGCAGCAGCAGCAGCTTTCCCCTGTGAAACCCGTGCTACTGAGCAGGCAGGGAGCAGGGAAATCGCGCTGCTGGGGGAAAGCTGGAGAGGAAAAAAGCGTGGAACAATTGCAGAGAGAGACACACACACAGAGACACTCACGCACACACACAAAAAGCCAGTGAATAATTTTTGCTGCTATTTTTTAATAGTGGCCGCCATCAGCAGCAGCAACAGAGGAGAGCAAATCGGACAGGCCCCTCTTAAGAGAGGATTTATATATAGGTAAGTGTTGGAGATTTAAACCTACCCTTTGCGCCATCAGTCTGCGCTCCAATAAACTCCTGGATGTGTCGTATATTTAATATCCCAGTCCAGCAAAGAAAGTGATTTAGAGTGAAGAAGATTCCTTTTTTTTTTTTTTTTTTGCAACCCACTTATAGACTTCTCCTGTCCTCCAATATGGGTAAATAATAATAACAACAACAATGACAACAACAATAATATATAAAAAACAGTCAAGAACCACGATGACTTTCTGTGTTTTCTTCTTTTTTCTCTCTCTTTCTCTCTTTCCTTTTTCTCTCTCTCTTTTTCCTTTTTTCTTTCTCTACGCAAAAAAAAAAAAAAAAAAAAAAAAATTTTCAAGCCCCCAAACTGAAGGTTACGATCGGCCCGTCAGCAACCCACATGTAACCAAACTGTCGTGTCTCATGGCTTTTTGCCACTCCAGCTGTCAATCAAAGCCAGGGAATGTCAAGGTAGTGAATGAATGATGGTTGATGATGATGAAGAAGAGAGGAGGAATCTTTTTAACCCCGGTTTCTTCTTCCAGTAACTCCGCGCTCAGGTTTTGCCTTTTAGGATCGCTATAGGGTTGGTTGTTTTTTGTTTTTTTTTTTTTTAAGTACTGTGAAGGGGGGTGGGGAAAGATGCGAAGAAAAATTGAATAGTTTGCAAAGCCCGGACTTCCCCCTCTCTCCTCTTTTTTTTTTTTCTTTTTTTTTTTTTTTTTTTGGTCCTCCCGGCAGGTATTTTGTCTCCCTCTCTCCCTCGCTCTCTGAGATGAGTGAGTGTCAGTAAGTGTTGGCAGGTTGGCTGCTGGCTGCCTTATAGAAGAGGCTCAGTTTTGCAGCGCTGATCGGCGGGAGAATGAAGTGACGGAACCCGGAAGTAGTGGTGGCCATAGCCAGTCCTGCAGCGCGGCGGCGGCGGCGGGGAGCGGCGGCGGCGGCGGCGGCGGGGAGCGGCGGGGCGCGGGGCGGCGGCGGCGGCGAGCGGCGGGACGCGGCGGAGCGCCCCGGCCGGCAGAGCGGCGGGGATGCGCAGCGCGCCGGCGGGGCGGCCGCGGCGCCGCGCGGGGGGAGCCGCGCAGCAGCCCCTGCCCCGAGCGAAGCAACGCGTGTAGGAAGGAGCGAGCGAGCGTGCGAGAGAGAGGGAGGGAGGGAGGGAGCGAGGGAGGAGGGAGGGAGCGAGGGAGGGAGGGAGGGAGGCAGGGGAGGAAGGACAGGGAGAGTGCGTGTGTGCGAGAGGGGGGAGAGGCAGGGGAAAACTGCAGAGAGCGAGAAGAAAAGTGCGATAGAAGCCCAGCCCCGGGTTGGTTTGCGCTAGATTATTTTAGCAACAAAATACCTTCCGATTAACCGCGATGTTTAGCGTCTGATTTATGCGCTGAATTATTTATTTAAATCGCCGGCTATCGCTGTTGCCGCGAACGGTATGCGAGTCCGGGGGCACGGAGAACTACAGTGTGCGGGGGGGGGGGGGGGGGGGGGGGGGCTGCGCAAAGTTGATCTTCCCCGGGAAGCGAGCCTGCTCCGGCCAAGTACTCGCGTCTCCGCCAGCACGTTATGTTGCAAGCGTGGTTTCTTTCCTCTGACCATTCATTGTGCTTTTCTAAAAATTAATTTTCCAGGGTGTGAAGAGAACGCCTCATTCAAACCGTGTTTGGCACCGCTCTTCATTAAGGGATCGCTGCTATCAAGCACGCTGTGGATGTCTTGGGGGGAGAGGCGGGGGGCGAGAGGGGGAAATCCCTTTTAGTTTTGCGACTAGGCTTTGAAAAGGACTTAAAAACAAAGTCGTGCTCAGCCTTTTGTAGGAGAGATCCAGATGTTATGTAGATTTTTGTTTGCATGTTCATTTTGAGCGGATCCGGCGGTGAGCGCTGTATTTACGTGTCCGCGTTGCTGGACTTTGCCGTGTATCGACGTTGCGCTTGTGGGATGTGTGCTGAAGTATTAGCTCGGTAATGCCTTCTAATGGTAGTGCTAATTACAGTGGGGTTATTTAGCAAATTAAGTGAGATGGTGCACCCCCCACCCTTGAGCACCAAATGAACTTTTCCAAACACACACGCGCGCACACACACACACACACACACACACGTTAATTTTGGTGTGTTTCTCTCGCCCAATCGCTTTGCTGGAGCTAAACCATGCCTTACCTCAGAACAGTCAATTACCAGAGCTACCCGGGATCATCAATCATGGGGGATGCTTGAAGTTTAGGGGAGGAGCGATGGTCAAACTATCGATCGCTGCAGTTTTGTCCTCCCCAACCCCCCACCCTCGTTCACGGTCCCCTGCACATAAAATCTAAAACAGACTATCCCGTTAATAGTGGGATTTATCAATGATTATGTACCCGGTTGTGAATGTGGCCTCATATATAGATGGCTTTTAAAAAATACACGGCAGAAAAATATGATTTGTTAGGTTTTGTTTTGATTTGTTTTGCTTCTCGTGATGATGACGATGATTTTAAGATTTTTTCTTTTTTTTGAAACTTTAAGAAAATGACTCAAGGGGTAGTTATAGATATTTGGCCTGATTTTAATAGGCGGAGGGAATGAGCTCCAGAGGTCAATAAACCCCTCCAAAATGATGAATGATTGAGTACCTGTGATGATGATAGTGATTACCGAAGCAATTAAACAGTTTGATTAAATGAGCCATCATAACAATGATGTCTGCGGGAAATCAGCCCTCACATATAAAGAAAGATAGTGTGGAGGGCTGACAAACGCCAGTGGGCATTCCTGCGTGTTCCGATAGCGCCGAGCCCTGCAGAGCAGGGCTCTGTTTACAAATAGGGGGGGAATATGGAGAAAAGTCCCTCTCCGACTTTTAGCCAGACTTGCACCCTGCTTAAAACCCGCCAGAAGCCGGAGAGCAGACCCGGTTTGGGGTTTTTTTTTGGTGTTTTTTTTTTTTTTTTTGTTTTGTTTTTTTGTTTTTTTTTTTTTTTACTAGAGGATCTCCTCCAAGATTAAAGCTAGTCCTAAGAGCAACCGAATTGCTGTGACTGACTTTCACGGGACTGTAAAGAGAGGTGAGTAAAAAAGCCCTTAGTATGTAGATCTCTTTCAAGCAGTGGTTAAGTCGATTCATTTCGCAGGGAAAAAGCCAGTCTTCTTGTGCAGTATTTTATACTCTGTTGTATAAATCGGTAACGTAATTCAAGATATTCATGGTAATGAATGCTTGGCTAATCCTTTGGGTGCGCGGAGACCTACAGAGCAGTAGGTTATGCAAATCCTTTCTTACTTTTACAGCTGTAGTTTTCTAACAGATTTTTTTAAGAGATCTAACCATCGGTGAATGCTATTTGCTTCGCCCCTATCCCCCCCCCCCCCCCGCCCCCCCAGCCCCAAAGCTGCCAGATTTCTAAACTTGCATGGAATCATTTGGTTGTGATATAGCCCATGCAGCCGGCTTAGGGGACGTGTTTTAAATATTTGTAGCGTCCAAACTTATTTTTTAACTGAGGCAGTGCAAACCCGGAGCCTTGCCTGTTGAGATATACAAGCGTGTCTCATTTCAGACACTTTTGGTATCACCAAAGAAGAGGTCTTTCCTTGTAACGTGGCCGTGCAAAAGTAAACGAGCTCCATTGAAGGCTCCCTGTGTTTGTTCAGACCTCAAGCTGTGGGAGAAGTTCATCTGTTTTCTTCTCAAAAAGAAGTTTTTAGATTACTTGTCTCCCATAGAAGAAGATGCTTCATTGCTTAGGTTATAATTTTAGAGCTGTTTTTTTATTTTCATAATTGTGTTTTTCCCAGAAATGCCTGTAGGTCTCGGTTCTCTCGACTAAGAAATTGTTAGAAAGCAAGCTAAAATCAAAGCTGCAAAAAAGCAGCCAGAGATTTTTGCAGTGTACAATGCTGCTCCTTTCACTTGTTCCTTTCTTTTTTCTTTCTTTCCTCCACATCCCCCCCCCCCAAACTAATTAACCCCCTGAGTTGCCTCACCCTGCTGTGCATGTGTATAATCTGGGACAGGGACCAACTTTTAAAAATTATTTTAACTGGATAGAAAGTGAAATTTCATATGGTAAATGAAGGGCATTCATGTTCCTCCTGTGTCTTTTTTTCCTCCATGAAAAGAGCTGAAGCCTTTTTCCTCTTCACTATCCCAGTGGATTAAAGCACACTGAGAACATGGTTTATAAAGCGCTACAGTTTAGCCATTAAAAAGGAATCTCAATTTAGCGCCCTTAAGTGAAAGTACTCAGCTATTAACAAAGATTCTGTTGGGAACTCGGAGGAAAATGGGATACGTGCGTGCAGGGGGTGGGGGCTTCCACATTCTTAGGTCATTTTTTATTTACCTTTTTTCCCTCCCCCCCCACCTTGGTGACATATTTCTTTTAAAACACAGTAATTCGGGAAAATTAAATCTGCTAATTTCTCGTGCATCACTTTCACAACGAAGGCTGTTTTCAGGAAAAGTGTGAGAGACGAGTCAGTGGGGTGTGTGTTTTTGGGCTCTTTTTTTTTTTTTTTTTTTTTTTTTTTTTTAATTTTAGATCGGCTCAAAAGTCCAAAGAGAAATGAGGTGTCCGGTATGGAAGTGCATCTCAGTCAACAGCCAGCTCCTTTTGCCGAGGCTGGAAATGGTTTTAACAGGCGGTAAAATTTCATCTTGTGGTGTCAAATTGGGGTCAGTTTGGGGTTAGCGCTCTCAGTGTCCGAGCAGGAGCTGTCCAGCTGTGTGGGGATTCATTAAGGGCAAAAGATCCGTTTCAAGAAAAACAATACAAAGACAATCAGAGGGCTAAAGATCCTCTTCAAATCGCATTTTACAAGTGCACCAGAACAAATATGGACGCTGAAACCTATTCCCTTCAAACTCCCAAATCGGCTTCTTAGCCTTTGGAGGGAGTGAGAGAGAAAATCCTCTAAAACTTAAGAAGAGTCTGTTTTCAATCAGCCTTTCCGAAGTGTGGCATCTTAGTCCTTTGCTGGCTTTGAGACATGCCTCTCTCACTCGCTCGCTCCCTCTCTCTCTTTTTCCACAGCCTTGCAAAAGCGGATGACACAACAGGTAATATTTCAGATTTCAAGAATATATCCCACTGGGGATCTTAAACCACTGTTTTGTACGCGCATGTGCGCCTAGCGCAAGATTTAATGCAAATAGAAAGTTTTTTTGGGGAAAACAAGCCATGTTTGCACGAAATCCTAATGGACCCCTTCACAAATTTTCTGCGCTCCTTGTAGGCGATGCTCCGGTCTGATGGGTAATTTAGGCGAAATTTACTTTACGGTTCCTAGCATTTGTGGAAAGCACCTATTGCTAATCTGGTTTATTAAATTCGCGTGGTTTAAATCCTCTTAGCGTCCCTACATCTGTTAGAACAATTGACGCCTTGCTACAGGGACAAATAACTTGAACCTTAATCTTGTTTGTAACTTTATTCAGTGTTTGTTTGTTTGTGCGCTGAGTTCAAGTATTTTTGGATGATGCCATTGTGTTCGGAAACATATAGGCTACGTTTGCAGGCAAAACTCCCTATGGACGGGGCTGAGGATATCGCGGAACAGGATGAAAAATTTTGCATATTTTGAACTGGCATTTTATCTTGAACTGTCGTTCTAGGAAATGTGTCATATTTAATGAAGAAAACAATCTGCCTGTTAAAATGTGGCTGCGAGATTACATCACCATGACCCAGTAGTAAAATCCACGGAGATTTTTATTTTTGTTTTGCTTGCAAGGCGAAGTGTGGGGTGTGAATAGTACCGTTTTCCTTTTATAATCAAGATTATGCCACAGTTCAAATTCCTACCCCCAAAAATCACTCTTTACCACACTTTTCTTTGCCTTTACGGTTGATTCGTACAACTTGAGTCACTTTTTATTCGTCTCAGCCCACTTTGGTTCGTCTCCGACTTCCCGCAGCTGCAAGACTTTCGAGGTCCCATCTCGGGTGCCCCTGTGAAATCCCGCACATTTTAGCTTCTGCAGATCACTGGGTTCATTTAGCTCCTCACCCTGATTCACCCCCCCACCCCGGCTGCCAATCGTGTGCTTCGCTTTTCAGCAATCCATTATTTTTCAAAATGTTTCCAGAAAGTCAATGGTAGCCCATCACGGTGAACTTTTCTTGACCTCGACTGCGGTATGACTGAGATCTTTGGGAGCTGGATTAGGAGGAGGTTCATTTACTTACCTGTTAACTTCCCTTTTAACTCTCTTTCTTCCACCCCTTTTTTTTAAAAAAAAAAACAAACCCAAACAGACCAACAGCCCTTCACGAAGCAACAGCGATTCGCGGTCCCTCTCCCCTCCCGAGCCCCCTTTACCCCTCCACCCCTCCCCGGGGCCGCAGGGCTCTAACCCGCCGCTGCCGGGATGCCCCCCCCGGGCTGCCTCTCCCCCGGCTGCAGCGCGGCGGTCCCATCAGCAGCCCTCTAGCGCTATCTGGCGGGGCTCCAACACCAGCCCGCCGCTCCGCGCTGCTCCGCACTGCACCGCGCTGCTCCCGCCTCGGCCGGAGGCCCCGCGCCGCTCCGCGCTCCGGACTTGGGGCGCGGAGCGGCGCGGGGGCTCCGGCCGGCGCGGAGCGGCCCCCTTGGTCCCCGGTTCCTGCGGTTTGATGTGCGGCTGCCCGCCCCGTCCCTCACGGCATCCCATCCGACGGGGGGCGAGGGCCGCGGTGGGAAGGGGCACAGCGAGACCCCCGCTGCGCGTTTGTCTTACGTGTGAAGGGCTAGTGTCAGTGGAGAGCTGAGATTTTTTTTTTTTTTAATATCTTAGGCTGGGAGGTTTGTAAAAGTGAAGACCATGAACAGCCAATGTGCGTGTTTCCATCATAAACCAGAAAGAGGAAAATACCTGTCAGGGCTTCCCACTAACGCCGTGCAGGCTGCTTCCACCAGGGTAGTTAAAAATCTAGTTTGCATTTGTTCGAAGAAGCCCGGAGCATTAACAAAATCCATCTGTCCAGTGTGACACCGTAACAAAAAGGACAGTTAGGGCAAAGTAAATCGCTTTAGTGCGGTACCAGAGCATCCGAGAAGGCTCCAAACTCCGCTCGGAGCTCTCTGCTCTCGCTCACTCAAAACACTCACTTTTGTTCTCCAGCTGCCTATAAAACTCCAGAAGAGGAGCGCTCTCAGTTTTACGCTGGAGTTCTCGGTCCGGAGAGAACAATATCCTCCTACCTCTTTTGAAAATGATACGGAGACTCTCACAACACACAGGCAATCACTCGAAGCACGAATCTCTCGTCTTTCTTTTTTTTCTTCCCCCCCTCCCCAAGAGCTGCTCGGCCCATTGTTTGAAGTGGGATTCAGAGCTCAGCCTAAAGAGAAAAGGAAAAAAAGCGGGGGAAAAAAAAAAAAAAATCTTAGGAGCCCGGCTTGGTATCGTACAGAGAAAGAGCTGACAAAATATCATAGCGTGTTTCCTAGAAGTACGTGATGAGAGCCCGCAGTGTGTTCCCGAAAGAGAGATGTTGGGTTTTTTCCCTCTAAAAGATCGTGATCGCCAACGCCTTTGTACGTCTTTCTTTTGATCCCACAAAGAGAATGCAATATACATATATGTGTTTGCTTTCCATACAAGAAATGCAGGGGACCGTACAATGGCATATACGGGCGGTTAGACCTCATAATGCTTAGTTTTGCTGTAATTAATTGAAAACAGTTATTAGGTCGTCATTGGCAATAGCGTAAATAATTGCAGCAGATTTTTACTTAAAATTGACCGGTCACAGAGTGATAGATCGATTCGAGGTATAAAAATGATGTATCAAAACATCAATGTCGATTATTTGAAATATTGTAGTCGAATCTTTTTATTGCTTCATCGGTTAAGTGTCTGAAAGTGCTGTGTTCCAACATATATTTATGTTGTCAATACTGTCAAAACTGTCAGTTTTATTACAGTGGATTTGTAATACATTTCGGATTTGCTCATTTACATAAAATGTCCACCCCAGACACCCCTCCTTTTCCCCATCTCTGGAAATCTATGTCAGTTTAATGAAAGGATTCAGGACTTAGAGTTGAAAAAAAAAAAAAGAAGAAGTAGTGGAGATATTGCTCCATTTAGTCCAATTTAAACATCCCTTTGGAAAGCTTGGGCTATTTCTAACTTGCCATAAGAGGGAATTCCCCCCACCCCCCCTTATTTCCCCAGTAGAATTTAAACACTTGTCTACCCTCACACCTAGACTAAACCCTTCAGGAGAATTGGGAAACTGTACAGGGAGGCAGAGAGCAGCCAAAGCACACCTGGGAGTGCCGACACCCTCCCGGAGAGAGCGAGAGCCCCCCCGGACCGCTCACGACGCGCCGGGCTTTGGATCCGGCTGGAAAGAAGGAGACAAAAGGAGCAATAAGTATGTGGGGAATCCTTTCTTAACGGTTTGGAGCCCAAAGGAAAAACGCAAATTGGAAGCAGTATTGGGGCATTTCATGCCCCCACCCCCCCTTTCTCGGAGTCTGATCCGGTCTGATTATTCGCTCCAACTGTAAGCGCTGGTGTTTTATTAACATGCTCTCAGACACCTCTTGCTAATTTTCTCCGAGAGTCCGGCTGAGGAATGGGAAAACTCAGGAATAAACAAATCCATTTAGACACTAAACTCTCTGCGATCGAGCAGAGTGAAATTAGACAAGTAACTTTATACCCCACCCGTTTCGAGAAGATAAGGTTGTTTTAAAGGCGTTGGTAAGATGGACCTAAGGGGGGTGGGTGTGTGTGGCTTGCTTGCTTTTTTTTTTTCTTTCCCCTCAGAGATATGTGTGTTTAAAGAGATGCTGAAGAGATTTCTGAGTTCACGAGGCAAAAGGAAGGGTTAGTTTGGGGAACGGCAGTGCGCCTGGCAGGTATTTTAATGACCATCCCTTCCTTGAACACTTTCAATTTCTCTGCTTATTTTTTTTTTTTTTTATTTCCCCCCATCCGGAATATCTTCCTCAGACCAAGTATGATTTCAGTTGTAATTCTTGTGTGTGTGTTTGTGATCACTTCTGAGGTAAATTGAGAAGCTGCGCAAAAGGAGGAAATCGCCCCTGGGGTGCTTTGTTTACTTTGGTTTGTAAAATCCTGCTAGGAGATGGTTTCCTCAGTGTGTGGCAAGTGTTTCTTCAAGAAATTCATCAGCCCTTCTACAATTACGTCGAGCTTCGAGGGAAGAGAGCTGCCATCACTTTCTCACATCCTAAGGTGTTGCATGGAGGAGAGAAGAAAAGGCTCGAGCATTTAATTATAATGGGGGTGGGGGGCGGGGGGAACGGAGGCAGCAGAAAGCCGTCCCAAGCCTGTACCTGGAAAAGAAAAACCTACAAGGGTATATTTGAAAGACGTGTGCCATTTAGAGATGGGGAAAAGTACCCCATCTTGTGCAGTAATTAGTCTGAACAATAAACATAATTGGAATAAAATCAGTTGGAAATTCCTGCGTTTTTAATTACGTTTCATTTTGTGGTAAGCCGTAAAATTATGAATGCCTCTCAATTAAACACTATCCACTTGTAAAGCATTTAACAACAATTATTCCTTAATCAGTTGGAATGTTAGCCACAAATGATGCTGTTAAACATCAAAGGGACGCCTTAGACGTTACCTTTTAGTCATAAGTAAGAGGATTAATTTCTATAATTAGAGGGGATAAATATGTGCATAAATACATCTAAATTTTTTACACGTTCTCATCCTATCTGGGAGAGGCGAGGATCTCTGACATCGCCTGCACGTCTAGCTCTTCCCCCGGCTCAGAGGAGGCGACCGCGGGAGCAGCGGGGTGAGAACCCCCCTCCGGCAGGCCCGATCCTGCGCGCCGCTCCGCGCCTCTCCGCGGGCGCAGGGCACCCTCCCGCCACGACACCGGGGTCTCGGCATCGGCCCTCCACGGACGTAATTTTCAGCCCTCCTTGGCTTTTATTTACGGTTGTTTTTTTTTTTTTTTTTTTTTTACGGCACCTGGGGTCTACCTGGCTTCTCAGCTCCCTCGGGGACAATTTGCTGCCCCCCAAACGAAGCTCAAGATTTGAGCTGAATACCGCAAATAAAATTAGCATGACCTTGATTACACCCTGTATGAATATCTCATTTACCTAATGACTTTATGTCACGTACGCAGAGGGTCAATTTCCTTTTAACCTTTCCCATTGCTGCAGTAAGCATTCTTTTATAATCAATGGCTGTTTGAATAATCAATTCACATTTTATGATCCCTGACAAACTCAATATATGTGTGCCTCGTTTCAGCAAAGCAGCCGGCCCTTCTCCGCGCCGTTTGCACGTCCGAAGAGTTTGCGGCGGGGTTGCCCGGTTCCCCGGGGAGCCGCCCCGGGCCAGCCGAGCCGCTGCCGGGCTCCGCGGGAGGCTGCGGGGCTCCGCGCTGCGCTGCGCCGCCCGCCCGCCCGGCCAGCCCGTCCGCTCCGCCGCCTCGGAGCCCCCCGCGGGAGGATGCGCCCCGGCGCACAGGCGCGGGCTGGGGGAGTCACGGCGGCGCCCGGCAGCCCCTCGCATCTCTCCAGCCCTGGACGTGAACTTTCACGTGTTTTCCCAATCGCTCCAACCAAAATAATGCGGTTTGCCAGCTTCCCCCCGCCGCCGTCCAGCCCTGCCTCCTTCCGAGGAACGCGCACAGCGAAACCCCGTCTCCCGAGACCGACCCCACTTGCTGCAGCCGCCGTGGGGGGACGAAGTTCTGCCGGCTGGGGAACTGAAGGCAGCGGCCGCCCGGCCGCCTCAAGGACTTCTGCGGGAAGCTTGATGTCCTCGGCCGCGTCGGCACAGGGCAAACCTCGCATCGGTCTTTACACTAGACCGACTGTCCCGCTGAGGTTCACTAGTCCCTCACTGCCACCAGCTCCCTTTGTCACCTCACCCAGATGCCTGCAAAACGGGGGTCGGGAAACGTCCCAGAAGCGTGGTCCCCAAGCACGACTGGACTGCCGAAGAGTACACGGGAGGGAAGGGGGGGTTAGGGCAAGCTGAACTTTGCAAATGTTTTTCCTATAAGTAGCTCGCATTCGCTGTGATCTATGGTGTGAGTCAGGAACTGAGACTTATTGCAACCCTGTTCCCTCTATTGGATAATTAATGCTGATTCATAGCGGTTTCTACCTACGAATGTGTGTTTCGTTTTTCTCTGCAGGGTCCACGGTTCTTTGGTATGTTGTTATTCCCTGAAAGGTAATTGCACTTGATATTCTCTCGGGGAAGGCTCATTAGCCAAGGGCAGGGTGGCGTTGCCAATCTCAGGCTCTTTCAACAATTCAATGCAAACATTTGCCCCAGAGGTTTAGTACAGCACTCCCAGCTCACGGAACAGCCCTTGGATACAGCATTTCTCCTAAGAAGCCTTAGGTCTAAAAAGAAGTACGTGTATGTATGTATTTTCTACCCAAGCAGGAAACATTTTAGGTCAGGGGTTTTTAGTTTAACCCCTCACTGTAAGTGGTCAAAGCTACACAAGAAGACTAGACGTTGCCTTGGACTGCAGGACTTCGCCCTCCCTGTTATCAGAAGAGACCCAGGGCACACTTGTGGATGAAACCGTAGAAGAGGCACCACATCTTCCAATCCTCTGTATGCACTGCTTTACACTCTCTTAACATTTACAAAATGCACGTGGAAAACACTTTTCCACTGCCCACCATTACAGACCTACACTTAACTTCTTTCTCACACGTGCCTGCTGTCATCTCTTTGACTCCTTTCATCTCTCGTGCTAAATTAATTACCTCACTAATGCAAGGCAATGAAACTCAGGTATAAGGTAAGTTAGGGAACATACATTAGTTAATGCATACTATTCTATGAAGGTGAACCCTCCATGATTGTTCTCATTTTATTTTTTCCCTCTGTTGATCATGATTTTGAAAATCTTATTCTTCCGTTTGCATCTTGGCAGGTTGAGCAGGATGATTCACAGTAACGTTGCAGAGAATGGGAAGATCCATTTCTCACAGGAGAAAAAGGTCCCCACGGGACCAATGAAGACGAAGCAGAGGGATGCCAGACGAAGTTCTCGGACAATACCAGATTTTCCATGTTAGAATAAAAGAATCTGAGTATCTGCCTTCATGGTGAATTAGGTGGTATATTCTCCCTGGTAGCGGTGTTAAAGGGCAGAGACTGCTCTTAATTCCAGACAACAAACCCTACGTCTAAAGCTTACATCGAACCATCTTACTGTGTTTATGTGCTTCCACTCACCGTGTTTTTTCCATCACAGTTAGCCAATAAACTCAAAGAGCAAAACTCATCTGTGCTGGATCATCACTGTCTTTAATGTCAGTGCGTTGGGAAGGAAATTGTCCTGCAGTGTGAGACTACACAAAAAACGAAGGTCCAAAAGACTAGACACCAAGATGTTAACAGCTTTAATCCTCAGTCATCAGATGGGCCTCACCTATCAGGGGGACCAAAAAATTTGTAGAAAAACACCTCAATGTTGTGAATCTCTGTCAACAAAGTTTTCTATGCTGACATCTTTCACTATCTTCAAGCCCAAACCTGTGTCCCAAAGTCCCATTGACTGAAATGGAATGTGAATGAAGGACACGGGGTGGTTTTGCCTGTATGAAGTACTCAGCTTTCCAGGTCCTACTCATAGTAAACCTAGACAGCCACCACTCTTGCAATAAGTCCTCAGCACAAGAAAACATCAGTTCTTCAATTCATTCTTGGGTGATGCACAGCCATGGTTTTTATTTGACATTTTAAAGTATCTATGGTGTCATGGTGGTGCATTCTGCTCTTTCAAAAGTGTTTTTCAAAATGAAGAGGCTTTTCAGTGATGAAACTTGAGTAAATTAATGTACTAAAATCTTTCCTTTTTAAAGTACATGCTAAATTTAAAACTTGTCTCATGCATTTATAAACCATCACTAGTAGTCCTATTGATCAATGACATAAATAGCTCTAGCAGAAGCTCTTCTTTGATGTAGATAAACATAAACATCATTGAAAAAATAGCACACAAGTGATTGTCCTGGACTCTTACCTTGAGGCTGTATTATGATCACAATAAGACATATCTAGGCATGTGTCATACTGGATAATACTATTCCTTGGGTGTTTGAGGACTTTACCCTGGACTTCACAACAGCTGAGACATACCATTTGAAAGCATGGTCCTGGCATTACTGAAAAAAAGACCCCTACTAACTACGTATACTTATTAACCTATATATGAGATAATTAAAAAAAATTGCTTTACATTAAATGCTCAGATCATTTTATTTCTATTATTTGTGTGCAAAGCTAAAAAAAGTAAAATATTTCTCTCTTTTATGGAAGAGCTGATAAAACTATTCATTTGAAACGAACTCTTGGATGAAGGCAGCCATATTTTCTGGGCTCAGATCTCTGATTCCTAGTTGGGAACCCCGCAGCGGATCAGGGCGGTACAGTCAATCCTCAGAGGGAAAGTGCTCTTTACTTCAAAATATTCACCAAGAATAGCTTAGGCAAACAGTTTCCAGCCTAAGAGTCATCCACAATACATTTGTTTAGGCTTTTCACTTAATTACTCTTGATGCGTCACTGGTCACTTACCACTCTGGCTCTATTTCCCAATAAGTTGGTTGAAACGATTTAAATGAATAATAATAATGCCCAAGAAATATCCCTGTCTGTGTCTGCATGCTTTCGCTTCACTCAGGTATTCACCCAAAGCCTGATTCTGCCTCCGTTCCATTCGATAAGGGCAAGATTTGATCCATAAAGGAAATGTATTCACCTAATACTTGTTCAAAGAAAAACTCTGCTCGCTTTAATGTTCATGGATATGGTCACAAACACGATCAAAACAAGAGCCATCTGAACCCCCTAGAGCTGCTTTGTAAATAGAGTTGCAGTATGAACCCAGGAACAGAACCGGTTTTGTCACTGTAGGTTAATTTCAGCTTTCAAACATTATGGAAAATCAATTGCCTTGCTTCCCCCCCCGCCCTGCTTTAACTGCAGATCACTTCCCCTGGCAAGCGCCTTTTGATACGCAAGTAAGACGATATTGTTTGATCCAAAAGCAAACTTCTTTTTGGTGTAGTTTCCAGACTTCATTCATTGAAGAAGGTCCTGTCTGCAGCCAATATGTTCACGGTAACTGTTCCTGAAATAAACATCTAGCAAGACTCTTAGTGTTTGAGAGAGGCATTGCCGTCATTACATAACCCTCCGTACATGGGAAAAACAAGAGGATCTCAGCCCTGCTCTCCTTGGGCACCTAACAGTTCAACAGGCTTTTTTTTAGATTAACAAGCATGCAAAGAATGGGATTTCAGACCCGCTGTGCTGCGGTTATTATACTTCTCGATGGATTATTTTGTTTCCTGGGAAAGGGTATATTATTATATAACTATTTGTGAGCCGGGGAGTTATTCCTCTGGATTTATCATAGTCACAAAAATAAGTCAAACAAAGTATATTTTTTTGTCAGATAATAAATTGTTATCAGTGAACACTTATTAATCAGAGGAATGAATTCTTAATTTTTACTCAGTTCTGAATATCTGAACTGTCCTAAAGCTTGACTAGGATGAGAGGGTTTAGTCTTGATATTTCTTTCTGAATAAAATACTAAATAAAACCATTTCTATCCCAATGCAACACACTAAATGATGTTGATGTGAATGCAGGGACAGAGAAAAATCAGTCAGAAAGAGTTCAGGGACCTCATTCTCTTTGCTTAAGCAGGAGAAACCCTGGTGAAGTTAATGGAGCTACAGTGATATAAAACCGTAGTAAGGTGAGAATTGCACAACTTGTGTTTAACTAGACACTATTACTTTAAAAACAGAGTTTACTTCACTAAACAATCTGCAAATAAACACAAAACAAAGGGCAAATGAGACATATTACATGTAAGCATGCATGCAAAAAAGGTAAGTGCAAATTAGATTTGAATATTCATGAGTCACAAATCATTGACAGTTTGAAATAATGCAAAACAGCTTTATAAATGAGGTTAAGGCAAGGGACATCAAAGAAAGGCATTGCTAAATCAATAGCAATTTGATTGTGCATATACTTGTAAATTGTGGTTACAGTTTTTGTGACATAGGAGAAAAATAGCGCACATGTAGTGAAGAAGGGACACATAAATATTCTTTCTGAATGTGTTATATTTTTGCAATTCAGCATGTACTTGGAGACCTGCCACGTATAAAGTGACCAGATACCATTTTTTAATTTTTCCCCCCAGAGAATTATAGTTTTCTCTGAGGATCCAATATCCTGTGTTGTGTTGCTTAGTATGACAAAAAATTCAGTTGTCAACAATACCTGAGCAGCAATACTGTAAAATAGAATAATCACTTACTTCACTTGACTTCAGCAGAAGGATCACCTGCTAATCAAAGCACTGCCATAAAATCGTAGCCAGTGGATGTTATCTACTTGTTTCAGAGAATTTAGTTCTCAGAAGCGGGAATCAGATGAGTCGCAAGTCTTGGAGGAAATTGCTGGAGCACAGGGATTTAAAAGAATGATAGCTTGAAGGATGGCCAGCCCCACCATTTAAATCAGTGCTTCTTCATTTTTCTGGCTAGAAGCATCGACAAAGTATCGGATCTCCTCTCTTATTTGTGAGTTCTGTGGGTATTTGAAATCGAATGGTTTAAAATGTTGATGGGAACACAGAACCAAAAAGCAAATCTGCCAGAAGTAATCTGCCCGTTTAAATTACTCCGGGGTGTTTGTTTCTCCTAAGGGTTTCTATTTGGATTACATAAGCCTCACTGTCATATACTAACATTTCTTCAATGTCCTTCGCAGCCAGTGTGATGTCCTTACTCGCTGGCATGACAGATGAAGCTTCATTGGGTCAAGTGACGCTAAATGTATACATTTACCCATACTGATAGCAAAACCAAGCAAGGATATCAATTTGGAAAAGGCATAGGGTACTCTGGGTCTTTAAGAAGAAGCACACGACTTCTCACCGTGCTGCCTTTAAAAGCATCCACTCACATGAATGAAGCTGGCAATTAGCTCGTGTCAAAACATTGTAGAAGGAGAAACCCAGACGTGGAATAACTTAGGAAAGGGATAACCTCATGTCCTCCCCAATCCCCTAGATGAGCTTGTCAGAAGCTGACGTGTCTCTCGTGCCATCACAATACCAAAAGATACCTGTATGTGCCGTGTTTAAATTCAGAGAGATTTCTGCAAAAAATTCTTTAAATCTGTGTATTCCTCAGGGTGAATAAACAATAGATAAGTTAGAAAGAGCCACTCAGGTATGTAAAAGGCCAGATTACCATTTCAGGGACACTCCCTCTGACCTTCATAAGCTGTGGAGAGAGAAATGGAAGAGCAAAAGGGCAAGTTACCTTGTGGGCTTGAAATCAACAGTCTTAGGTGTTCTTCTGACTCTCTCACTGTGGCCAGGTTTATCAGAGGTGAAGAACATGCCTCCCTCCGTACCTACAAAACAAAGCTCACAATACACAGATTTGTGGTGCCGTGACATTCAATTGATAAGAGAACATGAGATCCTCTAATGAAGAGGTACCAGTATATGCCCAGTACATTAAATTTGTAATCCCTTTTCAAATCTCTGTCATTAGATTAGGTAATACTTCAGGTTTTTTCTCTGTTTATAACCTCTGCCACCTTCAGTAAAGCACAACATCTTCATTTAAATGAGAAATTACCATCTATTCACATTAGAAGTTATTGTTAAAACTGTAAAGATGTGCCTAAAAGCAAAGGAAATAAATACCAAAACTCCTCCAGGTTTTTTAGACTTACATCCATCACCATGGAATCTGAATGCTGCTTAAAAGAAATGTGGTTCTTCTGGATGAGTTCAGCTTGGAGTAGCTATGACATTACTTATGAAGATAGGTCAATGGTGTTTCACTCCATTCTTCAGTTCAGCAGCAGAATACCAACATTCTGTGTCAGGTCAAAGTTTCAAAGGCTTTGGTTATTCTTATTTTCTGTAAAACTCCTTTTTCTTGAAGAAAAAAAAATTAATGCAGCCAAAGAGCATGAGTCTCTACAGTCCCCAGAAACCTGATTAATTTTATCAGGATTTTTATTTTCTACTTCATTCCCAGATTTGTTTCTCTTCCTGCTTTTTATGAAGTTTTCTATATCTTTCCAACAAACTGCCTCTGCTGGTTATTTGTAATCCCTTCTTTAAGTCTACTGATACTGACTTCTGGCCTGTGACTGGGGATATTAACTTTTACAGGCGCAATACGTTATATATGACCTGAAGCAGGCAATGCAGAGCATCTCATATTAGACCATCTGAACCCCACATCTCTGTTAGGAATCACCAAATCAAATAGAGAAAGACCTGACTCCCTGCATGTGATCTAGATTTGTACCAAGTACGCTTCTTCCCAGATTCAAGAGGGTAAGATCTCTTTTGAGAAGAAAGATCCTGTGCTTGCATTTTTTTCTGCATGAACACCTTTGCCTGTTTATTTCCCACCTCCTTTTCTCCCCTTGTATCAGACAAAAAAGGGACAGCAGGTAGCTCTCACTAGGACCAAATTTGCAGTAGCTAGTTTTTGAGTTTCCCATGCAGTATTTCACCTTTAGATGTACTTTGGGGAAAAATATGTTTTTACTGTATTTCTAGGCATTTATTCCTTCCATTTACAGTGTACACCAGCTTTCTTTGGGAATGAGGGACAAAGTTTTAATGATGCCCACTACTGTCTCATGGTAGGTTCCTCAAACTCTTTCCTGAGCAGGATGTGGTTTACCCATATTTGAATAATTCAAGTCTCTTGTGGGAGAGAACAAAGGTATAGTTTTGAGGCTCATGTCCACATTTCTGTGGTTCCTGCCTACTTGGGTAGATACTCCTCCTGAAAACTCTCAAAATTGTGCTTTTGTGTGGTTGCCTGCGGGAAGTAGGGGAATGAGCTGGGAATAAGATGAGAAGACAGCACAGCTACTTTTTCTCCCACTCTCTAAACCAACCCGTGCTGGGGTTTTTCTGTGTGTCTTTGATCAGGACCCAGGAAGGGAAAAGAGAAAGACCAAAGCCCAAAACTGAATCTCCTAGTCACCTCATCCATGCAATAGAGAGTGGAATAGAAATGAATACAACAGTCCTAACAATCTGGTACTTGATGAAAGAAAGGACTGCTAAGGTGAACAAAGGTGAGATGGCTCCAAACAGAAGACATCAAACACTGTGATCAGCCAGCAAGTGAACCATTAGCACCTACATCCTATACTGAAAAGTCTTGGCTGACACGTCAGTTGGAGACAAGGAAAATGATGTAAGC
Organism: Bucorvus abyssinicus; assembly: GCA_009769605.1. Taxonomy (NCBI): domain Eukaryota; kingdom Metazoa; phylum Chordata; class Aves; order Bucerotiformes; family Bucorvidae; genus Bucorvus; species Bucorvus abyssinicus. The sequence goes on along the minus strand of CM020042.1, from coordinate 6,268,236 downwards.
TATAAAATGTGAATCTTTGTCGATAATTCATCATCATCATCATCAGTGACCTTGAGATTATGGAGACACAGTGTATTCTGGAGGCAATGAGGGCCCAAAGACGAGGTTTTTTGCACATTGGTAAGTCCATAGTGATTTGACTGAAGAGAGTGTTGTTACACAATCATTATAGGAAGAGAAATAGATTAAAAATTAATCTAGGAAGTTCTTAGAACATCGCTTACATTTGTAATGAACTATAACATGAGACAACTTCCTTTGTACATACAAGAAAACAGTTCTGCTGTTGGGTTGTGTGTGCCCTATAATTTTTCCCTACTAAATTTTATCCAAAATGCTACTGGATCTGAATTAAAAAGTAATTACAGAATATATTTTCTCTTCAGAGAAAATCTGGTGATTGCCAAATCCTAGTTGTCAATACAATATTAGATCATGTGTGACCCAGACTTCACATGTGTCAACAAGTAAATTTGTCTCCTTCTGTTATTTCAAATTACAGGAGATATAGACATAATCCTCACTGATCGATTGGAAACAAAAATGCTTTACCTTTTGTTATTTCAATGCCATCTGTTAAAATAAACCAAATGCCAAACTTACTACATACACAGGGCACTAAAATGGCTTTTTAATTTGGCTTGCATCTTTCAAGGAAAGCAATGCATTTCTATATACTCTGACTTCTTTACATGAATTATTATGTACTGCAAGTGACATCTACTGGAGAAAGCAGAGCTAAATGCCTACTCTACAAACTTTTTTTTTTTTTTTTGGCTATTAAAAGGGCCTCCCCTCCAGGAAATACAGCTGTTATTTAATAGAAAACTTGCATCTGCGCCCATCAAAATGGAGTTACGTAAGTGCTTTCAGGAAAGTTAAAGCAAAACCGTAAGACTGTCCTTTTCATAATACAGAAGGTACAGAACGCTTTTCCTTTTTTCTTTTTCTTTTATTCTTCATAGATAAGCTGTTAATATCACAAATTGTCTGAACTTACAGTATAAGAGTTTTTGAAAGTAACAGCTGTGATCATGGTTTGTAGACATCCTTGGTGTTATAAAATTATTCAGGATGTATTAAAAAATATTCACACACAAAAAAATATGGCTACAGGTTCAGGTTTCAAGCTTGCATGTTAACAGATGTTATAATTAAACAGGAATTTACTTGAAGACCTAATGCAGAGCCATACTATTGTCAATAGTATTGACAATATTACCTAGAAAGTCTGACAGCCTGTGCACTTTTAACATTACTTACTGGTCAAAGTTATCTATTGGGACACAAATTCAGAAATACTTGCACTTTCTTAAAACACTTGCAATCTGTAACTATCAAATGTTGCACGAGTTTGGTGCCTAAGAGCAGCATGTTTCAAAAAACCATGAAATATGATAAAAATCCCAGGAACACTGAGAGTGATGCAGAAAGCTGTGAGCTCAGCGGCTCAGTGCCACTCCGAGCTCCTGGGAGTGTCATTACTTCTTCATATGGGCTCTTGAATTCATGCTTAAGCGCCAGTTCAAGTCCTTGAATAGATGAAGCACTAAAAAATTCAAATGGTTCTTGCTTGATTCCAACACAGTGAAGCCTAAACAACAATTTCAATTACTTTTAAAACTACATTGGCAAGTCACTTCCGAAACCACTGACAACTTGGGAGAAATTTCCCTAGTGTAGACCAAACCCTGGGGTTTAAATGTACATTCCCCACCAAGTGTGGGAAAGAGAGTCTGAGCCAGAGAAATCCGTTCAGAAAGTAAATCAATAGCTCGCAGCCATTTCAGGATTTGTTTATCTAATGCTGATCTTAATTTATTTGCAATTTCCTCCATCAAACATATTTCCCTTTTATTTTATAAGGAAAATTTGCTTTTGAAGTTTAGGCCTTAATGCAGTGAAAAGGTACACCCTTCTATGCAGCAATCAAAAGAAGAGGCATTTGTTTGTTTGCAACAAGTGCAGGAGGAGAGATACCAATAATTGTCGAAACGAGATTACGTGGATTATCCATATGTAATATATCTGGGCCTGATTGTCCCCTCTAGCAGTACACACCCAAGGGAAGATGCCGCAGGATTTCCATACAGAAATGGCTCCTGAATTGTTCCAGTGCAGGTGAGAGTCTTACCCTTTCTCTACTCCACGGCAGAGTGGACTGTGGAAGTGACTCTCAGACCTGCTGCATTCCAGAGTCCAAAACCATCTGCGTGCAGATAGACCTTATGTGTTCAGCTGTGCTCTAGGTTCTTGGCACCTCACTCCATCCTTTGGCAATGCTGCTACATCCATATTAATTTCTCCAGCTTCCCTAGCCAGTGACTGTTTTCCACAATAGCTATGGATGGATGAGAGGGAGCTACATCTCACGTTTTGTCCTTTCCAATAGCTTCCTCTCTACCCGTTCTCTTTAGGAGCCCTCAGATTTCCCGAGTGCTCATATGGAGTCCTAAGAAAGAAGGATGATGCAAAAAGTGAGTGATAGGAAGAAGAATTGTGGTCTGCATATGTAGAGCCTTTCACATTTAGTCTTGGAATTATAGCAAGAGTTTTAGATTTTGGGGTACGGAACTGCTGAGATTATGACAACACTCAAAATAACATTGATTTTAAAGCATGAATATTGCCCATTAGAATGGGTGTTCTCTGGACAGGTAGTATGCAAAACTCATGCCATGGGTTTAGTCAACTAAACTGGACCTCAAGTTTGGGCTTTGGCATGTAATTTGTAGTTTACAATATCCTGTCTTGTCTCATTAGTGGAAATTGCCAGAAATTAATTTTTCTTGTCTGTATCATTTGAGATCTGTCCTTCACAGCAGAGGCTGAGCTCTTCAAATAGGTTTCCATTTCTGACTGAAACCCAAGTTTTTCAAATGTTAAAATTAAATTTCACTATCATCTTCTAAGCAGTGCTTGCCAAATGCCTTCCAAATGTCTAAAATAGACATACATTTTTAGAATTTGAAAGGGGTACATATTCTAAAAAATCAGCTCTACACAATAATCTAGCTTTTTGCTGTAATAAGATTTCAATCATTTTTGTTCAGCATTTTCATTTTTCTTATTTTCTCTAACAACTGCTAAATATAGCAGTTGCAGAAGTGAGAATGTAAATTGCCCATTGGAGAATTAGTTCTGATCAGACTCTGCTTTTACATTTTGGTGCATTTATACTGATGTAAGTGAAGTGTAAAGTGATCACAAGAAGGATAAGTAAGCAATAAGAGGTGAAGCAGTACTACACATCCCATTTTGGCATTAAGCACCTATGCAGAATGATTGTAATGTACATACTGGCCATCAGAAAGGAGAATGTGTCCAGAAAAGCAGCAATTTGAGAGGTGAATCATAAAAACACCTCCATGATGGTGAGAATGAGAAATAATTTTTACAGGTGAAAAAAAAAGAATTCTGTATGTTTGCTCACGCATATTGCTTGACCACAGACAACAAGCCAAGGCCTCCTGACTACCCTTCATAGTAAGGGACTATATGGCACTTGATTATGTGTTTCTTGACTTCTGGTGTGAGGAACACGAGTGCTATTTCCTGTGGTTTTGCATGAGACATGTGGGAGCAAGATTACATCTTTCATAAGCTGCCAACCTGATTTCACAGAGTCTTGAAAAACATGTCCTCTGGGGAGGAGTATCCACAACCACATCGATGTTCTGGATTGCTCTTTGCTTTCTGACCTTTAGATTAGCAGAGCTATGTTAGCAGTTATGTGTAAGAGTATATATGTCCATGCATCTGGCTAGTGTCTCTGCTTCTAAGGTGGCTGCTGTGCATCGTTTACTCTACCTGAGGGGTACCATACCTTTTCTGTCTGATGTAGCCTTCCTACAGGGTTTAGGATAAAAACCAAAACTAAATATCTGAATAGTGATGCAGTGGATTAAAAGATTCCTGTCTAGACAGAGCACAGCTCTTTAATAAACTCCTGCATATCCATTTTGAAAATCTGAGAGAAACTCATCGCTGAAATGCGATGTCTGGACAAGCTGCGTCTCCATGTAACAGCTAAATCTGCAGTTTACCTCAGATTCATCTTCTTATCTTGGTGACATCGATGTGACCAAAGATTACAACCTAGTTTCTGATCTTCCAGATTTAACCTTGCAAGACGTGGCGTTTGAGTAAGTATTCAAAGTTCATCTGCTTACCCAGAAGCTTTTTAGAAAAAGTCCTGAAGCTCTTTAATCTGCACCTTTGGACTCAAAAATCTCCAAGCACATGCTTCCTCTTGGATCTTCTGACATTTCCGTTTCCAGCTCCAGCTAAAAGTACTGTAAGCACAGCCTTTCTCATGATGGTCAGCACTCTCATACTCCTAACAGGAGAAATCATATTCTCTGGTGAAAAAGAGATGCAACCTTATCTTTAAATGTATCTCTGTCTCTTTTAGAGGCTTATAAGAAACTCTGAAAAGGAGGCTAAGACAAAACAGGATGCTGATGGATCCAACACAGGAGTGATCCAACAGTGAGCAGGTCCTCTGGATACTCTTGCAGGGAAACTTTTCAATCTCTGCTGCAGCAAAGTGTCAATATCTTATCAAGCACAATATCATGGAATCATAGAATGGTAGGGGTTGGGAGGGACATCTGGGGATCATCTAGTCCAACACCCCCACTAAAGCAAGTTTCCCTAGAGCAGGTTGCACAGCATCATGTCCAGGATTTTGAAAGTCTCCAGAGAAGGAGACTCCACAGCTTCCCTGGGCAGCCTGTTTCAGTGCTCTGTCACTCTCAAAATAAAGAAGTTTTTCCTTGTGTTTAGGTGGAATTTCCCATGTTCCAGTTTGTGCCTATTGTCCCTTGTCTTATCACTGGGCACCACTGAAAAGAGTCTGGCCCCATCTTCCTGACACCCACCCCTTAGATGTTTATAAGCATCAATAAGATCCCCTCTCAGTCTTCTCTTCTCCAGACTAAACAGGCCCAGGTCCCTCAGCCTTTCCTCTAAGGGAGACACTCCAGTCCTCTCATCATCTTCGTAGCCCTCTGCTAGACTCTCTCCAGTAGTTCCCTGTCTCTTGAACTGAGGAGCCCAGCACTGGACACAGCACTCCAGATGTGGCCTCACTAGGGCAGAGTAGAGGGGGAGAAGAACCTCCCTTGACTTGCTGGTCACGCTATTCTTAATGCACTCCAGGATACCATTGGTCTTCTTGGCCACAAGGGCACACTGCTGGCTCATGGTCAACCTGTTGTCCACCAGGACTCCCAGGTCCTTCTCCCTGGTGCTGCTTTCCAGCAGGTCAACCCCTCACATGTACTGGTGCATGTGGTTGTTCCTCTCCAGAAGCAGGACTCTACAGCTGCCCTCTTTGAACTTCATTTTATTCTTCTCCGTCCAACTCTCCAGCCTGTTCAGTCACACTGAACGGCAGCACGGCCTTCTGGTGTATGAGCCACTCCTCCCAGTTTGTATCATCAGCAAACTTGCTGAGGGTACACTCTGTCTTTTCTTCCAGGTCATTCATGAATATGTTTAACAGGGCTGGATCCAGAACTGACCCCTGGGGAACAACGCTAGCTACGGACCTCCAGCTAGACTCTGCTCCACTGATCACAACCCTCTGAGCTCTGTCATTCAGCCAGTTCTCAAACCACCTCACTGTCCACTCATCCAACCCACACTTCCTAATCTTCCCTATGAGGATGTTATGGAAGACAGTGTAGGAAGCCTTGCTGAAGTTGATGCTGCTCTTCCCTCATCCACCCAGCTAGTCACACCATCACAGAAGGCTATCAGATTGATCAAGCATGATTTCGCCTTGGTGAATTCATGCTGACTACTCCCAATAACCTTCTTTTCCTCCACATGCTTGGAGATGACCTCCAGCATGAGCTGTTCCATCACCTTTCCAGGGATGGAGGTGAGGCTGACTGGCCTGTGGTTTCATGGGTCCTCCTTCTTGCGCTTTTTGAAGACTGGAGTGACATTGGCTTTCCTCCAGTCCTCAGGCACCTCTCCTGTTCCCCATGATCTTTCAAAAATGATGAAGAGTGGCTTAGCAATAACATCAGCCAGCTCCTTCAGCATTCATGGGTGCATCCCATCAGGGCCCAGCAATTCGTTTAGCTTGCCTAAATGATCTCTAACCCAATCCTCCTCGACCAAGAGAGAGTCTTTCTTCCTCCAGACTTTCTCTCTTACCTCCAGGGACTGGGATTCCTGGGTCAAAAGTCTGTAACAAACAGATGACTGGTAGACCCTGAGGTATGATAACTTTGTTATCATACAAATACACAAAACATGAGAAATGTGTATCTGATAGGCTGTGAAATCAACTGTTCTGCATCTGTCCTCTTATAGTACATATTATTAATGAAGCAGTGAAGCAAGATGGAACTTGCTTATATGGAAGGACCTGAGGTTCCAGTATACAAGCAAGGTTGCTTACACCTTACTTCATACTTTTTGCACAGTCCAGAGACTCAGAATTTCCAAATGTTATTTAAAAGTAATTAAAACCTACATTTAATCAATAATGACAAATTTACATTATTTTCAGAGCTCTAACATGAGAAAACCAGGTACTTGCCAAAGATTCTTCATGCTGGAAGGAGGCCTGTTGCTGGAAGACACACATCATGTCGTGTAGAGAGCAAAAAAGTGCATAAAATAAGAGGAGATTTCATAAACTCGAAGTATGATCAAGTGGTTAAGCTGCAGACCCTGAGAAGTTTGTATTTGTTGCTATGCCACAAATTCCATAAATAGCGTTAAGATAATATTTTTACAGGTGACCATTAGTTGAGTGCCCCTATTGCAGTATTTTGGTCCTGCGTTTTGGAATAGGCTTCATGACTGCCAGTGCATGTACTGGAAGCTGTGAATGTGGCCACCCCTATCCTTTTGGGAAGAAATAAATACAAGCCGAGAGCCAGGAGCTCTGGGCCTGCCGCTGAACTGCTTTGTGGCACAAAACTGGCCAAGTTCCTTTCCTGACTCAGTTCTCTCATCTGTTGAAAGGGAATTATAATATTTTTCTCATAAGATGCCATAAAAATAATTAATGAGTCACTATGGAAAAGCCCATGAAGACATGAATAATTTGCGTATTTTATGGAGGGTTTGGAAGGCAGGATTGTAAATTAGGCTGGGACCCACACATGGAGTGGAAAAGATAAAAGGAAATATAGAACAGGAGTCTCATTCCAGACCATACACAAAGTGGGGAAATAGATTTGTGAAAAAAACGTGTATGCACTAGCAATTAAAATGTGTGGCATAATGCATGAAAATGAGACAACACAGTGTTGCATTGGCAAGTTTCCCTCTCGCATTTCCTGTGTTGCAAGGCACTTCCAAATGTTTGACTCTGCATTTTTTATTTCAGTTTATCAAGAACTAGACAACTATAGCAGGTCAAGAAACCTTGGAGCTAAAAATCGAAGATGAACATACCTATCCATCCCTGTATCAAACCAGCCCAAAACATTTTTATGGTCAGATCATCAATTGCTGCGAAAGGGTAAAACTCTGCTGAAGTCAATGGAGCTGCATTCAATTTAACCTGGCTCAGGACGCAGCCCCTAATCCTTTAACAAGATTTTAATGTTAGCCATGTGATTTCTATCTTAAAATCCCTGCAGGCAAGGCATGGATTGAGCAGGGCTATGCCGGGGAGGAAACCTGGAGAATTTTCCTTACTTTTAAAAATTTTTATCTGAGACCATCATCCTGTTCTTCAGAAACTCAATATTCATTTGGAAATAAAACATTGTACTGTTGCAAACCCCCTGAAGCTGTGAAATGGAAGCTAACTGGTTCTGAGCTGCCTTCTTGCATCTGAAGAAGCTCTGGAACATTTCCTTTGTGCAGAATGATTCTTTAACTGAGACATCTAGTATCAAACACATCAAGGATCTGAAACTGTCAGTCTCAGAGTTGGGGGTTTCGGGAGCTTGCCCGTTGTGCTTGGTCAGGGATGTATCTGAACATCGCTGCAAAAATGCCAAACCTGAAAAACCCAGCAGTGCCTGCCAGCGCTTCTGTTCTTCCAGGTCAAGCCTTACCAGCTTGAATTGGGAGAACATTAACAAAGCAAAAGCATACCCATCTTCTTGCCAGCCTTGCAAATATAAAGAAGACTCTGAAATTTAGAAAAGTAAAAGAAGCACAGCAAGAAACACACTACTTTGGGTCTGGAACAAGGGTAAAAGATCACCGAGATAGAACAGTCCAATGCCCTATATGGAAAGTTTGTCTGCTGTAAATGTCCTTATCAAATCTCCTCTGAAGCACACGTAGACATGATATATTAACTACCTTTAGGGTACATTTTCCCTTCATCTCGTTGTCCTTGTGACTTACATTTTGTTTTTAATTTTTATACACACACTTCTATCCTCTTTCAGGTTATTTTTCCTTACTATGCCATTTCTAACCTCATTTAATCACCTCTTCGTCCTTTTGGATTATTGCCATTTAAATGTTTAAAGACTGTTATCGTAGCTTCTTTTCCTTCAGCTCTCACCATGAAGCACCCTCAGCCTCTCACAAAATAGATCACACCTTGTTTCTGTCATCGTTTCCTGGGGTCTCTCGAAGACACTTGCTGTGCAAATGTATTAGCAGATGAATTTATTTGCAGAAAGGTAATGTAACTAAAAATAAAATAAATTGAAGGCTATTCTGTATCAATGGACTTCTCCAGATAGCGGAGAATTGGGTTGATGGTAAGCAGTAGAACCCTACATCAACCATTAGCAACCAAAAGCAAATCAAAATCCTAATTCATATCTTTCTCTTTTCACGAATAGACCTGCTACTTGGGCGTCATTAAATTGAAACCTCATGTCCAATATGTTCTTATCTCCCACCCCAAATCTTTTCCACATTACTGTTCTTCCTGTAGAATGTTCCTTTGATTTTATGCCAGATAGTATTTTCCTCCACGTGTATTATTTCACATTTATCCACATTAAATCGCATTCATTTTAATGCTTTCTAAGCTCCTCTGATGTTTGCTATTTCCAGTCCTTCCTATTTTGGTATCATCTCTAAATATATTCATTGTACAATTTCCTTTCTCTTTAAGATCAATAGGGTAAAATCATTACTTTAATGGCCTGATTTTCAAATATGCTGAGCACCTGTCTCTCCCGCAGGCTCCTTTTGTGTCCGTGTGCACAACTGAGCAAATAAAATTACTTTTTTTTTTGGTTTGATGCTGATAAACAATTGAAAAAATATACCTTCTGAGTCAGCCCAAAGCTGAATTATTTTTTCTTTTCTTTCTGAAATTCAAACTGGAAAACATTCATTTTGGATTAACCAAAAGGATTCTTTTAATGTGAGGAAAACCATTTTGTTTCATTTTTCTTTAAAGAAAAGTTATTGCCCTGAAAAATTAAAAAGAGATGTGTTTTGAAGTGAAATAAAATTTTAAATTTTCTTCAGAAAATGGTGAAAATGGATAACCTTTTTCCTTTTGGCACTTACACAGGAGTCATGAATTTGACATGAATTCTCAAATTGTTTTATTTCATTTAATCTGCACAATGAAAGGAATGATACAATTTGGTCTGGGAAAACTAGATGTTAAAACAATCAATTCCTGAACAGATAGCTAAAAAATTAACTGTAGGAGGCTCCCCTTTTGGGAGCTATGTCACATGTGCATGGCTCAGCTGGAAGATTCTCTCACAAGCTGGGCCCCCAAAACCCTTTCTGGCCAGGTTTTTGTTCCCAATTTTTACCTGAATGCTGCTCATAGACACCAAAAATAGGTTGAAAAGAGTAATTTTCTCCTGAGTTTATTTATGTAGGTGCTCCTGTTAATTGCCAGAAGCTAATCAATTAAGTATGGACCTAAATTTTGATCTGTAGAGCTTACTATTTTCTAGCTTATTCCAAACTCACGAAGCAGAAGAACAAAAAAACCAGCTCCTAGTTTAGCAGAGAGAGAACAATTGAGACTGCCTGGCAGAAAAATGCAACCTCTCTTTTACGTACAGGTGAAAACTGTATCACAATTGATAGGTCATTTGTGTAAAGGTATTTTGGACAATGGTTACATGGTAGAATATTCACCTTAAGCACCATCCTAGCACTCTCCTACCTACAATTAAAACATTATGCCCTTAACTTCCATGACAAGATGGGTTTTCAAAGACCTCTCATGGGAATCAAAACAGTAATTACCCATTCATCAGGCTCGAGAAGTATGAGCTCTCATTTTTATATAGAGCTCATTAAAATAGATTTGGAAGATAAATGCAAATATATGAAGAGGTGGGAAGAATCCCTAGGTAGAGAGATTTCATTCAAACAGTGGTCTGTAATTTGGCACAGAGCAACTACTTCTTCCATAAGTATTATTAAAAGAAAGTCATGAAAAAATGTTAGTTAAAGTTGTCTCTTACTTCTTCATGCACTATGAAAATACATGCAGAGTTCTGAGTCTGGTTCAATAGGATGAAGAGAGGAATAAAAGGAGGTTTTTCTGTCTTTGGTAAGAATGGTCTTATAACCAAAGCGGTGACACACTATCGGCACTGAATTCTGAAGTTACAGAACCATTGGAGTTAGGATGCCTCATCAAACTTCTGTTAAACTTGGGGCACATTCAGTGAGAGAATATCTGATAAATGAAATAAATACCTGAGTCCATTTCCTTGACTAGATCTGGCCGATGCTAGGGTGTGACACATGATCACCAGAGAATGGTAGTACAGGCAGCCACGTGTCAGAAGCCAGGGTTGATCTGCATGGATGTAGACGCCTTGGCCCCTTGTTTAGCAGATATATTGTCTGATCAGTGATGCTGGTACAAGACTATACTTGGTCATGTATTTTCTAGTGTTCTGTTCAGAGCGGTTTTAAATTTCTTATGCACTGGGGCTGTCTTTTTCTTTGGGTTTAGAAGATATTTTTACTTCTACTAATAGGTCTTCCTGTTGAGAAGTTAGTACCTGGTAAATAATAATAATGTGAAGCATTAAATATGGAGACAATTTAATTTCTGAATTTAATAACTGGATTTCAAAATCCAAACAGCTCAGTATTTGGCCATTAGCTCTACCTCATATAATCCTAAATTGGTATCCTCCATTGTTATATTAGGTTATTCGTATAGAAGAACTATTCCTACTGAAGTCAGTGGCAAAATTCCTTCTGATTTGCTAGAAATTCTTGCCTGTCTTAGGGCCATAAGACATGACAATCAACAGAATTGCCACCTAACTTTGGCCTTACGCTTATAATTTCTGTTTACGATATTGTGCATTTGGGAAAGATACGCAGTTCTGTTTTGAAGATTGCAAATAATAATTCACCATCTCCTAATAAATACTTGCACAGTTTAAATAATGTAGCGTTTAAAATGTATTTCTAATAGAAGTTTATATAACATCATCTTCAAACTATTCATGCTATGCCTTTTTTCCTGGGCTACAATACTTTCTATTATTGGAAATATCTTTCTCATGCTGTTCCTTGTAGCCTCTAATCTAGTAATCTGTTATATTTTATCATCACTAAGAAAACGGATTGATTTTTATTCTGACTACAACAGACGCAGGTATATTTAACAATCAAACCCATAATACCATCACAAAATGAGATGAAGGCTGATTGTTTTTCACACAACCACATTCCTCTACATTATGCTATCACCTCCAATTCCTCGCCGGTTACATCACATTATTACCATTACTTAATTCAGGTTTCTTGTCAGCAGTATAGACTAGAGCCATGTAGACTTTTCTTTTCAAGATGTTGGCCCAATATTAACTTTTTCAAGATTTGTTAGAAGTCAACAGTAGTGATTCACGGAGGTTCTTAGCCAACGTTTATTTGGCGTAAACTTATCCGATCCTACAGATCTAAAAATATTTAATAGCTGCTATTTAATGTCCTCTCTACTTGTTACCAGTGAAAAGTATTTTCTATAGAATAGGAATGTATAATCTTTCCAGAACATAAATATTTGTTGAATGCTTCTTCCTATTCTGTAGACCGACAATTTTACATTTTTTGCATAGACACCTGTCATTTTCTGATATATTACAGAAACAACAACAATATCTTTATGAACACCATGGGACATAAAGTTTTTAGATTTTTTTTCAGTTATTTGCATTCTCCTGTTGTTGATTTGTATTCACTATAACCAATGTCTCTTTTTCCCCCCTTATTTATTTATTTCTAAATCTTTTGACTCCTGATTGGGACAGTTTTCAGTATTTTGTTTTGTTCTATGGCTAAACAACTTTCTTTCTTTCTTGTTTTCCCCCCTTTTCCTGTAATCCATAAGCTATTTTTAAACAGTTCCCAATTACCATTTGCATCTGTCTTTTAAAGGCTCTGTTCCTCTCAAATCTGTTCAAAGCTGCTTTTGGCTGTATGTATGTGTATATCTCCTTCACGAGGGGTCAGCCACCCTCAGCATGGGTGATAAATGGAGAGGTTTTGAATGTCACATAGCAGGGTTGGTCCAGTGCCATGAGCGATGAGCCGTGAGATCTTGAGGAAGGTGGTGTTTCTCAGTTCTTAGTTTTCACTGAGTTCTGAAATCAGCAAGAGCTGGGAGGCCCTAACTCAAACAGAGACAAGCAAAGATGGAAAGGAAAATACAGTCTTATGAATCACTCCTGATAGGCTGCTGGCTGTTTTACTACTGGGTGGGACCGTAATTTGTTTGCACATAAAAATTAAGTTATGCTGTGCCCACTACTACCTTGATAACTGTCAGCAAATAATTCATTATTCGTAAGAATGAAGTCTCTTCTAGAACTTTCTTGAATTTCTGTAATTACTTTTTTAATTAGAAAGTTGTTGAGAGTTTTCAGTGATTCCAGGGATATTTCACTGGGTGAAATTTCCCGCACATAACTCCTGATTAGCATCCTTTACAATGCAATTTTCTACCTAGACATCTAGGATAGATTTTTAAAGAGCTGCTCATCCTCTTCCTAAATTCAATCTGGTAGCCTGCTGCTGACTCCCCCACCTCTACTCCCTGTCATTTTGGCAAGTGCTCCAAGTCCTTTTCTTTCTACTTTGTCAGTAATTCTAGAGCAGATCATGCTATCTTTAGTGTACACTACCCACTGCTTGCCCTTTAGTTTGCCTCTCTTTTCTAACAGTGTAGAGCCAGTGATTTCAACATTCCAGCGATATGAATCATTCTATTGGATGTGGTACTAATCATATATAATTGCTCTCTATAAATTAATATATCTAACACATTTTGTTTATACTCAGACTAGCATTGGCAATTAGGCAACTAATTTTTTTTTTTCTTAATTTTTTACGTCTCTTGGTGCCTTAATTCTTTGCACACATGCTATTTTGAAAAAAACTTACATGTTTGAGCATATACATCGTGTTCTAGCCGTGGGCAGCAAGCTTTTAGATGATGACGTAAAGCCTTCGCATCTACTTCGGCTGGTTTGTCACAACATGGAAGACCACAAGTGTCTGTGGATTGGACTGGCTTCCATAGTTACCCAGATGTTTTTTAGCACATTATTTATAGAAGTTGGATTAAATGTTACGATAATATCATTAAAGAATTTTCATTAATTCAAGAGCTTGGAGTTTTCTTCTTTTTACCAAGAAAAAGTCATGCAGGAGTTGTGAAAGCACTATTATGTTCTGTTGGTCAACACACGCTTTTTTAGGTCATTTAAATTTATATGCAAACAACAAAGCACTAATGAAGAGTTTGGGGGTGGGATGGTGAAAAGGAAAAACAGAAATCTAATCCCAAAAGGCAACAATGGACTTGGCTCTTGACAGCTTGAGGGATATGCTCCGAGTTTTAGTATATTACAAGAGCAGCACAAATATGCTGAAACATGCTCAAACATATCTATAGATGAACATACAGAGCGTTTTAGCTTCCAGGCTGCCAGCATTCTCAGTAGTTGGCTCCATCTAATGACAGCTTTACATTGTTAAAGCTTTCCAAGTTTATAAATATCTTGGAATCCATGATGTCCTGCCAATTTTCTTCATTCTCATTCTAGACATCGGTGGTTTCTGGCATAAAATTAGGTGTATGAACTGAGGGTCTGTCTACACATATGTAGGTATCCATACTCTCCTACCATCAACCTTTACACGTACCACAGTAATATGCACTAAGTCTGAGAAGACCAGCTCTCCTGAAAGTGTGAGTGAATTGCATCCATTTTGCAGCTTGGATGTAATTTGCTAGGAGTACCTGGACTGGTCTACAGTTTGTTAGTAAACTTGTGTTTAGAGTTACCAGTATCTGTTCCTTCTGCACTTCTACCTGCTTACTCTCTATTTAATTCCTTATTTTCCAGAATCTTATAGCCATGCAATTCTCTCCCTGCTTCACGTTTAATCTTTCAGTTCTCATGAGCACTGTTCAAGTACAGACACAGCAAATCCCCGCTCTCTTTGCCAAACCAAAGTTTACTTTCGCACATGCAGTTGGATAACCAGAGGAGCATACCAGGATTCTTGTTCATTTCTGGAGGTGATATTCAAATGAGGATGACTTAGCATAAAAATATCTACTATCACTAGGCCATGGGAAAGCTACTGGTGACATTGACCCATTACTGGGTCAAACTGCTTTGCTGAGCGTAGGTCAAACTCTTCCAGCAACTGTACCATGAAACTGCGGATGCAAATCAAATGTTCAGCAACTTACCTGTGTATTCTGGGGTGTCTCTGCTCAGGGGTTGTTCACCACAGTTTTCCAGTGCCTTGAAGAAGATCTTGCGATACATGTGATCTGTTCTGTACCCAGCAGCATGACAGGAAGAGATGAAGCTGCATAATACTGAAGAGAAATTCCAGGAACAGACTACATCCATCTCAGTGCAGGCTTGTTCACATCCTCATAGGATGGGGGTCAGTCCCCATGCCTGGATTATTTAGAAGATATCTGAGAACCTGTAGTTGAGTGAACTCATATAGGCAGCCATTTGCTACATCTATAATAATCTCATTTTAAAAGGAAGGTGGTTTCCATATTGTAAAAGACCTTAAAGAGTTGAGCGTGTTTAGTTTCAGGCAGCAGCTATGTTATTAATTTTTAAAAATAGCTTGTTATCTCCTCCTTGTCTATCCTAAATGTGTGTTAAAAAGTGGCTGTGAAGCATAGGAAAAGGTTCATATAGACAAATACTGTGTATTTCAAAAAAGACAATTTTTGCAGTGTATAATACTCATAGGATGGCAGGCCTAACAGGTAAAGAATACAGAATTTTGTCAATAGCAATAATTTTTTGCTCCAGTGCTACCAACTGCTTGCCAGAAGATTAAAATATAAACTGTGGACTCTCTACTGAAATTCACAGCCATTGCAGTCCCCCACTCCTCTTCCCTGCTCCATCACTTCGCTGAAACCCTGTGTGGTGTTTCTAAAGTCACAGTTGTGCTACTAAGTGCTCACTGTCTAGTTCAGCACTTCCTCAGAGTTTTCTGATTGCAGACAGGGTGCTTCTCAAGCGTCCAAACAGATCGGTCTCATCAGCTGGATGGCAATCTAGATGTCCACTCTGTTCACTGATACACTCCCTCACCTCTTCTATTTGTCCTGCACACATGCTGATGCAGGCTTTGTTTCTACTGTTTTTCATTCTGGACATTTTACTATAATTAAGTCCTTCATATTTTGGCTAATTAAAAAAAAAAAAGAAGGTAGCTCAGACAGGTTTGTATACTGGGAAGAGTGGGGTTGTTCGGACTTAACCTTCTTTTTACCCTAACGTTGCAAAATATTTTTTTTTCCTCAATATTTTATTTCTTTTAATTCTCTTTTCTTGAATTGGTAGGTGCACGTTGGAGCAGCCATGAAGGTGAAGCTCAGCAGTGACCTGTTTTTAAGTCAAAGATGACATGATTGCAAAAATAACAGGAAAGAAGGAGGACTAGAGGGAGCTCTCTGAGATGAAGAAGTAGGTGTCATGAAACACAGGAAGGCTGATGAAAGTATTCCACAGACAGATGCAAATTCAGGAAATGGAGCTGGGCTGTGTTTGGATGAAAGAATGGACTGAGGTCTTGCAGATTTTCATTTGTGATCTGCTTGAGCTATTACATTGATCTGTGTCAATTTGTTAATAAATCTTTTCCTTTCCTTTGTAATAATGGCCTTTCAGATGAACAGACATGCATAAATTAAGAAACTGAGTTTAATTTAAAGTGAAAACCTCCAAACAAACCACTTCTTTAATACAAAGCCCATAAACAGGTAATATCTGCATTTGGATAAACTAGTATAAAACTGCCTTCAACAGGTCTTCTTCACAAAAACACTCTCCCAAAGTAAAAGCTTATAGTCGCTACAAACTTAAAATGCATACAGCAAAAATAAATCAAGAAAAAAAATGCACAGCAGTCAAATATAATTAATTAAGCCTCACATATCTTTCCCATCTATTACTCATCATCATCAACTTGTGTTGACAGGATGTGGGCACAGATGGCAGCCAACTTATCCTTTTCTTGCCTTGAGCCTATGCCACGGTGGATGCAAGATTAAAATGGGATAGATTCAGGTTACCAGTACTGGGCTAGCAAACTCACTGCCCTGGGATCACCCCATGACTGGCTAGTTACCATTAACCTCACCAGTACTGTGTGAGCAGGTCCCGACCATATAGAAAGCCTTTGTCACTTTGTCATTGAACAGATCATGCTGGTGGCATTGTATTCCCTTATCACCTATACATGCCTTTTTCAGGGAATTTTAAGACTTCCACTTTAAGTCCTAAAATTATGTAGAACTATTTCTCTTGTTTCTCTGTCCTATGATCCAGACCTAAACCTGAGTGAAGTCAATGTGAGCCCTTCATGGACTGGGATGAGGTGTGGTTCATGTCCTTAAAGAAACTACTGACATTTTCTGGGGGGGGAAAAAAAAAATCAACACCAAAAGTCTTGTTTGGAATTGGTACTTTAAAAACCGTGACCTTCATGGGTCTTTATTTGAACTGAATTATTTCAGACACCTATTAAAAGCCACGATTCAATATCACGGTCAACCTAAACCTTCAGGGGCAGGTGAAGTAGGTTATATGTGATGCACTTAAATTTCAACAGTAACATTTCAGTATTTTTTCTGATACATTTTTATTTTATAAACACTTTCCTCCACCTGGTGTAATAATTTCACTAGTCTTATTCATTAGTTGTAGTTTGGTATCAGCGTTAAGTATATTAAACTTGTAATCAGGAGTGTTACCATCCATTTTTAAGGCTTACATTATATATATAGATAACGTACACACATACATACATATATATGTAGAAGAAGAGTTTCTGATTATTGTCAGATTGTGTTAATGTTCAGCCAGAGATGAGTCTGTTTGTTGGAGAAGCAAAGAGACTTGGATGTTTAATTCTTCATTAATCTTTTCCTTGTTGTAATGAGCAAAGGTGGAAATATTAACACCTCTGATTTTCAAGCATTAGTTTAAGCTATTATTAATAAATTCATTTTCATAAAGGCAACACACTTCAAAATTGAACTACTTTGCCCTTAGTGAATAATTTGACTTGAATATTTGATTTACTTGTATTTTGGTTTCCAAGATTTCTGTTTCTGAAATATTTTTAACGATAGCCGTTCTGATTTTGTTGCGCTAATTTATAATATGTGAAATGGCATCTTCCGGACCATTCAAAGTTAATGGATTAATTTTTGTTATTATTTGTTTGCATATTTTTCTGTTAATAAATTATTTGTGGCAGCCTTTGTATTGTTTTTCTGCTTGTAATTGACAGCCTTATAATACCTAGGGACATATTTGAGGTCTCTTTCTCTTTTCAAACACTCTTTTCTATCTACAGCAGTGGCTGTTTTTCTTTGTTTCCTTGCTGTCTGTGGAAAGCAGATCAGAGGGTGTTACTGAATATGGTGGAATATTACATTCTGTTGCAACTAGCGGTTTACTTAAGCTGTGTAACTAAGTGTCCTGTAAAAGCAAAATGCAATCGCCCTGGCAAATCCGATGTTTTCATAAATCATGAGCAAAACTTTTAAGGTTGTGAAAACCTGAAATATTTGTATCTACTTTTTAATTGTTGATGTGCTGATGTCAAACTACCATGCAGTGTATTTTTAGTAGCTCTCCCAATGACTAGTTATGTGTAGAAATAAGAAGTAAGGGGTATCACTTCTGGCAGAACTGGAGTGAATTAGAAATTCTTTTTCGAGACATTTTAAAATATTCACTTTTTTAACCTCCTTTAAATCTACCTCTTGCTATATTTTGCAATTGTAGGGATTTAATGCATGATGCCTACATATGTGTACATAATATTCTCTACCTTTTGTCTTTAATATTCCTTGGTTTTTAATTATTAAAGATAAGTATTTGAATTATAAATATTCTAGTTATACAGGAATAGGCAAAGCAGGCACATACCCTGAGGCAAAATTCTTCCATTATCCATAATCCTTCTGCCTCCTGCCTCCATTTCTCTACCTCCTATCTTTATGTTGTCTCAAAAAACACAGAGGCATTCTTTTAAACTAACCTTCTCCTCCCCACTTAAACCATAGAAATCCCTTCTCAATATGTATAGGGGCCTTTCCCTTGAAGTGGGATGTCATACTTGTCCTAAATATAATAAAGTGCTATCTTCAAGGCATTTCTGCATCCAAAACACTCCCCAGAAACCTGCCTAGTCCTCCCATCTAACCAGCCTGAATGTCACAAATCATAGCACAGAAGCTGCTTTATAGTGAATCATTAACATTGTCAGGAATGAGTTGGCAAGGAAAAAAAAAAGCTTTCCATTAGAGAACTGAGGGAGAATATACAAATGACAGCATTGTCATTTCTCTTACATTGTTTTATAAAGAGCGCAACTGATTAGGAAGAGTTTATTATAGAATATATATGCTGTGTATGCATACACGACAATTCTGTTTTCATCCTGCACTGTTTATATGTATGGTTGTGCTTTACGTTAACTGTCCTACTTTAGGTTTTTGAATTATATGAGTAACAGTTTCATTATGTGTGCAGTCTGTCTAACCTTAACAAATATATTTGGAAACCAAGAAGTACAAAAATGCAAGGTCTGTGCAGAAGGTGTTTTTAATCTACACAAAGATTAATAAAGATATTCCAAAATCCTGTTCGGCAGGATCTGAAAAGGTCCTTTAGGAAAATGTTACTTCAGTATACAGACGCTGTTATCTGATTACAACTTGGAGGTACTTAACTCCAGAGTAGATGCTTTCTTGTCAATTTTCCTGTTTAGCACAGCTTGAATGGGATAATATACACTTATAACATGTAATACAATTAGTTCTCTTTTGAGCATCAAATATTGTAAAGAAAGTCATTTTGATCAATACATGTGATGCTTTTTATATAAAAACCTAATATATTTGTGTTGTAAATTAGGTTTTCTCCCCCTTCATATCTTAAAAGACAATTGCATGGAATTATACATGGCTTTGTTGTTCATGGAGATAAAAACGTGTCAAACCATCAGTGGCAAAAAATGTGTGAGGGTATACAGTACACACCTAAAGAAAAGGAAGACTGATTTTCAAAGACCAAGTTAATTTGCTTTGACAACTCTGGTAGCTTGCTTTAAATAGTTGTAAATACTAATGAAAAGTATGCAAAGCAGACAGTACTCCTCAAAATTTCACATGCACTTACACAAACAGTTTTAGAGTGCTTTTTTTTCATTAGATGGTCATGTGTGCAGTTAGGTCATTCTGATCACACTGGTTTGGTGTAAACCTGGAGCATTTAAGTCATTTTAGTTGAGTTTTGGACTTGTGCTGATGCCACTGAGCTCAGGAGCTGGCTGCATGCTGCATAGTAATTGCTAGCCAAAACCAACAATTCCCCAAACTTTCAGTCTCCTACTGATGTTGAGGTGTGGTTTGAGTGACAGCATTACACAGGCAGAGGGAATCCAATTTTTTCTCTTCTCAAATAGGTTGATTGTGCAAGAGCTCCTTCAGACAGAACAATTTTCATGGTATCCATCAACACACAAACTACTTCCTTCACAGGGGAACTGCCAGGAATATGTAGGCTCCAGAGTACTGGGAATGGCGTGATAGCTAAGACATGGCAGGCTAATCATGCTAATGCTTACATGATGTTGCCTCTATAATCACTACAGCTAGTCCCAAAACACGTCTGGGGCGCTGGGTGAAAAGGACATGTCTTTCTAGCTCTCTGCTGGTGCGGTAGAAGGTGATTTTAAAGAAAAGTAAGATATGAATGCTAACAATAATCCTAATAAACATAATAACTCAAGAGCAAGTTTTTGCTTATTCACATCTTCCTTTAGGGGATCTTGGGAGATCTTTGCATAAAGTAAAGGCCTGATCCAACAGCTAGTCCACTTACTTCTCCAAGTACTGTATGTGGTCCTGAGAATTAAGTCTTACAAAAACTGGTGTGAGGTAACTGTTATCTACATGTTTCTTATATGAAGCCTTCATCTTTCTCACAGGAGATGAAACTGCTAGGGCCACAGCCACTAAATGCAGTCATTTGACCAGCCAGTGAGACTTTAAATAGACATTTACCGGGAAAGGAAAGGAGACAGAACAAGATCCCAAACTCCGTCGACTTTCCAAGAGAGTAAAAGAGGCATGTGGAAGAATTCTAACTTAAACAGGCAGTAAGATTTTCCCTGCTCTGACATACTGTTTGCTTGATCAAGAAAAAGAAAAAAAAGCAGAAAAAAAAAAGAAGCCAAATGTGATTTACTGACTGTTGATAGAGAACTGATACATAAAAAAAAGTCATGCATACATATTTTTTATACACGCACATAATCAGGTATATATTGTTTAATTACTGATAAAAAAACATAAATTAGTTGAAGAACATCCCAATGACATAATTGTTGCATGCAAGGTGAATTTTACCAGAAAGCTGTGCAGTTAAACAGTGAATGCAGACAGCCTATCAGGCAAGGTAAAGTTCACTGCTTAGTTAATACCTAAGAGCAGGACCCAGATTGGGTCCAACACCATCAGCTCTCACTTAAAGACACTGTACAGGATAAATATAAGAACCAGAACGGCTTTTCATTTTGCTCACCTGAACATGTTTTCAGAAGCAACTACCTGAACCTCCAAAATAAAATCTGAAGGAAATAATAGTTAAGGAAGTGTGGTGTCAGTAAACAAAGACCACCTACCCTCCCAGTAATTCTGCATCAATGAGAAATGCAGGACTGAGCCTTGGGTTTTCATTGACAAATGTAAAATATTTCCCAGTCATCATATAACACATGGAAAGAATAAACATCCATGCCCAAATCTGCATGTTTACACATTCCCCTCCCCTTTTTAATATAGTAGCATCAGTCAAGAAGAGGGAGATGATAAAAATGAGTAATAGGTGTCAGTAGAAAGAAGGAAAATATTGTAAGCACATGAAAACATATGACTCAGGAATCCACTGGGAAAATACACCCAGTAATTCGCATTGAACAAATTCTGACTAATGTGTAAGAGCTGCCAGCAGCACACCGGAGCAAGAAGACAAGAGGCAGAGAACAAAAAGAGGATGATGTCTAAAGCCATGACTTCTGTACAGTCTGTGTGTACAACTAATCCAATACCAGGATACCAGTACCCATGCACATGGGATAGCCTTAACTGAGGCATCTTGCAGTGAGATGGAAGCACTTCTGTGCACATCAGTCATCCAGAGGTGGAAAATCTGGATGAAACTGAAATTGGAGGATGACTTGCCAGTGGATTTAAAATTCAGAGGGGGGAAGAAATGCTGGATGGGGATGCAGACTCATCGGAGGAGAATGGTATGGGAAGGGATAAGAAGGGACAAAGATGCATCTGTCCGTCCCCCCCCATCTGTTACATTCTCTCTTTTTAGAATGCAAATTCTTCAGAAAAGCAGAGATCGTTCCTGCCTTTGCTCTTGTATGGTGCCTAGCACTGTATTATATAAAACATAGCCTAACCAGACATCAGATACAGGTCATACCTTTCCATTTCTAATGCAATTACAGATTTTGTTAGGAAAACTTTTAATGAACCATCTCACTTAGATATGCTGAAACTAACTATTTTAAAAAGTAAAAGCATTTGACTTGATAAGATAATATTAATTACTGTAGCAATAGATTTTTAAGTAATTTTGACTCTTGTTTTGCTTTGAGATAAAAATGTGTGTTACAATTTGGGAATTTTCCATTAGAAAAAAATTTACTGTTTCTTCAGAAAATCTAAGTCTTTCAAAGATTTCTTTCTAAAATGCCTAGCTGATTTTTTAACTACTGTAATGCCTTCATGTATGGGCTGACAAGTGATAGAAATATTATTTATTTGGTACTTATTCAGTGGGGCTTTATGGGAAGATGATATGGGAGATGCCATTCAAAGCCATATCATACTACTCATTTACCAGATAAAGATTACCTGCTGCATGGAAAAGTAATCTGAATGCATCACAGTGTATTTTGTGTGCTGTGCACAATAAATAGAAATTATTTCTTACGGGTTCAAAGAAAAAATACCCCTCTTTATTTTTTTTATGACAAGAAACAAAGACTCCTACCATGCCACTTTTCTCCCTAAAAGTGAGGGCGACCTAAACCACCACTTACATATTTTCACCCAGAAAGTTGCCAATTTATTGTCACAGAGAATTAGTAAGAAGAAATTTGAACCTTTGCCACCAAGATTAAAGGACCAATAGAAGAACTGGAAAAAAGAAAAACAAGCCCAAACCATTTGAAAATTTGATTATCTGCTTCAATCACTGTTTTCTTCCTTCACCTAGGAGAATTAATTCCTGCTCAATTACTTTTCTGAAATTTCATAGTTCTGCTTTTCAAAGCCTGCAACAATTTTATTCTAATCTCATTTTAGGTGAGTCTCCATCATTTGAGTTCCATGTTCTATTGAAAATCTAAATGATTCTAAGGATATAGAGGAACTCTTTTTCAGAAGTTAACATCCTACAGGCAAGCTCTAATACCTGTTTAGTCATTTAAATGAGTGTCACAAGTTTAATGATTGCTGATAGTAATGCTGAACTCACTGAAATCATAGAGCTGTGAGGTGTTTAAAAATTGTACGAGTAAACGAGCACAGATAATTGTCACAGTGCGCAAAATAAACAAGTCAAGTTTCTTGCAATGTATTGAGTATAAGCAGGGGCAAATGATCAGTTGGTTCATCATGACTCCTCACTAATCTATTATCTCTTATTCTCTATTGGGATGTCATTTCCAGTCAAGCCATAATGTTAATCTCCATTGCCCATTTGTTACACTTTCAAGTAAAAGCTTTTGTATTGAGCTGAGTTTGATTTTCTATATAAAATGTCAGAATTCTGTTAGATTTGTAAGAAGGACATTTGGCACTCCAGTCCCCAGTGAAATTTGATGTATTTGTGCAGATATCACCAATGACATCATTAGTATACTGATTAGCAGTCATTCAGAGTGGAAAAAATGAGTAATACTGTAGCAGAAGAATTTAGGAACATAGACTTTCCCTTTGATCTGGGGGTGCACAGTTCAGAAAAATGCATTTTTTTGCCTCCCCAGGTAGGAGAGAAGTGCTGGCTGCTTCTTTCTTTCTGTCCCCACCCCCAGGACCAGTGAAGCAGAGCTGAGTAGGCCAGAGAGTCTGGCCCGTGGCATGTTGCTGGCTCAGTCAGATATGATACCCATGTCTAGTCTCTTCATTACCTCATTCCTCCTACAGCAGGAAGAAGCCAATGTAAATGACTAAATGAAGAAAGCTACGTGGTCTTTCAAGTTAAACAAAACTCCTTGCATAAACGTTGCATCAGCCGTTCATCCACCAGCGTACATTGTTTTGTCAAAGAAGGCATTTTGATGAATCTCCTACCAAAACGTAAAATGTAACAAAGATTAGTAAAGTCCAGAAAGTTGTCTTTTGCCAAAGTTGCCTTTTAGTCTCGCTCTAGTTGCTTTATTATTTGCAAAAGGAATCTCATCTCAGATGCAGCATCTGTTTTTCAGTAAAGTCCTGCTTTTTACCCAATTTTCCAGCTGGATTGACTGAGGCAAAAGGAGGTCAAGTGACTTGCCAAGGTCAGATGGCAATCCAGTGCTTTACCAAGGATTAGAATTTAGGAACCTCCTGATTAATAGAACAAATAACCTCCATGCACCAAATCCCCATGGGATGGGCAAGTCACAGAACTGGGTAGGATTAACCAGAAAGGACTTGTCTGCTTGGGTAAGCAAAATATACCCAGCACAGAAGAAATACAAACATTTTCAAGTTGCTCAGGCATAATCCTAGGAACCATTCACACGTGTGCTTGTGCAGTTTGTGAAGGTCTCTAAAAGACCCGTAAAGCACAAGGTTAATATTTGAAGCCGTTGCATAAATAACATACACACGTCTTTATTTTAAAAAAATAGAATAACCCACCTCAATCCACTATTATTTTAATTATTTAAAGAGGCTCAGCCACTGGCACTGGAGATTTGCACTGCGGAAAGCCCTGTCTCCTAACAAAAGGGCACATGCTCAGAACGGCAAGTAAACAAACATTCCAGACATGCCTTATGTTCCAGCAGCAGCGCCTTTTAAACAAATCTTACTAGTTACAGAGCAAAAATGGAAACTGTCTGTTTTGATTTAAATCTGTCCCTGAGCAATTTCCATGAGTTAACACAGCAGAAGTACAAGCACAGGGACAAATAAACAAACAAACAAAGAAACTTGAGCTCGCCTCTAACAACTGAACCGCCACCAGTTTCCAAAACGCAATCATAGAACCATCCATTCTTGCACCACAATTAAGAGCAGCTCACAATGGAGGCGAACCGCTCCACCCCAGCAGAGGGAGAGGGCGTTGAAATGCTAATTGCACACAAAACTTCAGTGGTGCTGGTGATTAATATACTTATTGTTATTGTTAAAATTGGAATGACAAAGAGTATAATATAGCCGTGCTTTTGTGTCCTCTGGCTGTTCAAAAGTGTCTCCTTGCACTTTCTTCGGGTGCCAGAATTACTCAACTTCATTTTACGGTTTTCACTTGCATTGAATAGACAGGAGACGTGGAAGAACAGCTATTGGAGTATTTTAAATAACGCAAAATAGGTAAATATGTTTTTTTGTTTAGAAAACCTGTAATGGGGAGGACAGAGGGAACTAGCAGGATATGTTCTCCTAGGTGAAAAAAGAAGAGAAGAAGACCTGGAGTTCATTCTAATCAACACGGTCCTAATTTCTCACTCTTTCAATTTTACTCAAGTCATAATCCCTTATTCATTCTTATAAACTACTGAGATTTCCAGCACAACCCACCAAAAGACTTACATGTATGTTTAAGAAGATGAATACCAAATCAGCTGTTACTGGCTGCAGTTACGTGCTTAGCTTTAAACATTTACTGAAAACATTTTTCTGAGTAAGGCAAAGGTATTTTGCATCTTGCAGAATCAAGCTTTCAGAGTCTAATTGCTACAGAAATATTTTCAAGGGAGAGGTGGATGTTCATACCCTCTGTAAAGCAAGCCCTTCATTAATTTCTGTTGGATGTATGAGATGGGCCACTGGAGACAATATTTACAGATACTTGCTCTATAGCTGGAGTGGGTCTGCTTGTAACCCTGACCCATCAGAGGGGGGGATAACTATGTGGTGACTAGGGTATCTAGTCTAAGTTAGTCTAAGCTTCACTACAGTGAGTAGTGTATCTTAGTATTATCTCAACAGTAAGTAGCCTATTTCCGTACTCTCATGCCTTACATTAACACGAACAATTATAGTATAATAAATATTTAAGACAAAGCAGGTTACAACAGATCATAAGCTATTTTGGGAGCGATAGTTTTTAAAAAGAGGACACTCATCTTCTCTGTCAGAAGACTTCAGGTTGCTCACCTTGGTCTCGGATGTCTTGACTGAATGCCCATCATAATAGTCAGTGGCTGCTTGTGGTTGACATTAAAAAGTTTGGACTGTACTTTAAAACCAAACAAGTAAGTAAATAAATAAATAGCCAGGACACTCTGTTAATATGGCTTCTGCCACAAAGTTCTTGCTGACTTTTAAATATCAAGCGATTGCCAGAATGAGGGCAAGGAACATCAAAGTAGGACTAAGGAGTATTGCTACTGCTCAACTGGATGCACAGCTGTGGAGAAACAGGAGAAAGAGGAGAAGACACCAAAGAGGAAGAGCCGTTGAAGATCCAGGAAGTTGGGCTCTGGTAGCATAGCTCCAGGGAAAAGCAGCAATAGGGAGCAGAGCCTGCTGGAATTAGCCTTAGGCAGGTAATTTGGAAACAATTTGTGATTTTAAAAGCTGTTTCAATCAAGAAGGACTACACCATAACAAGTTCAGCACAGGTATGTCACAGCAGGTAGTATTAATTTATGTAAGTCACAATCTGCTCAGAAGTTCACTTACTCTCCTCCTAATGCTGAGAGAATTAGGTCCTTTTAAATAACTCTTATTTATTTACTTCTTCAGACTACTGCATAAAAATGATGCAAAGAGCACAGTAAAACATCAGCATTTTTTTCCCCAGGATTGTTAAATAGCAGTTTGATATCACTCTCTTTTAAGGATGCATCCGCCAAAAGAGACTCCCATCTGTATACAACTTTGTGAGGGTGATTTTCCTTCTTAGTGTATTGTCCTACAGAACGATGCATAGATACGTGTCCTTTTCAAGGGAAGAGTAAACAAGACCTTTAACACAAGACTACTGGAGAAGGAAACTGTTACCTAAGCACAGGTCTCTAGTGCCATTTTATGCCATCCCCACTGGACTGGCAGGTATGGCACTGGATCTATAGAAGACTTGTCTTCTTGGGAAGACGGGTGGAATAAACTGTGGCATCTAAAACACCAGTAAATACATACACTAGGTGTACGTACTTCACAAAAGTAACTATATGAAAAGTATTGTAAAAGGTGACAGAATTATTTCAAATGTCCTTAATACTTCTTAAGAGCTAAGTTTTTCCCATCATCATAACCTCAGTGTTAAATATTTTAGAACATACCCTACCTTGAACAACCCTCTGTGTCTGGGAGTTGCTATCTCTACGCCTTCTGTTTGAGCCTTTTATTGCAATAAAAGCAGATTTAGATGGTCCCATTCATGACTTTCCAATTGTCCGGCTTCACTCCTTAATAGACACACCTTAGATGTCTTTTATATATCACATACAAAACCACAGCTTTAAATAACACAAGAAATTGAGCTCTGCCCCTGCTAATAAATGAAAATCCAGCCATCTGCTTTACACAGAGAGGCTCTGAAGTTCCATATATCTGGCGCATTAAGAACTCGTGTCTCAGACCCAGGTACAATGAGCAAGAGTGGGTGCTCTTGTCCTTAAAACCTCATGGGTTCTTTTCTTACTTTCTTACTCATGCATCTTTCACACAATTTGAGAAACTGCCCTTGGCACCCCTTTGAGTACGTATTCACACAAGATGTGGCTGGCCTGGGTCTGTCTGCAGGGTAGTATGGGCTGCACAGTGCTGTGGCTGTGATTCCACTGTTTGACAGGGGAGCGCGGGGTGCATCGGCTACACCTCCCTTAGTTCACCTGCTAAATTAACAGGGTGGGTTTTTCCATCAATGCATTTTTCTGCTTGTGACTGGAAATGGGTGCTAATTTGCCAAAAGTGGACCTTCAGCATTTGAAATTTATCCGACCTGTGCTTGCAAGATCTGGACCTGATTCTGCCTGACACGTCTTTGGGTTACAGTGAAGGCAGGGCACAGGACTAACCCCTTACAATCTATCCCCAGTCCTCTCTACGTTTAGCCCACATATGGGGCAAAACTATCACCTGACAGCCCCTCCCCAGTCAAGAAGGGGGACCAGGAAAAGGAGAGAAGACCCACGGGCTGAAATAAAAAATAGATTTAATAAATAGCCAAGCTAATACCAATACACAAAGTTATACTCAGCCCAGCAAACGTACAGTGGTCACAACAAACAGGAAAGCTATCCACAGGAGCAGCTCAAGCAAGAGCAGAAGCCCAAGCAGGAACACATCTCCTCCTCCTCAGCAAACTTCTCCCTTTATACTGAGTGTGATGTTTACGGTGTGGGATACACATGTGCGCCAACGCGGGTCAGCTGCCCTGGCTGACCCCAAACTGCTGATGGCCTGCAGACCATGGCCAGCCTTTCATTCTGCCCCAGGGAAACCAGCACAACTCCATGGTCCAGATTTGGTGAGCAGGATTATGGGATTGCACCATGTGGCCTGGTAAAGTGGCTGCCCTCAGGTGTCCCTGGGTTTGCAACATCTAGAGTCAACCTAGAGATGGAGAACACCAAAGGTGGTCCCAAAGGTGCTCAGGCTACCAAGGTACACACAAACCAAAACGGCTGCAGAAGTGCATAGCTACCCATATGGAAAAAACACCAGGTACACATACAGATCATGACTGAGACATATCAAGGACCTCTTTCAAAAGCAGGCCACAAGATGGAAAGCAATGCTGAGAGATTTATCTCTATTGTTCCTACACAGATCTAGTAAAAAGTCCACATGTTGCTTTCAAGGTACTCCCTTTGGTGGCACGAGGAATAATTTTAGCATTTAAATTCAAGCAGGATTAAATAGTGGACAGACTGAAGAAGAAATATGGAGATTTGTCCCTTAATACAGATACATCTTCTAAAAATATCCTGGTCAGAGAACGTGACTTCTCCTTTCTTTGAGAACCCCAACACCAGAAGCTGGAAGAATGGTTTTAACCTTGAATTTCGTGACATTTCTAGGTTTCCGTCAGACATTGCCTGTTATTTTAGTTGTATATTCCAATTTATTTAGCAAATGAAGTTTAGTTTAGTTACTGAAATAAAGAGTCAAGACATAGGGACCATGAAAAACGTGATCAGTGAGATATTCTGTATAAATGTAAAATTATGATGGAGTAGAAGAACTTCATAAAAGCTGTGTTTTCTTTTCTATACAGTAGTGAGACAAGGAAAAATTAAAATAATTTGCTGTGGGGGTTGGCTTATTAGTTTTTATTAATGAATAAATTTTTCATCATCAGCAAGTGTCAAATTATAAACCCCTTTCCATTTTCATTAGGTCAATGGCTGGGTTATGATTTCATGCCTAGAAATAAACAATTAGATGATGTAGCAGCTGCATTTCCTTCTACTTTTAATGGTAGATTTCAGCTGCTGTTATATACCACATTACCTCTGACAGTGATGTGATTATTGGTGTCATATATATTGCTATGCTAAACAATGTATATCCCATATTTTGTTATTTGCATTTCTTCTTTCACTGTGCGTTGCAACGCAGACTTTGTCTTCAGGAGAATGTATTTATCATGTTTTGTGTATGCTGTGGTTTAAGGATCGTGACAGGCTCTACCAAATAGGTAAGAGGTCAGTAGTTGGCATTAGCTCTTAATCTGGCATAAGAGAGGGGTCAAAGCATTACTATCAATGAAAACCACACTGCTGCTATCGATTATATATAGAAGGTTCCTTTCATGCAAAGCATATCCCTAAAGGCCTTCCAGAATGAAATAATATGATTACACAAATGAATGATGGCAGAGGCAGAGGCCAAATTCAGATGTTTAGTCAATGAGGTGAGATTTGAAAGAAAGAACTGGCACGGTAAACATGGAAAGCAAAACTACTTCATGGGACAGACAGACCAAAAGGGAGGACCTTCACACAGAGCACAGGCAGAAACCCCCTGAAGGAACCAGTGGAGAAGTGGCAATGCTAAGTGACAATGCTGATGAAGCAGCATGGATGCAGTGTTTTCAGATCCTTGTAAAGAACTTGAGTCAACTTCTACCAGTAGAATTTATAGTGTGTACACCTTCCAGTGGAAACACTGCTGCTGATCAGCTGTGCAAACTATTCTCCTGGTGCAGATACCATAGAGCCGTTAAATGGCACCAGCTTGGTCCTCAGGTACCATGATTGATCATCTATCCCTGCCCTGCCTGAATCCCTGTTTCACTTTAAAGCTTTTTTTATCCCCAGTAGTAGCTTTTTGGTTGGGCCACTTTGTTTTCCTGCTTCTGGTGACAAGTACGGGGATTTTGACGAGACTTAGGGCTGCTGAACAGTCTTGCTTAGGCTATAAGTGTCTTCTACATGTTAGGGTGGTTAGAGAGTTCTATGACATTTCACCCTGCAAACCACAAATATGTTGGTGCTACAGTTTGTGAGAGAAACAATGAAAACTAGAAAATATGGAAAACTTTTGTCTGATTTTCAGCAGTTTTTTCCTTTCTGCACTGGGATATACTTAAGATTTAAAAAAATTGTTCACCCACACAGACAGATTTTTATCAACTTCAGAAGTGCTAATAGAGTTATGTTTAGGGAACCTACGTGTGATGTGGGACTCTGAGAATTCTGGCCTGAGTGAAACTCTCTTTTGCGTTGATTACCTTGTCTAAAAGCAGTTTAGTCATGCTGTGCTCTGTGCGTACATCTATGTGGTAAACTCAGGCATATTTAGAAAGGTCAGTTTGACTTCCTGATATTTGCCATGTAATGTTGTGCAAGGCAATGCAGGATCTGGTGTGAAGGACTCAAGTGAGAAAGCACAGCCAGAACTATGACTAGTCTGTTCATGCTTGTGCTTGTATTAAGGATTAGAACAAACTGAAATTATTTCTCCTGACCTGTTCCAGCTTTGTCTTATGTTTTACACACTTAAATATAATCGCTATTCTGGTATCAAAACTGTGTGTAAATTATAGAATAGTTATATTCATTTTGACCAGGAGCTCCATCTTTGGCACTGCTGTGTTTACGTTCCTTCAGAAAGTCTCCAGATCAACATTTTCCAGGGAAAAAGAAAATCCCTGTCAATAGTGGTGAACAAGACATGAATTGATGATGGCACCTTTACTGTGTGAAGACCTTTGTGTTATCTTGAAATATTTGAAAGCAGCCTCAGGGCTGTTTTTCACACCACACTGGTTGATAGTGGCTCTGGAGAGAATATCTGTCAGTAGCCAAAGAGCAGCAGAGCTGCCACCGAGGCACCTCCTTCGTTTGCACTGTGCTGGCACTACATCAGCCCACACTGAAGGAATACACATCTGGGGAGGCTTGCTCAGTTTCTGGTCCTTTGGTGCCAGGTAACACAAAAAGCTGGATCAGAAGAGACAAACTATTTGCATCAGGAAAATGGAAAATGGAAAAGCAACATTTTGAGACCTGATTATTTATGTGAAAGGGACAAGTATTTATTGTAGGTGGAGGCAACTGTGCTGCCTGCAGCCAAGTTAGTTTGAGGCTTCCCTTTAGACTACTATGTTTTCAGTTGCTTAGAACGCTGTCAAAACATTAATGTGTTGGTATAAACTTTTCCTTGAAGAATTATCCCTTCCAGATTATTGTTTTTTTCCCTCCCAGAAGATCTACAGGACCCTCTTGGTTGTTTCTAAGTTTGAGAGAAACTTGTTCCACCATGTTTTTAAAAATAACCTGCCTTTTGTTGAGAATCTGGGCAACAATAACTTGAAGAATGACTGGAGAGTATGATAGGAAGGGTGTCCGTATATAAATGGGATGAACTGACATAATACGTGTGGAGCTGAGAGCCAGGACCTCTGAAGGTGATGAGACTAGGATGTTGTTTCTGGAATGATGAAGGGGAAAACGGAGGTCTGGCACAGTGAAAAACAGTAGCAAACACAGCCCATACTGGAGATTAGGATTGGTAGACAGGCAGAAAGGTCTGAGCCCTAAAGCCAGATAGCCCTACTCTAGGGAGGCTGAGATTTATGTTATTAAGGATCCTACCTTCTGCAGAATGATTCTTTGGCTATGCAGGTTCTGTGGTGAATGAAATGAGGAAATGCAAAAGAAAAAAAAGATTATTTTAAAAATAAGGCAACTGATCCAAATAATACAATTCTCTTTCTGTCTGTCCTGGATCCTTCACATCCAGGACACTGACTATATCACTTAACTCAGGTTTTATACCACTGGCTACTACCTGGGTTTTTCTCATTTTGTGACACCTACGCTGGAACTCTGGTGCTGGACTAGCAAAAGTGCTGCAAGGTAAGTGGAGGGGTGCAGCAATTCTGACAGCATGAAGGGACACTCTGTGCTATGAATTTTGAAACATTAAGTTGAAGACAACTCAAATTGAGCATCCAAAATAATGGATATTTTTTTCAACTTTGGTCTGTGTACCTTAGTTCTCTATATGTTGCAGAAGGAATCATATGGAAACATATTCTCATCTTGCAGAGGTTTTGTAGAAGCAAAATAGTAAATATTTGTGATGAGGCAGATACAGTTATAGAAAAACTCATGAGGGAATGAATAATTCTGTCTTCATGCCTGGGTCTGAATAGTACACAGTAAATAAGGCCTGAGGCCACCTGCTAAACAATAAACACTATGTTGGATCACTGCTCACTAAGTGAGCATCTGTCCATCCGGTGCACAGAATGAGGCCCAGGGAAAAAATATGATGGCATCCTGTAATCAAAGCCTTTATCATAGTGTAGCCAAGGAAGCTGAATTAACATAGTGTGTGTTGTCTTAATAATTCTAGTTTTTCTCATAGTCAAGAGTTTGCCTATCATTGTACATGTATGATAAAACAAAATAATCCGATATCATCCCATCTGAGATACACTGCAGAAGGTGATTGTACGCTACTGGAGACATGACTGGTTTATATTAGGGAAAAATATTCTCGATTCTTGTGAATAGGTGAATGAGGATATGTCTGAAATTTTTAGAAAGGCAAATAGTTCTAACATCAGAGTTTGGGGATGAATAAAAGTTTAGTAAGATACATGCTGCTTTTTCCTTTTCTAAAAAACCCCCAGCCTTAATCCTACCACTGTATATTAAATTGTTTATTCACTGTGACAGGCAGGAGAACACAGATATAGCAATCTACCAGTCTGGTTTCTGGTATGCATTGGGAGTCATGAAATAGATCTCGGCAGGCTGAATGCTGTGCACCCACGCATTGTACAATGCTGTGATTACGGTAGGTAGGTGGTTCGGTTAACAGTGATTTTCAGATATGCGGGAGTCCAGTATAATGTGTGGTATGATTTGCAGGATTTTGTTAGGACACGTCCTGTAATTGTACGCCTGGTATAACGTCTGACTGGCTTGACTTTTGTGCCGTTGAGAAGCTGGACAGACCCCTTAGGAAAATGAGGTCTTTTCTGAAAAATTTTTTGAAGAATCCATTTTAAGAGAAAAAAAATTAATAAAGTAATTAAAGTTGATTACATTATGCACAATCTATTTCTGTAAAGGAAATCAAGGCAGTTTACACAAGTCATGGTTTATTGCATAAAACACCCGTAAAACAAAAGTCACTCCTAAGGGGACAGTTTACAACTGTCTTCACAGTTCTCAGAACTACTTTCCACACAAACCTATCCCACACCAGCAGTATCCCGTTAGTAGAATTTTGGCTGAATATTATTGATAAAATTCCTCAGGACTGTTAACAGTGCCATTCAATGTACTGCTGTTCCCCTCATTTGGCCATACCTTGCTGCTTTCAGGTATTTGAGAGTCCACCTGCATGGTATGCTCATTATGCCTCACCTCTATGCAGTACACAATTTTAAAAATGCTGTGTTACTTCTCATGAAAATCACAGGCACTGCTTTATAAGTGGCAAGAAACCACCCAAAGAATGCCTGCAAACGACTTGGTGGAGGCAGAGAAAGGGAAACCCTTGGTAGAAGCATTCCCCGTTTTATCAGCTGGTGGCCCATGCAGCCTTTTGCATGATTTATTTTGACAGGGTAGTATCACTGAGGCATGGGGACAGACTAGGCTGGATTTCCATAATTCCAGTCCAGAACGGTCGGATCAGCATTTTCTGTAGTTGGCTGTATGCTGCCTGAAAAAACGAAGTAAAAAGGATAGGCAAATCTATTTCCTTCTGGAAGAAATCTTCCAAACTAGTCTTTCTTTTTGGTTGATTATGTCTTTCAGTTAGAGGGGAACCTTCTGCGGTGTGTTTGGTCTGATGGACCAGGCCTGATGGCCTGGACAGCTGGACCTTTATCTGGTGTGTGTTGCAATAGTCACCCTTTGAATTTACAAGGTAAAAGGCTTAGAGTCTTTTTTGAAGATGCAAACAGGCAAGATAAGCATGCACTTGTGCAAGGCACCCACCTGTTTCTTCAAGCTACTTTAGGATCATATAAAGAATTCCGTTAGTTCTCCCTGGGTTGACTAAATAGTAGCTGTTTTTCCTTTTTCTTCAACAGATTGTTCAGGAGGTTTTGTTTGTGACAAGAGAGTCCTGTAGAGTCTCAGTATTGATGTCAGTTGTAACCAACCATGGCTTAGCCCAGTATTCTAAAATCCAAAATTTAGAAGAAATGAGTCAGGTGAACGTCAGAAATATTGCTGCTATGAAAAATGGAGTGTTTTCTATGCTCCCAAATTTGGCTTGCTTATCATAGCAACTTACTAATTATTAATTGTGCATATCTCCATAAGGTAAACTACTCTCTTTTTCTTTCAGCAGTAATGCTGCTGACTTTTAAAATATCACTAAATTGCAGATTTAGCATCATGTTGTGATTACTATGGCATTTCACACCTTTCCCAGAGCTATTGTCTCAGATTGTCAGCAGGTATCATTGAAATTGCTTGCAAGTCATACTTGAAAGGTTATCTTTGTTGTATTTTTTTTAAAGGTTGGCAACTTTCAAAATCAAATACAAATGAAAATTTAGCATAAATGTACCATCCTGCTCCTGGCTGCTCTGAGCTGGCAGAGTCCAGAATCTCCTGTATTATACTGGGAAGGGGTACTATGCATGTTGGGGGCTCTTTCTTCTGATGGTCCAGCATAGCACACCTCTGGTAGACTGGGACATGCTTGTTGGAAACTTTTCTTCTGCATTAAAAATAGTTATAGCTTCCTCTGATGTGAAAAAGAGCATAACAAGATACAGGTCCGGCCAAAGGCTGGAAAGAAAAGAATTATCCCTTTCTGGCCAAAGAAAGGACCACAGCTACCTCTCCTGTAAATAGGAGTGTGCAGCAAGGGAATGCTGAGTCAGCTGCAAAGAATTAATCAGCCTTTCATCGTCTTGGCTCAGGAAAGATGGAATTGTGCTGTGGGGAACTGTGATGGAGTTCAGTAACAAAGAATTATTCTAGAAAATCACTAAAATTGAAGGTAGAAAGGAATTTATTCTTGTTTCTCTCTGGATGCAGACTAGAGAGAGCCGTCCCAATTTCTTCGACTTCAAATTTGATTGAAATAAGTCATGCATTTTAAAAGTGTTTCCCACCCACTGGCTCCTCTGGGCATTTGAAAATCTGGCCCCTTTCTGTGGATGTTTGAGTGGGTTCCAAGCTCTTTCAAACATCTGACCCTATACTTCTCTACTTTCGTCCTACATATTTAGTTTGGCATTAAAGCTTCTTCGCCTTCAATTCTCTATCCCTCAAAACAATACGCAAAAAGCTCCAACAAATACACAGCGAACAAACTTCTTTCCTGGTCCAAACTCCTTTAACGAGAGGAACTAATCCAAAAATTAAAGATTCACAACCTCAAAAGAAAGGTGGGGATAAACACCTCAAGGATAAGGGAGAAATCCTTTAAAATTTAGGTCCCTTAATTGACTCCAGTGGACCTAGGCTAATTTACATCAACAGAGGATCTGACTTGAAATGATTACATGTCTTATCTGAAATTGTTCAGCAGTGGAAACACTGGAGTGGAAATCTCCAAGCAGCAGCATCGTTATGAGATTTCCTGTACCTCTCTCTTCAGGTTGTGCTGTTCTAAAGGAAAATATGCATGCCAGGACTGGGTAATAACTCTGACAGATTCCCCCATTCATAGCACCGAGAGCTGCAGCTGGGCTGGGTACAGCAAGAATCCGTGTGATCTCCTGCCCCAGTGAATTCCCCGCTGCATGTAGCCAAACGCCAACCTCTTCCAGAATACTAAATCCACTGAAGCAGAACCTCTGCGACAATTTATAGCAGGTTTCTAGGTGCTTAGGAGCCATAGTGCTTTCCTTGTTTATGGCCCATAGTTTCCTCAGCCATACTCTGTAATTTTCTTACTGAGGTCTTACTCTCAGGTCTGCATATATTTACATGTTTTACTCTGTAAGCTTTTAAGCAGCAAATTATACAAAATAGAGGTGAGACCTCTGCTAGTTGAGTCTTCCTTTTATTGTTTTCATTGTAGTCGCGTCTGGAAAATAAATAAGAACTTGAATTGACATAAAATAAATGACAGTTCAGGTTCTATAGGTTCATGTTTATGACATGATTGGCCCACAGCCACTGCAGCTATTTCGTAGTCTACAAGATGTCCTTGATTTGCTCTTCCACCAGTATGATAACAAGCACATATTATCTTTGCATACGCAGCTAACAGGCTTCTAGCCTCTGCCTGATTTTACACATTCAGCTTTTACATTGTTCTTTGCAGAACTCTCTCAGCTCGCTTAAATAATCCTTACATTTTAGTCTATACTGTTTTCATCTTTCAACCTAAGTTACATGAATATGAAAAGCAAGAAAATACAACAAATCAAGGCACTTGTGAAATCACAGAATTAACAAAGTCTTCATTCATAAAAAGGATGTGATTTTTATTCCAACAATACACAAGTTGTGATAACCCAAACAAAGCTACCTTAAACATTTTCTGATCTTTAAAAACCTCTTGTGTTACTGCCTTTTGAGAGTACACAAAAAAGCCATATAATGATGGTAGCAATAGTGGGACTTTCGGCGCATCCATGCCAGCCCTGTTAGACCTCTTATCTGCTTTTGACATGTTGGTCGTGAGATTTTTTTTCCCTCTTTTTATAGATCTCACAGAAATAATCACGGTGCCTGTGGCATCAGTTCATTCCTTCCTCACTGAGCGTATATTGGAGCCTGATGAAGAAGTTTTATTCTTTTTTTTCCTCAAAGCCCATCATATAGAACTCTCTCTTTTTTTTTTTTACTCTTTGCTACAAAGCACAGAGAGCTGAAATTTCAGCCTGGTGATGGCCCTGTATTTAAAACTCTATTGCACCTGACCTTCCTAGGGCCACTGAGTGTGCAAGTAGCTTTTATAAAGTGGAAAGCATGAATAAGAACTGGTTGGAGTTCAGTAAAAAGAGACTGAGGCAAGATCCGCAACATGGGAAACTGATAGCAATTTTATAACGAGACCGATTGTCTGTTTGTCAGTTCACTTGGGAGCAGAGTTCTTGGATTCTTGGTAGCTGATCCATAGTCATATAGCATCCTTGTCCAGGGATTCTTTATTTCTTTTCCTTCACCTTCTCTGAGTGATGACATCCATTTTTTCCTGGTATGGATGTGGTTATTCACTTCATGGTTTCTCTGGATTCTGCAGTGTCATATACTGAGCTGCTTTTTATCTTAACTTCAAATAGAAGCCTGCAAAATATTGTAGCTTACACCTGGAATACCTCTGAGAGTAACCCTTTGCCTAATTTTCTCTAAGCTACAGTGGTTTCCTAGTTTCTAGCTATCATTTCAACATCAGTTTTGATCTGTGGGACGATATAGTCAGAGATGGAATAAAGTGTCAAAATTCCACTGAAATTCAGTATGCTTTAACTTTTTTGTTAAACTTTCCATTCCTCTGAAAATCTCAACCAGAAGAACTTAAATAAGGACCAGGCTATATGGCTTAATATTCTGGCTAAATAGTGATTATTTCTTTTCCTAGAGCCATCTTGGCAAACTGAGAATGAGACTTGTAGCGTTACCAACAGTTACTGACAATCTACTTTCATTTTCTGAAAATTCCCAAGTACTTAGAATTCTATCTCTGTGCCGTAATTAAGGAGGGTAAAGGTTATTTTGCCTTTTTCATTAAAAATTGAATTTACTTTGTGTTGATATAATATCAAATTAATTTTTGTTCTTTCCATCTGCATTCAAAATTAATATTTAGTACAGATTTTCTACTTCATTTTCAGATAATCAGAATACACAAAGCTAGTAAGATTGTATCACCACTTCTTCGCTCAAAGAAATTTTTGTAATTACATGAGAAATAAATCTATATTAACCTTCAAAAGCTACTATTCTTAGGTGAATAGCACAAGAGCATTCACATTATGATTTGTCTTGAGAGCACATATCCAGAATAAGTTGAGATTTCGAGGCAGCTCAGGTAGTGGATTAGCTTAAGTATTCATTGTGCAGGGAAGCCAGTGAGGTAGGGTTTATGGAATTGTATCAAGACAAAAAAAAAACCAACAAAAAAATTCCCATAATGGTCATTGGCAACTGGCGAGCATGTTGCCTTTAGGCTGTCATCCAGAGAGCATGTAGTTTCAGTAAGCGAGGAGAGGGATTGCTCTTTGGTGTCCAAGTGAAAAATGAATGGGATGAAGAGATGTCTGGATGAGATACATCTAATTATGCACCATAAGACTTCAGCATTATAAATATTATAGATAGATATGTAGATTGATCAATCAAAGGGTATAGATGAAGAGATCAGACTCTAGAAGTACCATACTGCAGGGCTAAACTTTGTTTTCCTGAAGTTGAATAGACTTTTTAGGGGGAGCTATAGCTTTACACAGCATTAAAAGTTTGGTATTTTAGCCTCACAAAAGTTGTGAAAATCTTGACTTCGAAGTAGAGGTAGTCAGGAAACTTGGAGTCAAGTAATGATACCACCTTTCGAAATGGTGGCAGTGAAAGGAGACGCAAAAAACTGCAAAAGACAGTCGAATTTTTAAAACTGTCATAAAAAACCCCAAGTCATTCTCACAGGAAAAAAGAATATATTTTATATATATATTTGTATACTGTTTTTATTCTATACTATTTTTTATATATATATACACACACACACACGCATACATATATATACACATATATATTCTGTACTGACTCTGACAAGGTCAAAATTTAGCCCTTTGCTTGGAAATGACTTTTTCTAAAGAGCATGCATCATGGGTTCCCCCTCAAATAGATGAACTTTCAAGGATTCTTTTTATTTGCCTAAAAGCTGCTAGGTCTATCACTTATAAGTTGACTGTTCTTTAAACAGTATACTTTATGGCTTTAGTGAGTAGGCTTAGTACTTCCAGTGTCATAGATATCTGAACTAGTTAATTTATGGCAGCTATGGATAACATTTGTCAGTATTTTTTGACTCTTACACAAGTATGTCAATAAAATTTGCATTTAAACAAGGCCTCCCCTCTTCCTTCCCCTGGAGTAAATTAAAAGGATCATAATGGCACAAAATATCACTGTGTTTTGGGAGATGAGCAAAATTACTAAGTTAGCTCATAATACAGATTTACAAACATTGATGAAGGCTGCGAGACTGGCTTTATAAAAGATGTTTTTATGTTGACAGTCCCTTAACGACAGATTCCAATGAAGATTTTGGCTTCAGCTCTCTATGAGGATGTCCTTGTCGCTTCCCATCAGGAGACAGACAACAATTTGGATGAACTTTGCATTAGCCGAAAGAGAATTTCTCGCTGGATTCATAGTGATTAAAAAAAAAAAAAATTTGCAATGATTTTGAGATACTTTTTGGCTATTCCTTTCCATGAATCAATACAAATAAATTATGCTAGATCATATCACAGAAAAAAGATTATGTGATTTTTTTTTCATATTAGTATTTGAAAACATGAAATGGATGTTCAGGAAATATAAGGGATTTGAAGCCACTGAAGGCTAAAGTTATTTGCTTTCCGAAGATTAGATGGATATTTAAGTACAAGCTTTCACAGTCAGCATACCTTAATACTTCACATGGAAATCTTCGAGATTTTTAAAAGATTTTGTTTCAGTCAACATATTTTAACAAAAAATACAGAAAAGTTTCCCCTTTTTTTTTTTTTACACACAATTGCAAAGTAAGTTGCACATGCTTATTCTGTAATTTGATTTAAAAGTACTAAAAGAACCTCACTCAATTTACTGAATTTTCAGGCATCATGTAATTAGTACAACTTTTTTCCATTTGAATAACCACCTAAATGTCAAATCTAGGAAAAAGTTGACAGCAATTCCAATCAAAGCCAAAACATTAGCCAAAATATTCTTGTCCTTAACTACTTACTTATATCAGACTCTTTGGAATACCAGAATAATGAATACAATGTATGAAACCAAACAAATCTTGTCCTGTTGTACAACCTTGCCTACTGAAATGAAAAATACTTATTTCAGTGCAAAATATATATGTGCAGGGTTCTTTCCAGCCCGATAGTGAAGTCCTATGTGAAGACAACTCTGATTTTGCAGAATTCATAAACGTCCTTTTGCAAATTCATAAATAATGTTGAATTATATCGGACAAAATATTGTAAATATTTTTTCAAGAGGATGCATTTCTGATTTAAATTGCAATCACACTTTTTACAAATTTATTTTATATAGGAGGAATTATTTACAATAATGTATTATTTAAACTCACTTTCTGTCTCCTGACTTTATAACCAACTCTATTTTTTCCTTTAAACTCCACTGACTATTAAAAATTGTCCTCTCAGCTGCTTTTGTCTGGTCATCAGTGTAAAGGTTGCCAGAGACTTCCGTGGGAATCAAATCAAAGCCCCAGTACGTGCCCACCTTGCATCTAAGGTGCAAAAGATTAGTGCATTTGACTAAATCCTCTGGGACGTTGATTGTGTCTTCGCATGTGTTTGCACAGAACCCAACACGAAATAGAATGACTGGAGTCTTTGTGTGGTGAAAACTGAATGAGCACTCAATCAAGACTTTGCTCCTCAGACTTCACCCTACAGACAGAAAGCACT